>MU105721.1:0-20494 GCA_012274485.2 Sinapis alba | reverse complement strand
ACAAAGAGTGTGTTTGTTATCAAAGAAAGCATATATGATTGAGATGGTAAAGTAGTTACCTCTCAAGACGCATCCATACCAAATGGAAGAACCTGGTCCGAGATGGACATTGCCAATGAGAGAAGCACTAGGGGCAACGAAAGCCTGCTTATCGACACTAGGGGATTTGTCGAAAACATTCATAAGCGTACGGTGCCTGGATACTGGAAACAAGAAAGAGTGTCAGAAGGGGTTGTTGGCATAGATGGGAAAAAGTAAAAGTAAGACGAAGCTATAAAGAATGCACTAGTATGTGGAGAAGGATGGAGAAAGTGAATCAATGAGTGCGCTAAGGGGAAAAGATTTGAGCAATAAGTATCCAAACACAGAAGGGACTAACAAACAATCCAAGGGAATCTCTTTCAGCAATCTTAAAAAAAAAACATATAAGAAGGTTGATTTGATGTTTTTTCTGGACAAATAGGATATCTCCAAGATAGAACCGAGAAAGTGGCTCTTCTTAGGGTCTATAATCAATAATAATGGCATAATCACTCAATCAATCAATCAACAAGATGGGATCAAACAAGGATTGGGAAATGGAAAGTAAGAAAGAAAGATGGAAAGAGAGAGATACGTTGTTCACGGAAGTGGTTTTTGCCTTGGAGGCGACAACCGAGGCGATCAAGTGCTTGGCCAGTTTCTCGGATCCAGAACCCTACGCTGTAGATTGCTTTTCCCATCGTCATCGTTTTCTTCCACTCGGCCCAGAGTTTGATTGATGAGTTTTCTCGTTTGTCAACGAAATGCAAATCCGAAAAAGGGTTTCTTCGCCGGAACTAGTGTGACTTCGACGCTCAGATTCCTGGTTATTATCCGGTTCGCATTTGTTAGAAAGAGTACCTATTAGTAATTCCGGTTTTAGCCGGTTCATCGTTGTATTATTTTGGTAATGTTCTTAGGCCTTGGAAAAAAAACAGAACCGAATATCAGAACCAGGAACCAAACCAAAATTAGATGGAAACCTTCAAATATCCGAATGGTTTATATATTTTTATATCTAAAATAATAAACTAAAAACCAAACGAATATCTGAATATATAAAAATATTAATTATATATATAATATAATCAAATATATATATATAATTTTTAATTTTTACTGAAAATATTTGATTATACTGAAAATAAATAACTAAAAAAGATCAAATTACTGAAATTAACCAAAAATATCAGGATATCCAAAATAATTCGAATTAGTTTGATATTCTATCCAAAATACCAATAATTTATCTGAATTACTCAAACTATTCTATCCAAATATCCGATAATCGGAATTAGAATCAAATAAAAATCAATTTTCAAATAGTTTCTGGATATTAAAATTAATATCTGAAATGAACTCAAATCGAACCAAACCTAAAATAGCTAAGATACTAATTGAATTTTTTTATACTCCACTTAGTTACCCGATACTCGAAATACATGAACTACCCGAAATGCGAGAGCTAGTTCTTCTTCTTTTTTGTCAGAAACAACAATAAGCTGTTAGGTAGAACTGAAGAGGGAGTTAAGATACGAAAATGTTTCTCCTTCAGTCCTACATACTACTACAACTCTTATCTAATACTACTACCACTTGATGAAAATGCAACACAAATACTCTTTCTTTGTTTTCTTATGTGGGGGGGGGAGAAACAATGTCTAAAATGGTATCCAGAAGTAACTAATCATGACCTTTCTTTCATTCACACCCACCAACGCCTTTGTTTGTCTTTTTAACGAAACGACAACGGCCACTAAGACGAAGAAGAAGCTTATCTCATTCATTCACTCCCTCCTTCTACACCCACCCTCTCTCCCTCTCTGCTTTTTTTTTTTGAATGATACTCTCACATGTCGCTAACTTCAACTTCCTCCTCTCTCGCATTGGAACACACTCTATCTTGTCTCCATAAATGCTCCAAGGAGGTTGAACTCAAGCAAATCCATGCTCGGATGCTCAAAACCGGCTTCTTCCATGATCCTTACGCCATCACAAAGTTTCTTTCTTTCTGCCTTTCTTCTTCTTCTTCTTCCACCTTTTCCTCTTATGCCCACCATGTTTTTCTCAACTCTGTTGATCGTCCAGATACTTTCTTGTGGAACCTAATGATCAAAGGACTCTCCTCTGACCAACCCGAATCTTCTCTTCTCCTCTATCACCGCATGCTCTCCTCCTCCGCTCCTCATCATAACCCCTACACCTTCCCCTTTCTTCTCAAAGCTTGTTCCAATCTCTCTGCTTTTCAAGAAACCACTCAAATCCACGCACACCTCACCAAACTCGGATACGGGAACGATGTATACTCACTCAACTCTCTCATTAACTCATACGCTGTCACCGGCCACTTCAACCATGCTCGCCTTCTCTTTGACCGAATCCAAGAACCCGACCTTGTCTCCTGGAACTCTGTCATAAAAGGCTACACAAAAGCTGGAGAAATGGACAAGGCTTTAACGTTGTTCAGGAAGATGCCTCAGGCAAAGAAGAACGCTATCTCATGGACTACGATCATCTCTGGATACGTTCAAGCAGGGATGAACAAGGAAGCTCTGCAACTATTTCACGAAATGCAGAACTCTAATGTTCCCCCTGATAAAGTTTCTCTAGCTAGTGCTCTCTCAGCTTGCGCTCAGCTCGGGGCACTCGAGCAAGGGAAATGGATCCATTCCTATGCTAACAAAGAAAGAATCAGTATTGATCCCGTCTTGGCTTGTGTTCTTATAGACATGTATGCAAAGTGTGGCGACATGGAAGAAGCTTTGAGAGTTTTCAACAACATGAAGAAGACAAAATCAGTGCAGGTGTGGACAGCTTTGATATCCGGTTATGCATACCACGGCCTCGGTGGAGAAGCAATCGGCAGATTCAAGGAGATGCAAAAGATGGGAGTGAAACCAAACGCAATCACTCTCACTGCGGTGCTCACTGCTTGCAGCT
Source organism: Sinapis alba (assembly GCA_012274485.2). Classification (NCBI taxonomy): domain Eukaryota; kingdom Viridiplantae; phylum Streptophyta; class Magnoliopsida; order Brassicales; family Brassicaceae; genus Sinapis; species Sinapis alba. The sequence continues at coordinate 17,533 of MU105721.1, read as the reverse complement.
ACACAGGACTAGTTGAAGAAGGAAAGTCAGTATTCTACACCATGGAGAGAGATTACAACCTGAAGCCGACCATCGAGCATTACGGCTGCATGGTTGATTTACTCGGTCGAGCTGGACTGCTTGATGAAGCAAACCGTTTCATTCAGAAAATGCCTATGAAGCCAAACGCTGTGATATGGGGTTCGCTGCTCAAAGCCTGTCAGATTCACAAAAACATTGAGTTGGGAGAGAGGATTGGAGAAATCTTAATCGGAATGGATCCAAATCATGGTGGGAGATATGTTCATATGGCAAAGATTCATGCAATGGGGAAGAAGTGGGACAAGGCAGCTGAAACAAGAAGACTAATGAAAGAACAAGGAGTTGTGAAAGTTCCTGGTTGTAGTACAATTAGCTTGGAAGGGACCACACATGAGTTCACAGCAGGAGACAGATCACACGCGGAGATTGAGAAAATTATAACTAAATGGAGAGCCGTGAGAAGGAAACTTGAAGGAAAAGGGTACGTACCGGAGTTGGAAGATATGCTGCTTGATCTAGCTGATGATGAGGAAAGAGAGGCTATTGTGCAGCATCAGCACAGCGAGAAACTGGCTGTTACATATGGGTTAATGAAGACTAAACCGGGAACAACGATACGTATAATGAAGAATCTCAGAGTATGCAAAGACTGTCACAGAGTAATGAAACTCATCTCTAAGATATACAAGAGAGATATCGTAATGAGAGATAGGACAAGGTTCCACCATTTCAGAGATGGCAAATGCACTTGTGGGGACTACTGGTGAAATGTTTTGAGAGGAGATGCAAACTTTTATTGCGTTAAGAAAATGGTTAAATATCCAACAATATAACAAAAAGGTTACAAGTACAAAGTTGTTTTTCAACTGATGGTGAGAAGCTGAGTTGCTGTCCAAGACTGTCCCGGCTCGAGCTTGACATCCCCAAGCTGAGAGTTAAGAAGTGACAAGCGAGAGTTGAAAACTTTTTGAGTATCTATAATATAAGTTTTGTAAAGAGTGAAAGGCTTACTGATATATACCTTTGCATTTTCCACGCACACAAAGTCTCTGTAACAAGCCTCCATCTGAACATGCGGGTTCCACAAGACAGCATCCGACCAGCTGCATTTGCGAAATACAATTTTTACTCATGAGTCAGAGAACAGTTTCTGAAATGGAAGCATAGAGCCACATAAGTGTATTGATAAACATACTTTGTGTTTTTGATGATTATTTGATCACCCAAGCCATTATCAAAGTGTAATTCATTAGGGGCATCAAGATAGACGCAATCCACGAATCCAGGGAAAGTGACTGCATCCCTGGGAATGTTTGAAAATAAGGAGTTACACATATGAAGTATGAGAGAAAAAACAGTAGTTATGCCAATATGCTTCTGGAGAAGAGAAAGTTAATGAAGGTAAAGAGCTAAAAAAAGGGGAAGGGAAGAAACAAACCAACCTGTCTTCTTGACCCTCTATTGGGTTTTTAGGATCGGGATCCTTGTTGAGAGTTTTACAACCCTTCAGACCTCTCACGGATGCTCCCGTGACAGAAGCCTGATGAACCCAAAGAAAATTATTAAGACAAAACAAAAAAAAACAAAGCTGATTAATCCTGAAAGTAGAGCAATTCAAAATGAAACTTACACGGAAGTAAGTATGCAAGGCGGTGTTAAAAGAGAATGCTTTGTTGTCTGTGTTTGTAATTTTAAGCTCGGTGGAAAGGCAGTCAGCGCCAACAACGACCTTAAAGCAACCAAAATTAAAAAAAAAAATACTGTTAGAAGAAAATGGCAACTTAACATACATGAGTGAGTTTGCAATAATAATTCACAACATAAAAAACCTTGTAAAGAGCCTGGAAAGCAAAGTCCCACATGGATCGACTATAAGGACCATCCTTGAGCTCAAGAGTAACAGCAGCATTGTCAACGGCATTCTCAGAATCCACAACAGACCAGTCCATGTTCCTTCCAAACCCATGCTAATGATTCATTCCAAAAAAAAAAATGGTTAAACAACGTTAATTCAGGTGGAGGAAACAAACAGTAAAGAAGAAAAAAAGAAAAGAAAAAGAACCTGCTGAATAACTCCAGGTCCAAACTGTGGGAAACAATGTGGAATCCCTCCACTAATGGGCTTGATCTTATTGAAGACAGCATCAGGTCTAACAAAAAGAAGATCTTTGCCACTCGCAACTTTCCAGGATGTAACGCATCCTCCAAACAGATATATCTCAGCCTCGCTGCATCCAACAAAAAATTCGAAACCAATCAATCTCCGACCCCAAAAGGAACAAATTGATCGTTTTTCTTTTTTACCTCTTGTCGGGAGAAGTGAGGACGAGTTTCGGCAAATTGCCTTGTCCTTCTGTGACTCTCACTCCAGTAGTAGCCATGGCACAGAATCTTCTTCTGCTGATATTATTAGTAAAAAAAAATTTGTAATTTGTAAAGTGCCTTTGATACAAAATCAGTAAAGCAAAAAATGCTTACCGGCTGGTTCGGAGATGATTTGGAGAGTTAGAGGTGAGAAATGAGTTGGAGACGGATACCATCATCGCCATCTTTCTCTCCTTCACTCACTCTAGATTGAAATTGAAGACTTATTATTATTCCCAGAAAAAATAAAAACAATATATATATATGTAAAAGGAAGGAAGAGACAAACGGAGACGGAGGAAATGGCTCTTCATTTGACGGTGGGGACCCCGATTTTAACGTTGACCTCCTCCGAATAATCTTAACGAATATCCCGACGTTAGTTACAAACTTGAAAAAAAAAACGCTAGAGGGAGGGGTCGAACCTCCGACCTTGTGGTTAACAGCCACACGCTCTAACCAACTGAGCTACCCCAGCTACTTGGTTATTCATCTACTTAACCAAAAGATTAATATAGATTGTTTACAAACTAATACAAGTTACAGAGAGCAAGACTGTCCTGTGGTTAATAACTTGAGAAAAACAAGAATATAAACGAATGTAAATATTAGGAAAACTAACAATTAAATAAATAAACACAAATTTCATCAATGGTCGGATAAAAAATTGCCATATCACCGACCCGATTTATCGGCCTTTAAAAATAAAAACAAAATTTAAATATTTCTGACATGCAAAACTGTTGTTTGTATTCAATCTTGAAGCAGTCTTGTGTTGGAGTAGATTTTGCTCTCGATTCAACTCTTCTGCCTCCCTATGCTCTCTTTCACCGTTATTCATCGCCTGTATGCTTTTTCCAAAGATTACTCAAACTTCAACATATGATGATGCTTAAAGATATGTCATGAGTTCGAGCAAGAAATAAAATACCGATTTTAGACCATCTCTGTAGTAGTAGTAGTAGTATCACGCGCCTTCTTCACAGGTTGTTTTGCAGATTCAGCTGTTTCACAAAGTCAAAAAGTAATAGAGGTTTACAGACAATTTAACTTTAAACGATCTAGACCGGTCAGAATCTGTGCTTTTTTTTTTACCGACTGAAAATATTTCCCCTTGAGATTTACTTCCTTTACCTTTGAACTTTCTCTTCTTCTTAGCTCTCCTCCTCTTTCTCTCTTCCTGTGTAAGCTCTGACTCTTCCTTAATCTTGCCTGTCCCCGAAAATACTTCCTCTGGAGCAAGCATTGCTGCATCTGACACTGCCACTGGCGCAACCTATACGTTGAAGAAGCCGGTAAGTAAAATGGTGCTCTCATCTCAATCAACAGTTGAAAGTAAACAACAGAATTACCTCTTCCATTGCTATGGCTGGGACGTTTGTCTGTATAGACATTTCTTCTATTACCTGAAAGTTTTTGGAGTTGAGAAAAAGGTTTTAGTGCCTAGTGACTACTGTGTAACCATCATCATTTAAGATCTAACCGAAAAAAACATACTGGTTTAGGTGTAAAATGGAAGTGGGAGAGAGCATCCAACTTCAGGCTCAGTTTCTTGAATAGCATGCTTGCCTGATTTAACATTTATAAATAAAAACAAAAGGGAGTGTGAAATTGGAAGGGAGAAGGAATATCAATAGTAAAACAAAACAATAAAAAGCCAGAAACAAATTTCAAGTAAGAACCTCTTTCTTAAGTTCATCAGAGAAAGTTGCTGGAGCAAAAGACGGATTAGACTTCTGAGCGTATTCTTCCTGCAAATAGTGGACCAACACACATTTATAAGTTTGCTTCTCTCTCTCTCTCGACAACTTTAAAAATAAACAAATTCTTGTAGACCATACAAACCTCGTAAACTTCGGCAAGACCTTTCTTGCTTTTACTATCGTCCTGCATATTTCCAAAAAGTAAACCAAACAGATTTCATCAACTGTTAAACCAGAGGTAAACATGAGAACAAGGTTAATAGCTCTTTACCAATTCCTTGGCTTCTCTTTTTGCTTTAGTGGGCAGACTAGGTGCTCGTTGAACATCATCAAAACGAGCCTAAGAAAACCCACAAGTTAAGTTACGCAAAGTCAAGCTGAAGAAACAAAGGAGACTTTTGTTACAAACTTAGTTAGTTACCTCAATGATTCGGCTCTTGATCATATCCTCAAGCGAGGCTGTGACCTCTTCTGTGATAACAGGAGGAGGCCTGGCATTGTGCTCAAAATCTAAATCAACTTCTAGAGCACTATTCTTTGGCCTCTTTGCAGCAGTTACCTTTCAACAAGACAAATCATACATATAAATTTAGCAACAGAAAGCAAACTTTGCACAGATTAATAGTAGCTAGGTAGGTACCTCTCCCTGCATAGTCCAGTGTTTAGGATCTAAGTTTGCTTTCTCCATCTGTTCGATCTTGGATTGAAGCTTTAGTAGATCTTTCTCATGGGTAGAGAGTTTTTCATTGCCCTAATGGAAGAGGAATTAGTTGTACAATTTTCACAAACAAGAAAATGAAGTCATAATTGCATATCAATATGCTCAAGAATAACTAGTACTTGGTTTCCATTTACAGCTTCCTCATCTTCAATGACATCTTTCATTGTCATTTTTGTCTCCTTCTTTTTACCACCAAAGAAATCCTCATATCTAAATTATAATTAATAGCCAACAACAAAAAAAAAAACTTAGAACAAATACAAGGAAGAAGTATTAGCCTAATCTCGTTTGTTCATTCTCCAATCAGCTGTATAAAAGAGAGCATAGGAGGATCCATACCTGGCCTTTCCCAATTTGTCTGACTCTTCGTTGTCTTCACCAGCAAAAGCACCAAACTAGAGGACAAGAACATATCAAAGATCATTCAATCGGAAAAAAAACTAATAAGTTTGAAAACACTTATGTGCTTACCTCTTCATCTTCATCATCCTCATCATCTTCTTCATCTTCATCATCATCATCATCATCATCATCATCATCATCATCATCATCATCATCATCGCTCAAATTTTGCTTATTTACCTTTGACATAGGTTTCTTGTTTTTGTAGTCAATGCCATACTCTTGAGCTTCACCCTCCTCTAAAAAATCCTCCAAATCTTTGATCTTGAAGAACTTGTCCTCTATTCCTTCATTCTCTTCCTCTTCCTCCTCTTCTTCTTCCTCTTCCCCATCCTCCTCTTCCTCTTCTTCTTCGCTTTCGTTAGCTTCTAGCTCATCATCATCGTCATCATCAACATCATTATCATCATCCGAGTCAACCCCATCCACATCCATTTCATCCTCGTGAGAAGAATCCCCCAGGGCCAAATCACCGAGCTTGCGAACCTCTTCGGGGTTTTTAGCAAATCGCTTGACTTCATGCCGCAAGCTTGACAACAAAGGCTGACACTGCAAATCGATTTGCTGCCAAATCTGCTCCGCGTCAAAACCATCAACCAAGAGCTCATCGAAAGGAGATTTAGGGTTGTGAGGCTTCAACTTGGTGAAGAGATACTGAGATGCAACACGAGCCACCGCAGATATCGAACTTGGCGCTAGAAAAACTGGTGGTTCCGTTGACTTTAGCTTCTCAAGGGCTTCTAAACCCCAATCCTTTACATCGGCCATTGTTGCTTCTTCGGTCGATTCTGAAAGTGTGTAAGCAGTGCCCTTGAAATTAGGGTTTCTCACGGTAAAACGATATCAATGGCGGTTTAAACGGCGGTTAGGTTCAATCGTATTCTCTCTTAAACCCTGAGAATTAAAAATATACCCGCGTAGCGTATACCTCTTTACGCAGGCAGAGAGTTTTGCCTTATTCGTTGGGCCCGAATTTAGGCCTTAAACATTGTGACTCGGCCCATCTAGTATTATTTATTTTCTTTTCTGTCCACTAGTTACCCTTACTTTTTAGGTATTGCTATGGTCAGAGAGAGCTTTCACACTAAAGTGGATTTTTTCAACAACATAAGAGCATGATTAACCTTAAAACCCCATTTGGGGTTCTAATTTTTTTTGTTTTTTTGTTTTTTTAATTTGATTTTTTTTTTTTTTTTAAAAAAAACAAATTAATCGCGGGTCGCCACGTGTCAGTGGGACCCGTAAACAGTGCAAGAAACTCTTAAGAACCGGTTCTTATTTAAGAGTTAAGAACCGGTTCTTACACTATTTATGGGACTCATCCCCATAAAAACCCCTCTAAGAACCCCCTTTAATCATGCTCTAAGAGCATGATTAACCCATGTTTCTTAAGGTGGGGTTCTTAGCGGAAGTTAAAAAACTGTTTCTTAACTTTTACTAAGAACCCCACCCTAAGAAACTCGGGTTAATCATGGTCTAAATATCCCCAAAATATAAAATGCATAACAGTAACAAAAATGCATTCCAAATTTCCAAGACAAATATTTCTGACGAACAAGTAAATGAAACTAGACTAAAAGCCTTGGAAAGTTAGTGCGTAGTAGTAGTACATAATGGTTCAGTAAAAGTATGAACTATATAATGCAAACATTATTCTCCTTAGCGCAAATTGACACAAACAACAGGTCAAGAGGAAAAGAATGACAAAACAAGGGTCAAGTTACGAGAAGAAGACTAATTAATCATAATACGATACAGAGAGAAAAAAAAAACCACTACAATGGCTGTGTGAATCTACGTTGGCCCGATCTTGATTTTGGGTCTTTCTCTACAAAACACATTTTCAGCTACTCATCAGGACTAAAACTTCTCTGTTCAATGCACTTGAAAATTGTTTACTCATATATATGTCTTCTTAAAATTATCTACTCCCTCCGTTTCATTTTAGTTGTCGTTTTAGACTTCGACACACATATTAAGAAAATATTTAATTTTACATATTTCCAAAATAAAAACACAACTACCAATACACCTAACCATATTTCAACCAATATAAAAATAGATTAGAATAAAAAATCAATAAATTTTGCATTGAAATTATAAAACGACATTTATTTTGAAACAAAAATTTTACTCTACAACGACAATTAATCTGAAACGGAGAGAGTACAAGTTTAGTATGTGCAGCTCCTAAATTTTTGAACATTTATCTATTACTCATGCTCATTTCCATAATATTCGGAATTCGTGTATTTACATAATAGCATAAGTGCGGTTTGTTGGGTACCATGCAAGAAAAAATGACAGCGTAAATGCTTGACATGCTCGATCGTTGACGATTTTACTATTATTTGTTACTACAGTTTAAACAAATAGTGAAGGAGTGAAAATACATGAACGTTACGAATTAAGATAAAAGCTATGATATATAGTATTATATAGATCCATGCATGAGTCGATATCATAACATCAATATATATCGTCTCTCTCCAACTTCCCAGTACACTTGGAAACTCTTTTTTTTTTAGATTCCTTTCACCTCGTAAAGTCGTCATAGACAAGACCCGTTGCCGTATCCGCTACATTGAGTCTCCACGAGTGGAAAGGTAAGCCGTTAACTCCGTCGATGGGATCCCGCCGGTAATACTCTCCAGCACCGCCGTAGTCATGGTTTAACATGATCATCTCGCTGGCTACGAAACTGCACGTAGACGACCCGCTCTGATCAGTGGCATTGTGGTTACTACTATAACTGGAAGGATGGTGTCCGTATTGATCTTGCGTGACGGCGCTGCCAGCTGTCATCATCAATGGATTCATCGTTCTCCTCTCTTCTTTCTTGAAACGAATTCCACACGCATTGCATAACGACTGCATGCACCGATTTATTAGATCATTAATAAGAAAACATGTGATTTTCTATATATAAATATGTAAACAAAAAAAAAAGCTAAGACCATCTCCAATGGTTTACTCTATTTTTTAGATTAAAATAGAATGACTCTATAATAGAGTTGAAATTTATTTTAATGATACTCTATTTAAAGTGAAAAATAAAATGATGAACAAAAAAAAACTTATTTTATATTTGGAGTAAACCTATTTTTCACTCTATTATAGAGTGATAAATAGAGTATCATTGGAGCACTTTTACTTTAAAACTCTAAAAAAGAGTGAAAAATAGAGTGGGGTTGGAGATGCTCTAAATGTATTTAAATATACAGAAAATATATTACATAAAAGTAAAATACCTTGGGACCTCGAGGACCATTCCTCCATAGCGGCGTAGAAGTTGTATCACAGTTGGTACAGCGACGATCAAGTAGAGTATCGCCGCCGCCTGAAATACGGCGGTTGGAAGAGGGAAGGACGTCGCTATACGTCGTCGTTTTGGAGGTGTTCTTATTGGTGTCCGTGAAACTGGAGGCAGGAGAGGAAGTAGTGGACCGTCTCTTCTTCTTCTTGTCTCTCTCAGATAGTACTGTAGTGGAGGGAGGTCCCAAAGAGAGAGTGCAGTCAACAACAGCGTTTTGTATGTTCGAACAGCCGTTTCCATTGTGGATAAATAAGCATGTTTGATCAGTTTGGTCGTGGAACCATCCGCAAGACTCACAATATCTCCCATGCGTCATCTCTGCGATGAAAAACCCTAAGTGAGACTTCTTTTGGAGTTTGAGGAGAAATGTTTAATTTGGAGGTGTTGTGGTGAATATGGAGAAGGCCATAAGGGTCTCTATTTATAGTAACAAATATACGCAGGTGTAGAGAGTAAGCAAGGAAACTAAAATTTAATTAATACGTTAAGATATGCAAACATAAAAGTAAGTATTAATATAAGATTATAAATGGGTCTGTACAAAAACCCGTAATGATTTTAAAATTTGGTTTAATAATTACTTTATATGTATTGAAATAAAAATTTGTGAATGTAATTTGAGATTTTGACGTATCTACAATAACCCACAATCTAGTAATCAACACATAAAATCACCCAAACAAAATCTTATTAAGACAACTTAAACAAAATCGTACAGAGACAAAAGAAAAAAAATTCACATAGCTATATACAGTACTTGGCTCTATCCTCAGTGTTTTTCGAAGTCAATGTTTGTTTTACTGAACAAATGTTTACTTAACTATATATGGGAGTGTTGAATGTATAATTCTCTCTTCTGCAAATATCTGATTAGTTTGCGAATTACTAAAAGGTACTTGAAAATAAGAAGGAAAAAGAAGAGCGATGTGACGTGATGTGTGGCTGGTCACTGGAGAAGGCAAAGGTTGGTCAAAAGAGCCCACGTGACAAGGGGGAGGAAGGGGCACAGAGTTCAGGCATCAGAGAGGAACTTTCAATCTCCGATCACGAGGCCTCTTTCTATTTATATTTTTTCCCTTTCGATTTTAATTACAGCAAGCAACTACTACTATATGTGTAAAATGTTCTTCCTTATCTATGATCAAAACTCTTCTTGTTCTTTTCTGCCTCTTATTCACGTGCGTATGTTCATCCCTCCACGTCGCCATATATCACACCTGTTTTAGTATCTCTTCCGACTCTCACTCACGTGGTTGGTGAGTATCGGTGATGGTTAAGTTAACAAGAAGAACAAGCTTTAGTTATTATTATACCGTTTACGTATCATTACGTTTAATCTAGATATCGTTTGGACCAATGTAGTCGCAGTAGGGTTGAGTGTGGAAACCCCAAGAGAATCAAATCATATGCACGTTTTGTTTTAACTAGAAGAATATCCGTAGAGATTTTGTAGGGTTTCAGAGACAGAAAAAGCTTATGAATGGAAACCCATTAGTTAAAACACAAAACCCTTCTATAATCATCTCACGTAACCTCCTACTGTCCTACATCTGCAACCAACGATCAAACTAATAAAGAGCAGATTTTAGCAATATATATATTATATGTGTGTGTACGATAGCTTTTTTGTTCCTGTCCATTCAAGTTTTAGCAGGATTCTGATGTTGAATATTTGAGTGAATTTTGATGGGTCAAAGAAGACGTTCTCTAAAAAGTGAAAAGAAAAGGTCAAATACTAATAATGCTACCCATTAAAACGATTTTCATCTAGCTCAAAAGTAAAAGTTTCTTCTTGGGCATAGAGTTAAATCATTATATATCGAATCCGACACACTAGAATCATTTTTTTTTAAAGATCATATCTCCTGTATGTAATTAGAAACAGAGACAATAGTATTTGGTAGTATAACTTTGGATGTGCTTTACACTCAACATGATACTACGTGAATGCAAGACCGGTCCTCCTGGAATTTTTGAAGATATAGGCGATTTAGTAAATGTTTTGGTAAGTCTTGACCGTCCACGGCTAATAGTCATCCATGTTTTTCACTCGATTCGTGGATTTCATCCTATTTGATGGATAGTGTGTTAATTTTCCGAATACTCAAAATTATTGTTTAATGACTCTATAATCACTACATAATATTATGTTTTGACTTTATTTACACGATATCGCAAATAATTTTCTGATAAATTATTCATTATTAGACTATTTAGAGCATGTTTAATGGAAGTCTCTTAAGGAGGACCTCTTAGCGTGATTTAAGAGACGGTCTCTTAGTTTTTAACTAAAAAAATTAAGAGACGTCTCTTAAATAAGAGATTTAAGAGACGTCTCTTAACTTTTTTAGTTAAAAGCTAAGAGACCGTCTCTTAAATCCCGTTAAGAAACCCGCCCTAAGAGTCCCTCAATAAACATGCTCTTAAGTTCAAACACGCTTAACTCTAGAATTTTAAATAGATGTACTCCCGAAAAAAATAAATGGACATAAATTACTAATTAATTCTCTTAAACATTTTGACATATTACAATTCAGAAATTTAAAGTTTTAATAAAAACAGTTTTTTACTCAAACGACAAGAAAAATAATCATCAAAGCTGAAGGCATGTGTGTATATCCAAAATGATGATGATGACGTCGGCTCGTTGGATTAGGCTGGGACCCGTGCCTCGACTCACTACTTGAAGAGTTCCGAGGAAAATGGCCCGGAGGTAGAATTTCCTCACGCATGCATCATGCATTGCATGCAAAAGGTTGATTATTAAATTAGTTAAAAATACACTTGATTAAAACTAGTATGTCGTTCGGGTTGGGAATCACAATACTTGAGGGGAAAAATGGGGGACATTCCTCAAAAGTTACAAAATACAGCCAGAATGTCTCTCTGATATTTACCTTCTTTTGCCTACTTTCGATATTTCCAGAACAAGTCATAGTATCAACTTGTTTCTATCGAAGTACGTAGTACATATATTAGAGCATGATTAACGCAAATACCCATTAAGGTTTTTTTTTTTTTTCGGATTTATAGAAAAAAAAATTGAACCAATCGCGGGCTGCCACGTATTAGTGCAAAATACCCAATAAACTCATTTCTTATTTGACGATTTTAAAGCTTGGTTTTACCTTGGTTCTTGTGTTTTGTGGGTCCCCCCTTATAGTAAGAGACCCCGTTATTTCTCTTCTAAGTATCAAGTTTCCAGTAAATCTAATTTTGTTATATTCTCCGTTTAAAAATACATGATATTTAAACTTTGTTGATGTTTAAAAATAAAAGATGTTTTCATATTTAATATACTTTTTATAGCATAAACTGTGTAATTTTTCAAAATACATGATGTTTCAAAATTAAAGATACTTTATTATATTTCAAAATAGATGATGTTTATTTATTTTTTTACATAATCATAATATAAATTGTGTAACAAATGTGATACTATATAAACTGTAACTGGTAAAATAATAAGGAATTGATGTAATACAAAAGAACAAAATGATATGAATGGAATATAGTAAAAAATAGAATATTTCATTCCATTCATTTATTATAAAAATTGTAGAGGAGTGTTTATGAATATTTTTCTTTGTATATGTTTTGGAATGTCTTATGAAATTGATAGAATGAGTATTTCATTCCATTTATGTCAAATGGTGAAAAAAATTATAGAATTAATGGAATAAGTCATTCCACACAATTTCATTTCAAAAATCAATAATCCATGTACAACGATAGTTTATATTATAATTGATTGATTAACTGATATTTTAGTGATATTGTTAGACAAAAACAAGTTTTTAATAATTATGCACTAGTCTAAAACAATAAAACTTCATGTATTGATAACTTTTATTCTTGTACCATTTTTATTTTAACTTTAAAAACTACTACTAGATAAAGCATGATTAGTAACTTTTATGGTTGTAGGGTAAAACCTAAAGATAAAGTTTTTTTTCTTACATTCCAACCAATTAGCCCATGTATTCCTGTAAATTCATTCTTCTAAAGTTTCGTAAACCATGAGTGGTTTAAACATCGGATGTTATCGGTGAATATATTAAATAATTATGGTATCCAAGGAAAATAATGTCGGAACAGTGTCACTGCAATCAATTTTGGCGATCAAAAATTAAACAACAAACTAGGCAGAAAAAATAGTGGAGAATAGATGGGATTGTTGCCGCTGATGAAAATGGCCGCAGCTAAAACGATGATGCAACTATTTTTGCTCGTCAAAATCACCAATGTTGGAATTATTCTTCACGTACTTGAGCAAGAAAACATTTATATTTTCAGACGATCATTGCTGATGCAGCGATTACAAAAAAACAAGGCCAATGCAAAATAAAAAAGTGGAATTAATATCGAAAATATTGAACAAACGTACGGGTGGAATGCAATGCATCATAGACTGGGAGAGTTGTGAAATCAATATGTTCTGATACGATGATCCAAAGTTAAATGGTGCATTTTCCTCGAGTACCATCTCGTATAACAAGATACTTCCACTACTATTAGACATATTATAGACAATGGAGTTCGTGAGTTGAACATACATATCAATCGAATCTTGTTTAAACTGCCAAATTGTCACGTTTTAAAAGATTTATTTCAGGTAAACGAGGAGTTCGGAATCCGGAAACATCATCAATACTTGGGATAAGGATAAGGAGGTAAATCTATGTTTTATCCACTTTACAACATACACGATTTTGATTAGAGAATCAAGCAAAGAAAAAACTTTAAAAATCCCAAGAGTATAATCAATCCAAGCCTTCACAATTGAGCTACAAGACATCGGTGATGAATTTTTCGGTGAGTTCTTTAGGAAGTCCCATGACAGTATCAACTCCTCCCACCTTCACACCATTACAACGTAAACGCACGCTTTTAGAGATGTTTTATCACGATGTTTTTGAACATGTATGCAATATGGTGGAAACAGAACAGAAGAGAAAACATCGCAAGAATTATTATTATTATTATGGAGATAGGAGGGGCTAACCACGGTATCGATAAAGGGTGAAATGAGGGGATGCTCAAGGGTTAAACCTCCAGCAACCTTGAAAGTTATGGAATCATCAATCTGAAAAGATTGAGAAGACAGAGTTAGAGACTTGAGTTGATAGCAAGAAAAGAAGAATGAGTAGGGTTTTACAAGTTCGTCTATGACTTTTGCTGGTATCTCATGGAAATAAACCTGCGTCACCAAAAAAAACTACTCAATTCAAACCCACAAGGAATATCAACTCAAAGAGAAGAATATGTGGTGAGTGTGAAGAGGAGAGAGTACCTCAGCTTTGTCCCATCCTACTTTTCGAACACCAGTTTTCAAGTTGCTTACTATAACGGATCCAACAACACCTCCGTGTGATCCGGAGTAGCCTGTTCAGGTAGTAGGTTTCACACAAAACAAAAATGATTACATCACATCCTTTCACTACACTTTACTTAACTGGGGCTACCTATTATTACAGAACAACATCAACAAACAACCTTTGATAAATTGGCGAGCTTCTTCTTTGGACGTTGGTTTTTCTCGGATAACACCTTTGTACACAACTACCTAACAAGATACTCCCATTAAAAACATCAGCTCAATAAGAGAATGAAATTCTAATTAGTAAATAAAATTAAATAATAATAATAAGCAATAATACAGTGTCAGCAGTAATCAATAAGGTTGGGAGAGGATCTTGAGCAAACTGGCTTTGATCTCCCAGCTTCGTTATTATTTCATCTGCCTTGGCTTCAGCGAGAGCCACAACCAAGTCTTGAGGATTGTCTCTCCTGATAGCTTTCTCATCAATGTCTGCAGTCTTTACATACATATTCCCATTCCAATTACTACATTCAAAGTGAAAACTAAACACTAAGCTCTGTCTGATTCTCTGCTTCTATTCACTACTTGTGTTCAAATTATAGGTGCAATTCTTTGTAAAACAGTTTTTTGAGATGAATTAATTTCACATTCTTTCAAAAAAAAAAAAAAAAACTAAACACTAACTTAATCAAATGCAGAATTACAGAAGAAGAAGCATTACCACGATGGTGAAATCATATCCCATTTCACCCAGAATCTTTTTTCTCGCCATCGATTGAGATCCCAAAATCAGCTGTTTCCTCGTGTTCATAAGAAAAGAGGAATGATATAATAATTTTTCACATCGACAAAATTAAACTATACGAATAAGCAGAGAGAGAGAGAGACCTTGAATCCTCTCTCCATCGCCTTCGTCGTCATCCTCGTCTCCTGCTCTATGCGGAAGACTGAGGACTTAGGAAATAATATTACGATAGATAAAAGTACACAAAGCGAATGTTTCACGACCATCACTAATTTATTTTTATTTTTCTAACTTTTTTCAACTCTCTTTATTTATACTTTTCTAAACTATCTGCGTCACCAAAAAAAAACTATTGTTCAACGTTGTTTCTACGTTCCTTTTGGCCAAGCATGGACCATACACAATAACAAAATGCCATGTATTTCAAAGAGCCATAGTTTTGTAAATTTCTCAAATACTATAATGAGACTATTCTCTAAAGTCATACCAATATTTGGACTATATTTCAAGTTATCAAAAGATATTGGGAATTATATAAATACGTACTAGAAAGAGGGCACATATTGTAAATATAAAAAGGAGATGGGGCCTGTCTTTGTATTATATAATTAAAAATAAGTTTTTATTAATAACGTAACGTATATATTTTGTAACGGAAAGCGTAGGTTTGTAAATATCTGACTAAATAAAATAAAATAAAGAACTAATAATTCAATATTCTTTTATTGACAGAATTCTTTATTATTTTAAAATAACAAAACATCTATACAATTATTTACAAAGTAATTTTTTTAATAAAACTTTCACGTTAAAAGTTAGAGTGGTTAATATCGTTAATACTCTTACTCAATAAAATTTATAAATTATATAGAAAATAAAAACGATCTATACTATTATTTGTGAAATGATATTTTGCAACAAAGTTTTCACGTTAAAAAATTATTTTAGTTCATAAACTTAACAAACAATATCATTTTAGTTCATTTTTCTTATAAAACTTTTCTAAATTATCATAAATTTTAGTTTTATTTATTTTTTATCTGTTTTTGTTTTTTAGAAGTTTTGTTTTGGTAATTTTATATAATCGCTGGTTTATAAAGTTAAAAATAGGTTAAAAGATGTAAATTTACCGTTTACTTTATTTCATTGTGTGCAATATTTATTATAGAATTATATTTTCATAGTTTTATAGATTTTATTAGTGTTTAAACAGACAAAAATAAACAGAAAAAAATGAAAAAAGTTGAATAAAATGATTAACATATAAAAGAGAATTCATCATGTTAGTCTATAAATTTATAATAAATATTTATAAAATGATTATAACTGCCTTTGGTTATAAATATTAGAAGCATATGTGTCTGTTTTTATCTAACATTATGTATTTAGTGAGTATTGCAAACAATGGGCCTAACTGTAAATTATGAAAGCTATTGTGGGCTTAAATAAAGCCCGAAAGAGAGACGCGGGTGTAATTGGACTACGAGTTCACCGTTAGCGTATGATTTTTTTTTTAATTGGTTTTCACCAACTTAAGAGTTCTCATGCCGGAACTTTGAACTTTCAGGATTAGTTTCCTTAATTATGTTCAACTGTCATGGATCCATGAAGTACATTTCAAGGCTAGACGGAGTATTCTACGTATACTCCAAAAGAAAATCCAAGAATGCAGCCTCTAAAGAAGGTAACCTCTTGCGTCCATCCTGACATTAATGTGTGCCTATTTTGGAGGTTTTTCTTTTTTCTCTTGTCATTTGTCACTACCTCTTTTTTTGTATGTACATATGGTCAAAGATTTCGTCGACTGTTTGTTAATTATAATTATGTGAGCTAATGATAATCGATAGATATACACTCACAAAAGGAAAAAAAAAACTGATATTTGAATAACATTGGCATGCAAAACGATTGTGAAGATCAACGGAGATATGAACCTATCTTTAATGGTGAGAAGGTGTGAATGAGACGATACGATGTGTGAGGTGCGTATGAAACCAACATTTCGTCTTCTAAACTTTTTAACCCAACACTCATCATGTGAGATCATAAAGAAAGGAAGTAAGAAAATCATTGAGTGACTTTTCTAGTTTTTTTGGGTTAAAGTCTACTCTTACTTCGATTGCTTCTTTAATTTTTTTTCTTGTGCCACGTACAATGACTAAATGAAGTCGAAGAAACTGCCATCCATGCTGGAAAGGACCATGAAATACATATTCACATGCTAGTAAAAATGTACTACCTACAGCCATTATATATATAACCATTTGAGTTTGCTCTGTAAATAATTAGTAACAAGATGGAAACTAGAATAACCACTAAATTACCTAATGTATATGTTTTACATTTTGAGTAAACGACCAACAAAAGAATTATAAACCTAAGTAAGAAAAACTTGTACGTACTCTCAGGAGTGTAAGATACATAGTAAATGAACATGTAGCGTTTAAAAATATGAAAGAGATATGTCTGCATCAATAAATTCAAACAAGGGGTCTACAAACAAATACAATAAACAAGAGCACCGTAATGTTTGTTTCCACATTCAAAAATTCAAAAGGTCGATATAGTTTTGATTGTTTAGTTGGTTGGTTCAAAACTGTGGATGAACAATGCATTGAAAGCTGCACATACCTTTTCTTTTTCTCTCCTCCTTTACATCTGTAAATTTTGCAATAAATATAATTTTTTCTATCAAAATATCATCCTAACAAAAGAAAACAATTAATGTCTCCCTTGCACTCCACATGGGATTCCTAAACGTCAAAAACCCCAAACCAATTTTCAGAATTAGGTGAGACATTATTTTCATATTAAAAAACCGTCCATATATATGTCTGCCACTTGATTTGTTTAACTAAACCACTTTGGTCCTTGATTTCTTTTCAAACAATTCAATAAATATAATCATATCTTAAAATTTAAAATATGAATGGAGTAA
>MU105720.1:0-347031 GCA_012274485.2 Sinapis alba | reverse complement strand
CTTAGATCAATTCAAAAAATATAAAAAATATGTGACATTATTTAAATATTTTCTATTAACAAGTTAAATAAAAAAGATTGTGTACATTCTTCATTGGATATTCTATAGTTGTATAGGGAAATGTAATTTACTAATAAAAGAGTATGAACCGCACCATATCTGATGATCAAATAGAAAAGTGCGTTATTTATTGAAAACAGAACAACCAAAAATGTTTTTTTTGTTGAGTGCGTTATTTTACAGGAACCGCACTTTTAACACTAGTTTTGTTGATTGGTAACATATAAAAATTTCTGTCAAATCAAATCAAATACGCACCGCACTCTTGTCTCCATTCATAACCTTAATCTTTTAAAATAGTCAGTTTTTTTTTTTTACTATAATTAATTAAGGTTTTGTAGTAGTCGTAGCTTGGCTCGGCTTCACTGATATCTACTGAAATTATAAATTTTACTGCTGTTGTAACGCTGCGTATGAATTATAAGAAAACAAATTATCGTCTGTGACGGTGAAAATAGCCAATACTCTTCCACAGCAGGCAGTGTGTCTCACAATACTCGAGATAGCTTTCTTTTACTATGAAATGATGCATCTGAGATTTTTTAAATTGTGTTACGATGAAAAAAATGCATCTTATTCCAATTTAAAATAAAAGAGTAATTAACAATTTATAGAGACTGTAATATGTATAACAGCTGCTAAGTTGGTGAGGTGTTGGATGTTACGAGATGGCATGGACCTCCCCACTGTACTACTCTCAGTCTCCGGGAATAGCATCTCTTTCTTTCTCTATATCTCTCTAGGACCACTTTTCATTATTTTTTTTGTATTTTTCTAACAACAAAATGTTGAAAATAAGATGAATAAATATATCATATCATACACAAGATCTCTTGATTGCGAGCTTATGGTATTATTTTCTCTTTATTTGTGTTGGAAATGATATACAGACATATGAATGTCCACGTTATGTTTAAATTTTCGTACTGATATTTTTACTAGCGGGTGTTTTTTTTTTTTTTTTGAACGGGTTAAACCCGAATCTATTAAAGACACAAACCTAACTTCCGGGTGGGAGGTGCAGCCTACGGATAGATCCTCTTTCGGGTATTCAAATGGACCGAAAGCTGTAGTTCATATCCGTGTAGAGTGACCAGAAAAGTGTGACTTAATTTCGCATGACAGAAAAATATGACTTAGGTTCGAACTTGAAATGTGGTGACATCCCAAGTCCTTTTCCTTACCACTTGACCACAAGCTCCCCGTCCAGGTGCTCTTATTTGTTACGTAACTTACAACTAAGAAATTTAATTGTAACTTTGAAAATACTAAATAATGATTTCACTTAAATAAATAAATGTTTCATCCACAAATACAAGAATAATAATCAGTTATTTACTACTCCGTCAAATACCATCATTATAACTTATAAGTTATTGTTTAAATTTTTAAAAAAATTTAAAATTTTAAATGACAATAGTGAATAATCTTTTTGATTAATATTTATTTTCTCCTTTTTTATGATTGAAAATAGTTTTAAAATAATAACATAATATATATATATGAGTTATATTTTTTATTTTTAAAATATATTTTGTTTTGGCTAAATCTTATTATATTAATATTTATAATTAATTATCTAATTAAATATTTAATTATTTATTAAGGATATTTGATATCGTTATATTTTTAATGAGAACTCAATTTAAAAATAATAATATAGATGTATTTATGTTTAAAAAGTAATTTGTAGATAATAATATAGATGTACTTGTGTTTTAAGTTGCATGTGCAGAACTTTTGTTTTCAATAAAGATATATGGTGATAATTTCAAATCTAGAACCAAAACGATATTTAACTTTTGAAACGTTTCAAATTAATTTGTACTCTTTTGAAGACACTTATTGCTTGTAACTTGTGACTTTGTAGTTATCAGCAAGTCGGTATTAATTGTTTTTTGGCATTTATACAATTAAAGTTGAATTATTAAAAAATTCTAATAATTTTGTAGCAAGCTGAGTATTTACAACGAAAGCCGGCTCAAGAGCCAAGCACTTGACTTACCCACGTGAACCCAATTAAAAAAAATAACTGGTGACTTGTTTAATAAAAACGCATGAATTTAATGAAACAGACACATTCGTTCACCAATTACGTTCAGTTCCTTTAATCCGCTGGACCCACCAATAAAATTATAAGTTTCGTCACGGAAAGTTTTTTTATTGCTTCATGTGATGATCCATTCATAATTCGACACGTGTAATACGTTGCCGGAGAAGTTAACGTCGGGAAGCTGGCCGCCGCGTGGCATATAGATGCTGACAAAACTCGGAAGAGAGCGGTCATTGACACGTGGCGATAAAGGAGAGGAAAAGCGTGGAGAGTGCTTAACCATTTATCGCATTGGGATTTGAGACTTTTTTTTAAAGGGGTAAAACTGGTAAGACAAGTCAACACTTTGATAAAAGAAATTTCCTTTACGTAAACGGAGTCTGTGTTAATTACTATAACCACGTAAACACTTCTTTAAACCGATCAAATTTAATAATTAAAAATTGATTGATTGATAAGTTTATGGTTTAAGCACTTGAGCAATGTTATTATAGAGACATGTCTTTTCCAAAACTTGGGATAATCGTGAGTAATAGTAATATTTACATTAATAATTTATACCCCTTGATATATTACATTTATGTCATCGACATGAATGTAATGTACAAGAAAACTATATTATAGCAAATCTTATGATAATCGATCGTAATGTACTTGTTGCTATAACACTGCATGTGAGGTAACGTTTTAACACAAGACAACTCAAATTAATAGGCATCCCATGGACGGACCCCAATATTATTACTCTTTTAAAATAAAATCTAACCAAATAAACATGTGAATGTCTTTTTATATTTTGCACTATGTGCATAGTCTAGACTCTAGTAGATGTCAGTGTCATACTCAATGAGAAGACCTCCCTTTAACTAAAGACTTATGGGCTTTTCATTATGGGCTCAGATGCACAGAAGAGTCGACAGTACATCTAAACAAACACAAAGACCCATATATTTTTTAAGGCCGAGTATAACATATAACTTTGTTAAAATCCATATAACTTGTGTGACATACAACATTTACCATCGAACCGTTTAACTTGGCATAAAAATATACGAGGTACACACACACACACATCAATGTTTAGCATGTTTTCGTTTTTCTAGTCATCTCTACAATGTTTTGGATCATGCATATATCATACTCCCTCCGTTTCACAAAGAGTGTCACTTAGACACATTTCACACATATTAAGAAAATGATTGAAATGCATTTATGATTGTATTAATTACACCTATTTGACCAATAGTATTTAAGATAAATAGATTTATTTATAAAACCAATGCATTTTGCAATTAATATTAAGCTATAAGTTACATTGAAATTCTAAAATGACATTCTTTGTGTAACAAGAAAAAAGTGGTAAAATGACATTCTTTGTGAAACAGAGGAAGTATCATAAACCCGCACATGTAATAAATATTTGTTGTTAGA
This sequence comes from Sinapis alba, assembly GCA_012274485.2. Lineage (NCBI taxonomy): Eukaryota > Viridiplantae > Streptophyta > Magnoliopsida > Brassicales > Brassicaceae > Sinapis > Sinapis alba. Next base: position 343,487 of record MU105720.1, on the reverse strand, counting down.
TACTTGTCTGATTCATACCTTTTTGGAATCAAAGCTTTATATATAAACTATAGTGTGCTTCGTTGCTCCGCATCTCACTCCATTTGGTTTAGTTCCATATATGACATAATAATAACAGAATATTTGACCAAAAATTAAAGTAAAGAGATAAAACCCTTGAAAATATAGAATTAGTCCGATCTGGAGATGCGGTTAACGCCCATATTTGTAATCAATAATATTATGTTAATTTAATTAACAAAATAACGGACCACGCAAAGAACTCACAACCATACGGTGCTGTGCCCACTTTTCATGCTATTAGACCAAAAGAATATATTGAAAAAAACAGAAGATTTGTTCTCGTGAACTAACTATAATTCTCTTTACTCCCTTTTTCCTGTTCTTTTCCCTATCTTATTTTATTATAATACTATTATCTAGTTTGGTGTTTTCTTCCACCAAACTTTCCTCTTATATCAAACTTTCAAAAGAGGAATGTCTGAGATTTTGATTGCAAAAGAATCACCAGTGTTAACTAAGTGCAGTTTCAAAATTTATATTTCATGCAAAAGAAAATCTTTGTATTCGCCTATATATATTTAGTAATGTAAGTTGCACATTATTAATTCCATTAAACTCAAGATTATATATAAGAATAGCATATTGGTAGAGGCATATTAGTCTTTTCCAAAGTCAAACACAGAGAAGCTCCTTCCTTCATCCAACTGTCTGTAAAAGAGCAAATTTTCAACGGCAAGTCAAAAGTTTAAATATGTTTATTAAATACAAACAAATATTTAAAAATAGTTATGGTTGTATCTGTCGTTCTTCTCTCTGATGAACGAGGTCGTTGAACCAACACACAGTGTTTAACTAGTCTACAGATTCGTTTTCTTCTGCTCATCGAATTAAATTTAATTATTAAACAGTCTATTTGAATAATTGAGTATTGTAATATTAAATAAATAATTATTCTAGGAATTAATAATCAGACATGCGCAGTTATAAAATAATCAGTCTAGTTTCCAATTATTTTCGAGCCCCCTCTCTCTCTCTCACACACTCCTTCTTTCGAGGAACACAAGAAAGGGCTATTATTAATCTCCCTTTGTGTTCGTGTCGACAACAACATATTGTTTGATCTTTGTTGTTCCGACAAGACAGGAAAATGGATAGACGACGTCGGAGACAGAGCAAGGCCAAAGCGTCGAGTTCCGAAGGTGATCAGCTTCATTTCTCTCTACCTCTCTGTTTTATATCTCTTTTATCTTTCATTGGATTGAGTTTGATGTTTGATCGTTAGCAGAAGTGAGTAGCATCGAATGGGAAGCTGTGAAGATGTCGGAGGAAGAAGAAGATCTCATTTTTCGGATGTATAAACTCGTCGGTGACAGGTTAGTCGTTCGTTTCTTTATGTATTATATTATTGGACCAGAACATGACTATGTTCAGTCTGAATGATTGTTTAGCAAAACACATTCTTACTTAGTCTATAATGGAATACAATGTGTTTCCTCAAATTTGGTTTGGTTCGGTTTGATTTTGATAACGGGAATGTTTGTAAATAAGTGAGATTTGTCCATAGAATTTTGGTTTGGTCCAGATATCGTAAACCAGATTAAAAAGTTTGGTTATGTAATTTTTGTAAAACTTATTGATGGCTAGTGGACTATATTGTGTGTGACGTGTAGGTGGGAACTAATAGCCGGGAGGATACCGGGACGGACGCCGGAGGAGATAGAAAGATATTGGCTTATGAAACACGGTGTCGTTTTTGCCAACAAACGAAGAGAATTTCTTAGGAGATGATTTTTTCTTTAATTTAAAAGTATTTTTTCCTTTCCTGAATTTCACATGCCAAGAAAAAGGAAAAGTAGATGTTCTTTCATTTACTAGTTTGTAATGTATAACTAATCTCTCTACATATATATAATTTGCTTAGGAGCTTCATTTCTTTTTTAATCATCAGTTAGTTGACATCCCTATAAATGAGTTCAACAACATTGCTGCATAGGATTAGGATAATACTCTAACTGAACTTTCAAAGTTCAAACTGTTATTTATATTTGTTAGTGGCCGGAAATTTTGGGTAAAATATGGGCAAGTCCTGAAGCCCATTAGCCTGAATGGAAAAGAAAATCAATACGCTGGGCCGAAATGGAAGCCCATTTCTCAGTTGACTAAACAGAACAATAGTAATTAGGGTGACTCGCAATTTCACAGCAGTATACATGCATGCCGTTTGAATATTTGATTCATAACAGTTATGCGTTCTTGGTGTAAACTAATGCAACTGCTTGAACCTATATTTCTCACTTAAAAACTAACGTTCCAGTGGCGTATATAAAACAGAAATTACACCCAATAACCTAAAACACACAAATTCTCCAACTAATCAAAATCACTTTCTCTCTTCTCTTTTCTCTTCTTATCAATCATCTCTCTAAATATTTTAATTTTAGTTTTTTTTTGGTTATTTTATAAATAATACCTATAGAAAAAGCAAAATTCCTTTTAATCAATCAATTTTTTTTGGTATCAACTGGATTTGTCAAATGATTCAAAACTATATAAAATGTAGTACTTTATGATTTTATTCCGAAAATTCTCATACATCTTTTTGTAATAAAAGAGTGTGCTTCAATTATTAAAAAGAAATCTATATAATAATGTGGCCGTGTATATTCAATGTTACCCATAGCGATGCTGAAAACAGAAAACCCCGACAACCTTTAATCTTTAAGACAAATACAATGAAAGTGTTAAGATGTTTTCCCACGTGCTTTTCGAAAAAGACTGTGTGTGTTCACACTTGGCGTGACTAACACTGCTGATTTTTGTGATTATTGATACTCCCTCCGTTTCTTAAAGTTACATATTCTAAAGAAAAAAATTATTTCAAAAATATATATTTTTTACATTTTCAATATATATTTTATTAATTAATTACAAATTTCAAAAAATTAAGTGTACTTAACAGATTTTTATTGGTCTAAAATTATGGGAAAAAAATAATCACAAAAATTTATGCAAATTTAATGTATTTTATTAAAACGTGTGAAAAATCTAGAATATGTAACATTTTGAAACGGAGGGAAGTACTATTATTTTTACTTAACCAATTAATCAGTGCACTCGGAAATAATGATTTCAGTTTGTGACATCATTAGGTGGTAAGAAAAATGAATCTGATTTGTGTAAAGTTCTAAATGCATTTTTATCTTCACTTTATTTTTGGAATAAGTTATAGAATGAGAATAAAAATGTTTTTAGTATTTTTTTATCTATTTTAATTTATACTTTTTTATTTTATTACAATAAATTATATGGTCCGAATCTCGTAATTTCTTAAATCTGTGAAATTGTTGAAATTCGAACCATACACTTCTACTTTTAGATTAGAAAGTTCTATTAGTAAAGAGACCAACTCCATATAAACATGTCGTTTTTGAAATTATATAATTATGTTGTGTAACAATTCTCCATAGTAAAACACTTATCCGTAGTAAAAACCAAAGGAAAGACGCCAAAAAAATTTCCACATACAATATTTACTTTTTCAATCATTAAAACTAAAGTTGTTATTCATAAAACTTAAACACGTTTTTCATCGAGCCTGAGAAACGAAGTAATTGCATTATAAAATATAAAGCAATGTTTTGGAAAAGATTAGAAAACAAACAAACTTAAAACAAAAGATAGAAAAATGAAAAGCTTCTTAACCCACTACAGATCTTCCATTATCAAACAAATTCAAGCTCCTATAGTCTTATGACGTTTGGTCTCAAATCCAAACCATTAAAATGTATATTTATATTTACTTCTACAAATGATATTTTGATCGGTGTGATGTGACCTTGTGGGCCTTTAAAAGGGCGTTATGTCTCTGTCTACGCACTGATAAGGCCTTTCTTGGAAATTACCAGGTTCTTTCCAAAATTGCACTGAAATTTCAGTTTTTTTGTACATATTATCATATACCATATTTACGTGGATCTATGTCTCTTGATTCTTAACCTCCCGCTGATATGGGAAGATTGTGTTTGGAAGTTCCGTTTTCTTAAAGAAACCTCACTAAATTACACATTAATTAGGCGTATTTTGTGTGATTTACCAAGTTGTCAAGCATCATAATGAACATATATAAATTTGGTTTGGGGGTCTTCCGACTTTGGATCATCATTTCTATATGAATGTCAATCCTTGACCATGCACGGCATATTGATACTCAGAATCTTTTTCTCTCAAGTTGAGGATAAGTTAGTTTAATGAACATTGAATTATGGTTAAGATACTTTAAAACTTGTTGATAATTTATAATCAATGATATAATTAAGCCACAACCATTATAGATCTGGTGGATGTATTCATTAATAAGATAATGGTCCATAAATAAACACAATCATAGACTTAGGAACCTCTCTGCATTGATACAAAGTTTAAAAAATGTCTTGCTGTTTATAATAGTTAGATGTTATCAATCCAAAGTAACAACAACGCCCAGTTTTAAGTACTTTAAACCACTAGTCATATAATCCATTTGTGTGTTGATTAACTATTTTATAGTTATGAATAAAGTAATCAACCCATCAAAAAGGCCATGTGCATATGCCATTCTACGGCCAGTTTACTTAATTTAGTTAAATCATAAACTATTCATTTGATCAGACGCGTGAGGATAAAGAGTAGACGCGTTACTTAGACTAAGCAGCCATTTGAAAGCTAAATTTAATCCTATTTAGTGAAGCTCTAGTATCAGCAGCCTCTAGTCACTAGCTTCCAAAAGAATCATTAGTTTTGACTTGTAAAACTACAAGTTTGATAACCGAGAACCATAGAATATACAGAAATGTGGTTATATTATCAATAATATCTACTATTCTGTCTATTCATCGTATACACATATTATACTGTACAATGAACATGCCAAATGCATAAAGCCATACTCAATGAAGTATCTGGCATTTAATTTGTTTTGTATCCTTTTGTTCAATTATGTACTCAAATTGTAGAGATTGGTGATTTTTATAACACATATGGTGAATTGATCATTAAGAAAAAAAGCAATGCGTCGCTGTTAATCGTGTGAAAGGGAGAGGCGCATTAGTATATATTCTCTAATCCACACCTGCATGGTTAGATTTGATCCATAGATTCTTGAATTTACTTTTAGGGTACTGTAGTATTGATCTTTGACCCACCTATAAAAACATAATTAGCTTTTCGCTATAAATAAGCATAATTAGTTACATAATCAACATCATACATACAATGTATAATATATTTTAATTAATCGAATAACTCTAATGTAAAACTATGACTATAAGTGATCAAATTGGCATGACATCACCGGTTCTTACGTCACTGGAAACCAAAACTAATAAATTGAACCGGATCTATAACGCGGTAGGACTATGATGCCTCTTTGAACATGATTGTTTATTGTTTTACTCGGCTGAAATTTTATAGCCACCAAATAAAAACAGAATAATTGAAATATAATAAAATTCAATTGAAAAGAAATATAAATAATTAGATAGACCGACTGAGTGAGACTTCATCAAACATGGCTTCTATTGTGATAAGGGAGAGATAGTTGACACATTATTTGATTATATTATATGTAACTCATCTGATCAATAGTTGATATAATCTAAAAAGATTATAAATCTAAAACTTATATCTTATATATATGTTAAGTTTAGTAAGTAGATGATTTGTGTTTCTTAAAAAAAACAGATACTAGCAAACACAAGCTCATCATACAGTCGTTTTTTTAGCATTTTGAGAATAATAGTAGTTACCTTTTTGTCAATTTCTCTACATGATCCTTGTCTTTTCCACACAACTTCTTCTTGACTAAGCTTAAAAACAAAAGAAAAATAATAATAAAAAGAAAATAAACTTATTGGGCAAGCACAAGGACACAAACCACATCATAATAGATTCTTATCATCACCCATTTATATAAATGCACACGAAACTCAACTCACATATCATCAAACTCACTCAAAAAAAAAAAACTACAGAGTATTCAAAAGAAAAAAAAGATTCTTAGTGGTTTTGTAAGTGATGGTGATGGAAGAGAAACTCGTGATCAACGAACTAGAACAAGGGAGAGAGCTAGCGAAACGTTTGATGAGCAATCTCAAAGACACTTCTTCACTTGAATCCAGCAAAACCTTGATCTCTGAAATCCTCAGCATCTACCAGAATGCTATTTCCAGGTTGAGCGTCACCGAAGAGGACAAGACCATCCTTAAACGAAGCCGTGAGATTGATGACAAAGATTCTAAAAACGTGTTTAAAAAGAGGTAAACAGAGTTCAAAAGAGTGGTTCTTTGTCCGTGTCTGTGTTACAAATTCGAGATCTGATCATGAGTCTGATTCTTGTGATTTGCAGGAAAGTGTATGAGAAGAAGACAGAGAAAGTTAGTTTCTTTGTCGGAGGAGCAGGACAAGAAAAGGGCTCCATAGATGATGGTTATTGCTGGAGAAAGTACGGTCAAAAAGAGATTCACGGATCCATAAACCCTAGGTATTACTTTTAATCATCATTTAATTTTCTTGAAATTTTTTGATGTTTTCTCGAAAATTTGCTAACGGTACTCTGTTTCTGTTATTACAGAGGATATTTCAGATGCACACATCGATTCACGCAGAACTGTTTAGCAGTTAAGCAAGTTCAAAAATCAGACACAGATCCTTCTATTTTCGAAGTGAAGTATGTCGGGAGCCACACTTGTAACATTAACACTACTACTACGTCTCCACGAACAAAGACACCTATCACCACGAACTTCTCTGTTTCGATGATGATGTTCGAAGGAGCCGTTACAGAGCAACAAGAAGACATCATCATTAAACCGACGAAAACAGAGGAAGCGATGATGATGAGTCTTGAAGATTTAGAGAGCAAGAAGAACATTTTCAGAACGTTTTCTTTCTCTAACTCCGAGTTTGAGAATGGTGGTTGGAAAGGTAACAACATCTTCCAGGAGAATCAGCTCTCTCCTGCGACGACGTCAGGGTCTGGAATCACTAGCGAGATCGTAACTGCTCCTGCTGAGAATTCGGAAACTGCAGATTCGTATTTCTCGTCGTTGGATAATATTATCGACTTCGGACAGGATTGGTTGTGGTCGTGTGACATTTGAATTGGTGAATGTAATATTAACGTGGTAGTAATTATATAGATGATGAGTGTAATTTCAGGGTTTAGATTTATATTTTTGCTGATGGATTAGAGATTGGCTTTTAGGATATATATATATAAGTTTTTTCAATAGGGGAGGGTTTGTTAATTCCCCTTTGAATCTTAATTGTTTCTTGATGTTAATTAATAAAATAAATATTGTTATAAGTTTTAAACTGGTCATTTTGGAGTGACTAAAATTAATTATACTGTTTTGTAAAGTAGAAAGGAAAAAAAAAAGTTAGAGACAGTAAAATAAATAATTTAATTGATCATATCTTGGGCTTTGGGCCCGATAAGAAATTAAAAGCCCAATCTGGTCCTATTAACAGAGACTTCAGTCGATGGAGATAGCCGGAGAAAGACCACAACAACCGTTACGAAGAAGAAAGAAAGAAAGAAAGATGATATACCGAAAGTGGAGTTTGCTTTCCGGTCCACCGGTTATACTCGGCGGAGCTGTAGTTGCCGCGATCGCCGTCGGCATCGTCTTCCAGAACGTATTTTTCCTGCTCCATCTCTTTTTGTTTGGTTCGTTTTTTTAAAAAAATTTTAAATCATAACAGAGATCGTTAGATCTATATCTTGATTAGGGCTGATTGGCTTCTTATTCTGATCGCAAATACCATTTGACTAGTTATTAATTATCGTGTTGAGTTTCCAAGGGCATGAAAAGGAACGTCCTTTGATCGAAAGTTTCTGTTTTGTGTAAAGCTCAGATGGGTTGAATCTATAAAGTTTTTATTTTTACTCTCTCGAGGTTATGTTTATTCATCATTGATCCAAAGATTTGACCTTTTTGATGTGTCATGATCATCAGGTTACGAAAGGGGAGCAGAAGAAGAATGTCTCACCAAACAAGTGAAATGGATACTTGGAAGATGCTACAATAATGTGGTAGTGAATCGTGTGAGTTGAAAACATTTAGTTCATCGAGTGTGTTGTAAAGCTCAATAATGCTTTTTGGAAGCTTTTGAATACACTGCATCTTTTTTTTTGTTTTTGTTTCTGTTTTAGTTTCTTGTTGCTAATAATGATGAAATTCATTTTGCACATTCACTTCTTTACATTCATCCATCACAAGGCTCTGTAGATTAGGAACAACGTTTATAACTTAAGAATGCTAGGATAATCTTCTAATACGGATGCTCTGTGAACTAACAACACAGTAGTGTGGCTCGTGAACATTGTCTTCATGCATATCTTCTCGGAACTCTCATCCCGAACCCACGTTTTAGCTTATCAACCCTGAGACCCACGTGTAGCATCAATCTCAAATACATCCCGAAAGTTAAAGTCAAAAAAGAGAAATGTTTAAATCTGACTTTGTGAAAAAAGCTTACGTTGGGGCGAGTTTGCCAAGACTATTTAGCTCTTCACCTGTGTCTTCATCTATGACTCTACCTGTGATGTAAACAGTGTAGGATCTATCCCTCTCCCTTGGCAGACCTCTTGCAATGAGCAAGCGCAGGTCTTTCTGGTGAAGTTCTCTTCCGTTCACAAACACTCCTGTGGTTCCTCCTGCGCACTTCTCTGGCATTGGGTAGTTGAGCTCTTCAATGAAAGGCTGCAAGAAAGGATAGCACACGTTAAGAAGTTTTAGAGAGAGACTGAAGAATATGTTCCGGTGACTGATGTTTGTTTACAGGTAATATTCCAAGACATTGACCTCCCATGATCCCCCAGAATCCAGCTCTGTAATCGTACCTGATACCAAGGAACAGAACAGAAGAGAGCCATTAGAGCTTAGAGTAAATGAGAAGAGATTACGAGATTGGAGGGACCTCATGTACCAGTAGTTTCCTGGCCGGATTGGTCCAGCTTGTTTCTCTGCCATTTTCACCAGACGTTCAGCTACAAGGTGCCCATTCACCAAAACATCTTTTCCCTCTTCGTTCTGCATTGAATTCTTCAAATCCTTGAAGCTGTTTTTCACCATACTCCCAAATCCACTCTTCTTGGTTCTTCCATCCTCTTCTCTACATCCATCTGCAGAATCTTGAGACACTCCAATGTTGTGAGAGTAGTCATTAACGTCCATCTCAATTAGAACCGAAGCTTCGTTCATAGAGTTCTGTCTCATGACTGTCTTCCCCAGTGACACCCTGTTCTGCTCTGAACAGGAGCTTTGGCTCCTTAGCCCTGACGGGTCCCTTACATTGATGGAAGAGTAGTCAAAATCTGGAATTAGTTTCCTACCTGTTGTTGGACTGTCTGAACTTAGCTCGTCTTCAGACAAGCTAGGAGAAGTAGAATAATCATGAGCTTTGTCAGAGATGGAGGCCGGACCAGTTGATGCATAGTCTGGTCCTCTATCCACTGCATCAGAAGAGACGTCAAGAGCAGTTACCCAATGCAGCATACTATGAGCTTCTTCTTCTTTTTCTTCTCTTGCTGAATCAGGATCAGTTGAGAGCATGAGTTTTTTATCAGCAAAGAAGAAATCTATCAAACAAGAGCATCCACCGCAGCGCAGTCTCTGTTGCTTTCTTGTAGTTTTGTCTGGCAGTTTCAAAATCTTGGAGCACTTTTTACAGTTTATAAACGGTGCACCACCAGCTACAGGATGGATTAAGCGAGAACCACCTGAAGATGATACAGCACGAACACGTGAAATAGATCTTCCATGGAGGTCTAGACCACGAGATTGAGAAGCAGGAGGGTGAGGAGGTATAAAGGATCTAGGACTATGCAATGGAGAACGAAACGCAGTACTACTTCTCTCATAAGGGTAGAAACCGATGTTATGAAGAGCATCAGGTAGCCCTGAGGGAGGAAAAACTGAGCCTGAAGCTCTGTGATATGGATCATAGCAGTGGAAGCAAGAACAAGTTGAGTGGTGAAGAAGCATCCCATTTCCAGGGTGTGTATTAAACAAATCATGACCGTTATTGCTAGTATACTGTCTAGAGTAGCGGTGGTGATGAGATTGCTGCTGATTTTGATGGTAATAAGGCCCTGCAAGGTGTTTCCCAGAGCTTGGAAACCGCAATGGAGCCTTTTTGAATCTTGAAGACGACCTTGGGATGTGCTGCTGCTCTTTAGGTTGAAGCAGATGATGATGTTCTTTTAGCTTATCCAATTTTCCCACCAGCTCAGCTCTGTCTTGCTGGATTGCTTCATCACTAGACATAAAATCTGTAAAGTAGTTGGAAGCAGAGAATCTGAATCCCTCGGTTTTCCTAAACCGATCCGAACCAGATTGAGAACCGCTAACAACATTCAGTTTAACATCATCCCAAGTCTCTGTTTGACCAGTCTGTTCTTGGTGTCTTGTTGAATCAGATTCTTCTTCTTCACTTGAAACAGAGTTAACTTCAGTTTCTTTGGCTCTGTTTTTCACTGACTTGTCCAGCACTGATTCTGCTTCACGCTCCTTGTTTTTGGCTTTACATAAAAAAAAATAAAAAAATAAAGAAAAACTATTAGTAATCTTCACTTCTTCTTCATCTAAAAGAGAAGATTGTGAACGGGAAACTAACCGCAAAGAACGGTTCCACAACCACCACACTGGAAAAAGGAACAGTCTCTAGGCTCTGGTAAGAGATTCTTGCACTTTGGACAACGAACTAGCTTTACTTCTATCGTTGACTCGGCCATTACTTACTACACAAAACTCTCAAAGAGAAACACAGGAACCAAAATTGTCACTGGGCTGAGAAGAGAAATACTCAAAACAACCAATATAAGAAGAAGAAAAACTAAGAAGACAGCTTCTTCTTGAAGCAAAGATAGAGAGAGCTGAAGGTTTTGTTTTTTGCTTTTTCTTTAATGAGCTTCTTTTAGGTCTCTGGAGAGACGATGAAGGTGGAATCTGTGAAGAACCTCTTGGTTCTATTCGTTACTCTTTCACCTAACCTTCATTTTCCCCCCAAAAAGTAAATTTGAAGAAGAGTGAATCAGAGAGAGAGACAGAGACAGACTATGCAGACTGTATTTTCCTTCCTTAGTCCCTACCTTACACAGCAGGAAGTAAGCAACAGAACCAAACAATTAAAACGGCTTCGAAATGATTTAGCTCTTTAGGACCCAAAAACGGTTTAGTTAGGCTCTTTGATGGTTATGTCAAAAGTCCATATTTCATATTTGTTTTTTTTTTCCCACACATTAAAGAAAACGACTGGTAAAAGTGAGATCATAATCGATTTATTATGGGCGGGACAGTCTACAAAGTGGGCCAAATCTTCATTTTGCTTTCTGTTTCTTCTTTATTTTTATTTTTTTTGCCAATGAATAAAATTTAAAGATTATCTTTGCTTTTTCTTTATTTTTTTTGTTGTTGTAAATCCAGAATTTTTCTTGTTACTGGTAAAATTTGCAAATTAATCTTTTACTTATCAATAAAAGGTGGCATTATATATTTATATAAATATTAAAATACAGTTGGGACATACTCCATATAAGTGGAGCTCACAAAATATCAAAGCGGGAGAAATTGTCAAAAGCCAAAGCTGGTTTTGAGACAATAAAGGGAACACTAAATTGATGAGGGTGTTGAAGTGAGTAGTTAGTTGTCTGTTTCTCATTTAATTTTTTACTTGTACTGATTTTGATTTTTGTAGTATATATTTTCATCATGTAGTTAGACTTTTGAAGACCTTACTGTATTTTTATTGAATGTTTTCATATTTTTTTTTTGTTAAAATAAACAAACCGTGTGAACTTTCTATCTAACATTTTTAAACTTTTGAAAAAAAGAGAGTTATAGTTAGTAAAATTTCAAAAGATTGAAGGAGGGAGAGGAACCAAACATATTCCAATTCGTTTGAGACAACGGAAAAAAAAAAAACTAAAGCAAAAAGAAAAACAGACATGGTCGAAGGCTATATATAATCCATAGGAATAGGATTTAAAGTCCAAAACTAAAGGTAAAGCAAACTATCTTTTGAAGTTTCGAACTCATTTCGAATCAATCAATCAAATTTGTTGTTGAACTAGGAAATTTCTAACACGGAATATGGGCTTGAAATTAAGCCCATTCTAATCTCGCACTTGTGGCGATGATCTTCACAACCTCTGTTACGCAACAGGTAATAACTAAATACTAAATACTACAACGTACAACTCTCCTTATCTCTTTTAAAAAATCGATAGGCGGTAAATTAATATTTTATATAAAATAACTAAATACTATAATTTGTTATATTTTTCAAAAAATCGATAAACGATAATTAAGTTTATATAAAATTACTGATTATACATGTGTATAAATTGATATTTTAAATATTTAGACCAATTTTTTCAAAAATTAATTTAATAAATCATTTCGTTTAGATTTGATTTGTCAAATAAATGAACACTTATACGCCATTTACACTGATTTTAAAAATATTGGATATTGCCTTGATTAATCTAAGATATCTATAAACTACGTATAAAATGGTTAAGAAAAAAACATGTGGATTTTCTTTAAAAAGTTTGTAGAACACATCTTTCATCACATAAACAGGTTAAAAAGAAGAAAGAAAATAAAACCTTGTTAACATTTTAGACAAACAAGTTCTTTATTACAGCATAAAAATACAACCAAGGAACATTTTCTTCTTGATTTCTTTCTTAATTTCGTAATTCTTCTTTCTATTCCACCAATATTTCCTCCGTTGAGCACTAGACCTTGTGGTCGTCTTAGAAGAAGCATGATATGAATTGTTGTTGTCTATATCTTTTGCCATCAAAGCTTCTAGACTCAAACGGGGCGGCCGAATGTGAGCAGGAGAGAACGGCAGCAGTTTGCGTTCGATGATGTGAGCAAAAGAGACGAGCTCGTAAGAATCGTAGAGACGACTCTCACAGTCCCACATTTTGTGAGCATCATGACCATCACTCATCTTGTCTGCAGGTAATACTGTCTCTTGTGAGTTATTATAGCTTCCATGGAGTTGTGTGTTTGACATAACTGAAAGTCTTTAAGAGTTTCTTCTCTATGTTGATGTCTGAAAGAAACAAAGAAACTATTGCTTTGTCTCTCGATCGAACTGTGTTGTTATATAGGGGGATTGAAAATTTGAGCTGGCCAGATAGAATTTTGTGGGTTGCGTGTGTAATTTTTTTATGTAGTGATAAATTGTGAGGCGATTATATTATTTACTTAAATACCATTCGTTACTCAACGTAGAGATAAGTATGTTCTGCATGCTGGTATGTTCCTCATATACAATAATTTACAGCTATCATTTTACAATTAGGGGATAATATCTAAATATGCCACATTCCAATATTGATATTTCCATTTGTATTATTTTGGATCATTTTCTAATAATTACGTATTTATTTTTCCTAAATGAAAAGATATGGTACGCTTTATTATTAATTATCATCTATTATGTTCATGAGAACTTAATGCAATAACGAGTAAAAGAGTTTGGTGTGGAAAAAAAAGGGGACATGCATGAACCTGCGTGTGTGATATGTTGTCCAATGAAAAAGAGATAACACATAAGATCACCTTTATCCCACTCAAAAATTGGGGTTCTTAAGAAAAAGATAGTGGGAAAAACCCACATTTTAAGAAAAACCGTGTGTCGACACAAAAAAAAAAAAAAAAAAAAAAAAAAAAAAAAAAAAAAAAANAATGTTGTCAAATAAGATTTTCTCTCTTTGTTTTTTGTACTGTTTGCGGACTCCACTGACACGTGGCGATCCGCGATTGGTTAGTTTTTTTTTAATCACACGAAAAACAGAAAAAAAAAAGTTTAAGAAACCCAAAAGGGATTTATGGGATAATGGTGCTCTAAGATACTCATCGATCATCTTAGTATAAAGCAGAAAAGAAAAATAAACACTTATATAAATATATAGATGAAAAGACTTATTTATTATCATTTGAAAAATCTCGTCAATTTTTGTTATAATTAAGACTCTAATTGTTTGATGAGTGATTTGATTTGAAATATACAGTACATATTTGTTGATAACGTGAAATATACACATTATAAAGTACAAAAATTTATAACAATTTCACTTTCAGAGATGGACTTGAATTGATTGGACGAGAATATATATACATAATACATTAGTGTATAATATATGGTGATGAAACATTTCTCTACAAATTTACGTAAGAAAATCTCTCACCGTAGAAATTAATATTCTTCGCACATATGGCCTCTCTTGCGATAACTTTACGTTGACTCTACAGTTTCGTCTCATGTCATATAAGATCATCTTCTCGACATAAAGTGAATTTTGCTACTAATAAGTTCTTCAACATTACATTAATCAGTAATTGCGTTTCTCAATCGTCCGTGAATTTGGTTTCATCCAATGATCAATAGACCAAGACATATAGCAAACTTGTCCATGATCATGCTTTGCACATGTGTTTTTTATATAATTCTTATAAGATATGTTAAAATTACGTATCAGGAAACGATAACGTTACTTAGAGAGTTATAATTATAAAAAGTAACTTTACGATTTACATTAGTGCTAATCAGCTCATTAACGACAATATGCCTTTAGACATCAACATTACTTTATAGGTCCTACCAATGATGTCACAATCACGAATAGCTGCTGAGACAAAACCACACCACTATAGTTTTTCTCTGCACTTACTCTATTGCGTAAATGATTATTGTTCTTGAAAAATAACAAAAAAATATTAGATATCTAGATCAGATTCATTCAACAATCGTGTCCTTGAAAAAATAGAAAATGAAAAATATATACATAATATTTCAATTAGGTTCAAGTCACATCTATTCGATATATTCAGATTTTATTTTCATATCTAGTATAGTCAAATTCCTTAAAAAAATACCCTCACATCAAGAATCTTTTTTTTTCTCCAAACATTGATTGCGAAAAAGGCAAAGTAAAAGTACTGTGATTGGTACATATTTCTTCTACTTATAAAAGATAAAAGTTTTTGTTTTTGTTTTTTTTACACTGAATTTAATAACAAAAGTAAAACTTATCTATCGATAATAAAGATAACAAAACAACTTTTCTTGATTTCACAAACATTCACTCAAAAGCTGTACTGAAGAACCTACTCACCACATTCTCACACAGAATCTGAAGAACCTTAGCATTACTTGGCTTCACACACCTTGGCATCTTAAACTGTCCAGCGGAAGAACCAAGACCAAGAAAATGTTCTTGAACCTTCTTGAAAGTTCCTTTCTCGAGAACTCTCAGCTCCAAAGCTCCAATAGTCTTGCATTTTCTTGAACTCATATAACCAGCATCGATGAATCCTCTGTCTAGACAGTTGCAGCAGTCTTGAAGAACGTCTTCGTTTGTCTCACCTGAGATCTCCCAGAATATAACGTAATGTCCTGGCTCTGTCGAGAGATCTACATGGCTTGAGAAGTCTATGACTTCGATCTTTTCTTCTGAGAGTCTCTTTGCTGCTGATTCTACTGAGAGCTGAAGGTCTCTTTCAGTGTTCTTGTCGATGTTGATGGACAGAATCAGGTTTCTCCTGCATATGAACTTGAGTTGTGGTGTCTTGTTGTAGAAACCAATAATCTTCACCACATCCCCAAGCCGGTATCGATACAATCCTGCGTAACGTGGAACATATTGCATTTTAAGTATATTACCGGAAAAATCGCATAAAAAATCATCAAATTGACATTCACTAATACTTTAAACTATAAAGTTTTTAACCATTAAAATGACATTTGTATCAAACAAAAAAAATTCTCTCTGGTTTACTTGCTCATCACATAAAAAAACTGGCTGATACTATTGATAAACCTGATGATGTGTAGGTTTTTATAATTTTTAAAATTTAATAATTGCTTAACAATGAGGTAACTAACTCTTAGTACCTGCGTAGTTTGTGATGACAACCTCGTACTCTTGTCCGATCTTGACATCAGTTAAACCAACCGGTCTCTGCTCTCCTTCCTCTGTTTCAGACACTGGTAGAAACTCGAAGTAACCAAGATTAGGAATCACAGCAAATGTAGCTTCCTCTGGAGACAATCTCGGTGTAACGTTAGCAGCAATCCAACCTTCCGAGCTACCATAATCATGACTCACAAGAGGTAGCTCACCAGCGTAATGTCTCAGCTTCTTCACATAAGGCTCCATGGAGCCAGTCATGATCCCATAAACATACTTCGCGTTCGGGAACAGAGCAGGAATCAACCCATACCAGTTGCTCAAACTCATACATTTGGAGCGTATCGTCTCCGCTAGCTCAGGATTCGGTGTGAGGAGCTTCGACATTGCGGTACGTACCGATGGAACGGTGATACGGTTGCTCACTACACCGTGTTTTACATCGGTAACGATCTCTTCCCAGACCTGTTCAAAGGTTCTAAAAGCGTGGACAAGACCATGAGCGAATGGGGCAAAGACGTATTGAACTTGGTCTCTGAAGAGGATTCCTGACAAGAGATGGCAGTACAGTGCTTGATGAACATCAGGACTGAAGATAACTTCGTCGGGACTACAACAAAGTGACTGTATTGATCTCATTCCGGCTTTGAAATTAGGGTTACGGTACACGTTTGTGGTTGCGGTTCCAACAGGGACACCTCCTGTTGATATGTATTGCTTGCTGCTGAAGATAAACTGCAAAGCTCTCCCATTGTCATCAATAGGGAACTCTCTGTACAAAATAGAAACAAATCATTAGTAGTTTTTGTTGTGACGGTCCTCATGGATCAGATGCTCAACTAGGACATCTAGAACCAAATGTCTATTACTAGATGTCTACCCTCACTTAGAATGATACTGTCCGTTTTGGGTCTAAGTTCAATACTAAGTAGAGGTGGACCAAATACATATATTAGACTTTTGCTTGCCCAATATCCGATGTGTATTTATCCTAACAGTTGTTTTCATTCTGTTCATGTACATGGATGGATAGAGAAAAAAGTGTGAGAATGTGGGAGGGGGAACATGATAACTATTACCTGTTTCTGAAGGCAAAAGCAGTACGAAATAGTTGTAGTGTGTTCTCCATTAACTCATCAGTGAAAGGAACAAACTTTGGACGGCCTTGACTAGTTCCAGAGCTGTTGATCACAACAGAGACTCATTCATTAAACATTTCGAGTAAAATAATGAGCAAAAGAGATCATTTTTAGAAGTGGGTTTTTTGTAATAACCTTAAGGAGATGGCTGGAACGGGATGGCCAGTGAGAATAGGAGAAGTGTCACCATCAACCATTCTTTTGATGTAAGGCTCTAACTCAGAATCAGTGACTAATGGAACCAATGCTTTGAAATCTTCTTCTGGGTCTTCTGTTGTGTTGTTTCCTCCATTGATCCCAAAGTTTTGTAAGTAAATGGCTGATTTGTTTTTGTGGAGAATCTCTTTGAGGGTTTGTGTCTGGACTTGATCAGCGTTTCTTGTCATTTCATCGAACTCATCGATTACTCTGTTCATGTTGAAAGTCTCAACTTTTTTCTCCAACATCCTAAAATAAGAAACCAAAAAAAAGTGAGCAAATAATAGGATCAGAATATAGACAATCCGTACCAGGTTCTCAGATTGAGCTAAAAGGAGGAAGATTCTGACAGAGTTGCAGATAGCTAAGAGAAGAAACAGAGAGAGAGATGATAGTAATTAAGGAAGAAAGGAAGAAACTTTAAAGCTTTTTTTTATGTATCTGAGAATACGGAAAGAGAAAGTTTTAAAAGCAAACAGATAAAATTAAAAAGAACTTTTTTTTTCTTTTGGAAAAAGTGGAGAAACGGTTTTCCGGAACCTACGCGATGCTCTTTTGTGAGGAGAAGAAGAAAGTGTATGGAGAAAAAACCCAGAAAGAACACATACACGACTCTCTCTGATGATGATCATGAAAAAGATCAATACTTTAAGGACGTGGAATCAATAATCGAGGAACCCAGTAGTTTTCTAGAGTTTACAATCGGAATCTATGAGATTTTGGGAGCAAAAGTAAAGAGAATACTACTTTGGAATCTATCTGAATAAAAGTAGAGAGAGAGAGAGAGAGCAAAAAAAAGTCAACGAGTTGGAGCCGGAGGAGAAACTGTTCTTTTTCCCCCGAGGATGAGAAGAAACGAATTACATGAAGGAGTGATAAAGCTAGAGAGAGAGAGAGAGAGAGAGAGAGAGAGAGGAAGAGAGTACCCTGGTGTTGTTGATGCGGAGCTTTGTAGCTTGGATATAGCTAGAGAGAAAGAGAGAAAGAAAGATTTAGGAGTGAAAGAAAAGTTTTAAGTGATTGTAGAAAAGTCAGAGAATCTGTGAATTTATATATAGAGAGAGTGGAGAAGAAGAAGAAGAAGAAGTCGATGATGAATCAGTGAAAGACGTTACTTTCTCGAGTCTTGCCAATACTTTGCCGACGGGGTATTATATTTTATCTTCCTTCCGACCAAAATTTTGTTTTATTTTATCTTCCTTTTCTTAAAAAAAAAAGTACACATTCATATGTAACGCCAACTTTTTCTTTTTACCGGGCTGGTTCTCTGGGACTAATGAATGTGTAACGCCAACCTTTTCTTTTAACCGGGCTGGTTCTCTGGGACCAATTCTACTTTAGTTTATTAGAACAATCTCAATAATAATATTTTACTATGAAATTCTTAAATTATATATTTGTATCTTTCATATATATATACATATAAGTATTTTAAAAATTTAGAAAACTAACCAATAATAATTTTATTTTAGTTTATTAGAACAATCTCAATAATAATATTTTACTATGAAATTCTTAAATTATATATTTGTATGTATATTAAATAGATATATATTAATCTATTATAAAAAAAATTATATGAAAAGTGTTAAAATAACACTTGTTTAAAACTGGTGAGAATATATAATTTAAAAATTTCATGGTAAAATAGCTGCTCTTACTACTTTAACTTACTTGGGGACTCCAGCTTTCAATGTTACAAGATACCCAAAATATTCGCATTTGGGTCAACATATTACATTGAGTGTTTAAATATCTCGATAGAACCATATGTTAGACTGTTTTCTTCTGTGCTTCAAATCACAAATATAAAATAAACAATTTAATACTCTTATCACTTTAGTAGGAATAGCCAACTTCTGTCAAGAAAAGGATTTAACACGTCAAAAAATGTAAGTTACAACGATATCTAATTAGTTAAGATTTTTTTCTTTTTTTTTGGAATAGAGATCGCATATTTTGCTGGACTTTTAATTTGATTATTTTGGAGGACTATAATTAGAGATCAGAAGAAAATGTCCGTCTGGATCGCATTTAGTAAGAAGAGTAAAGTGCGATCCCTTTAACTTACTACACGTCGCAAGTGCCGTCCAGTTATTTCGCCTCGTCTCCTATTAATTTAATTTAATTTATGTGGGTCACATTCTTTACGTTTTCCCTTACTTTCGCCCCAAATGTTTACTGAAATTACGAGAAATGCCTGGTTTTAAGTGGGCCTTAATACGCTTTTCCTAAAAGAACAAAAATTAGACAGTTTCGTTAACAGACCACAAATATTACTACCCACTGACGCATTAAATGTTTAAAAATCATTTCTCGCACTGCTGCTTAAACTATTGTTTAAGTTATTTATGATTCACCTTGGCTTAAGTTCGATTTCTCTTTTATGTAAAGTAGTACTCAAGATAAAACTATGGATCTAATTGGTGACCAAAGAATAAAAAAAAAATAGTGTATTTTTTACTATTTTTAATTTGTTTTACTATTTACAAGGAATAGTTTTTTTTTCATTCCTTATCATTTCTTTTATTCTAGAGAAATATATAACAAATTTATTTTTTACCAAAATTGATAAGGACTAATTTTTCTCTTCATTTTTATAATTTCATTTTTCTGCGTTTTTTCTTACTCATTCATAATATTCCTATGATGGTCACCAGTTAGACCTTACATTTAATTCACCTTTGCTTAAGTTCTATAATTTTTTTGGCTTTAGTTTTAGGGCAATTCTCTTAAATAACCTTTTTTAAGTTTTTGTCACAAAAATAGCCCTCAAAAAATAAAATGACCAAAATAGACTTTTTTTTTTTTGAAATTTTGATTTTTTTTTAATTTTTTTTTGAAATTTGAAACCCTAACCCCAAACCCACCCCTTAACTCCAAACCTTAAAGTCCAAATTAGTTAACCCTAGGAATATAAATGCATATAAATGAATTTTTTAGCTTCTAAAAAAACATTTTGGTCACTTTCTTCCTTAAAAACTATTTTTATGACAAACAAACTAAAAGGTGCTATCTAAGGGAATTACTCTTAGTTTTATCCAACAATGTTTTTAATTTTTGGAAATTGTGTTGTGTTTTAGTTTTTTCTTTCTTTCTTTCTTTCCAGTTCAAACTTTATCTTGGTTTCATGTTTTTTCTTTGAAAAGAGATCTTGGTTTCATGTTTCCATAAAACAAACCGTTCTTTTGTTGCTAATTCATATTATTGAAAATTCAAAAATATGATTAGATGGGCCTATTACATTAACCATAAATTACAGCATTATAATTTTTTACAATAGTGATATAATGTTTACAGTATTTCAGTGTTTGAGTTGTTCGAATACGTAAGCGCACCCAGTACTCGCGTTTAATAGAAAGTGATTATGATAAGATGAATGAGTAAACGACACACAGTTCTTCAATAAGCATAGATTTATATTATAATATATAGTACCATTCATATTGATGTCTCTATGTATTTGTCATTAGCTAATCGAATATTTTTGACCATAGTGGTCCCAGTAAGCATGGATTATATTATGTTGCCTCGCTTTACTTGCAGACAATTATATGCTATCTACCTTTACAATTATCCAATGAATCACACATTAGATATCGGATAGATCCAGCAATATAATTATAACATATTATTTACAATTAATTAGATGCTACAGCCAACAAAATTAGTTCCTAATTATCTATGAAAACGAGTTGAATAAACAGGACCATTATTTTGGTTTGTACTAGTGTGTGTCACTACCCAAATTTCAACAGCATATAATAGTAATTCGAATAACCAAATTTTATAAATAAACGTTTGGTGATACAAATATCTTCGAAAACAATTGCTCACATGGTTATTACTATTTGATTTTCTCTCATATATAATTTAGAAATATTAAATAGGATATGAATAACATCGAATAAGAAAACACGCTAGAAAAGTCTAATTACACGTAAACTTATTACAAAAAGGGTCGTACTAACTCAATAACGCAATCAAATAACTGACTAAAAGGTGAGACGTACGTTTGTAAGCAAAAGTTTCATGAATTAAACGATAGAAAGTACATTTAACAAAGATAAGAAGCTCATGAAGTTAACGTACGTATCAAATGATTGATTCTTGTTGACTAGATTTGGCATTTTTACCAGTTTCCTCTTTATTATTCTATAAACCAATCGATCATATATATATTTTAGTGGTTACGTTATTACTCCCTTATATTAAACAGCTCCAAGCATTGTTTTTTAAACCAGATCAACCTGATGATTAAACCAAATTCAACTATTAACCGGTTATGTAACCGGGTTTTTCTAATAATTGGTTCCATCATTTTAAAATTATTGAAAAATATTAAAAATCATTAAAACTATTAAAAATTCACAAACTAATCATATAAACAACAAAAACACTTATATTTACAATATTTTATATCTAATATTTATTTATATTTTAATTATGTATTATATTTACTAACATTATTTTAAAACATATATTAAACTAAGTTATTGAACCAAATTTGATCCAATCAAATCATATTGAATTGTGATCCAAATAATTTTTGAGTCTCGTTTTAAAAACATTGGCTCTGAATTTTTAAATATAAATTTTTAAAAATATAAACTCCAATCGTGACTTTATAACATATATACTCAATTTCACATTGTTTGATATGACTCATGCATACATAATATTTTCGAGAAAATTAAACAAATTGAATGTCATAATAAGGAAGACCGGGTCATGACTCATGACTCCGTTGCTCATAGTCAGTAATCATTAGTAGGGTGACAAACCCAAACTTCTTTCTTGTACAGTGACTAAAAATGGCTTTTGCGAAAACGACCCCTCAATTATAACGCAATTCCATTCCGGCTACTTTTTGTTTGTTTATCATCTCTTATCTTCAACCTTTGTTTGCTTTAAAGTAAATCTTCTCCATGTCGATGAAAGACCCATCGTGTGAACATCTTTCACCTTCGACGCCTAGCCGAAATTTATAAAGATTTAACACTATATATTATATGTATATAGCTGTATCATGTATTTTTAATGTTGAGGATAGTGTGGAATATTCGAGCGACCGTATTAAATTAGTTATGAAAGTTTTAATACTTAGACCATGCTTAAAAGGTTTCTTAGAAGAGATTTTTAAGCGATGGGTCACATAAATAGTATAAGAACCGGTTCTAAAAGTTGTTAATTAAGAACTAGTTCTTAAGAGTTTCTTACACTGTTCACGGATTTCACTGATACGTGGCAGTCTGTGATTGGTTCGTTTTCTAATTTTTATTTTTTTTAGAACATTTTCCAAAAATCCCATGAAAGGTTCTTGAATTAATCATGCCCTTATAAAGATTATGTAGGCTGGTGATTTTTGGTTTTATTACCGAGTCGACCTCACAACTTGTGTCGACCAAGGTTAGTGCCGAACTGCCGATCCGACATTTTCATGTGAGTTCAACCATTAATTAATTCATAATTAAGATAATTAATGGTCTCAAGTTGTGAGAAAAAGAGAAAGTTAAAGCGATTATGAGTTAGGTTGTGGACGTAAACTTACTACTTCCTCCATATACAAATAATTGATGTTCTAGTTTTTTCTTGTCTACGAAAAATTGATGTTTAAAAATATAATTAATGCATTTGATTTAAAACTAAAACATAAACTAAATGTAAAATTATGAGTGGTTGCACTTTATTAATAAAATAAAAAGTAATAATCAAAAGAATATATATACTATTTTAATATGTTTTGAGGAACCTTAAACATCAATCATTCAAATACATATGGAGTATTTAACAATGGTTACATATTATCATTAGGTCACGTACCGACCATGGACATGGAGAAGTATAAATACGGTTTCGTCTTTCTGTTTGGGCCTACTGTTCGGTTTATTTGACTGAGCTTTTTGGGCCCATAATATTTGCATAAATGGATTGTAACGGGGATGGTTTTTTCAATAATGAACCTTAGGGGTTGTTGGTAACTTTATTTGTACTTTTATATAAAACGTAAGATTATGTTAATTAGAGTGGTGTTCAAAAAAATGTTTATCATAAACTATGGAGTCATAAATTTCTAGTAAAGGTTATGTCAATTGCATATAGGATTTTTGAATATCATGATTGAATTTTTAATTATACTAAAATATAGAATTTAGAGAAACAGTGTACATTTTTTGTTTCATAAACACACATTTTTCAAAATACTTTAGATATTTATGTTATTTTAAGTTTTATAACTAAAGGAAAATAAATATTTAGATTTTAAACTATACCAAAACATATTATTAAAGCAAATTACTTAAATATCTTAAATACTCCATTTGTTTCCAAAATAAGATTTTAAGACTTTTTCTTGTTCTATAAAGATGGATTTTCTATATTTTTAGGTACTTTGTGTACTTTTAAGAAAATTAATTACAAATGTTTGAATTAATTAAATGTAATTGGTTGATAGTTAGCAAATCCATCTGTTTCTATATATTCTGAGTTGCGCTCTGCCCATTTTTGGGTTCTTCAAAATCTTATTTATGATGTGACTTGTGTAAATAAACATACTCAGATCGGTAGAAATAATCAAATAATACAAAATTTCGGTACCTTTTTTTCAAGTTAGGTTAGAAAGAAAATTGCATATCGTCTGCATGTAGTCGTACAAATAATATACGTTCTTTACAAGGTAAATACTTGAAAAATTATTTATGGGGAAAAAACTCTTCTTCTTTTCCATTTCATAATGCTCAATAACAAAATTTTGACTGCAGTTAAAAAAAAAAAATATGATGATTGCTTTCAGGTTCGAGAAATCAATCATTCGGGCATGCCCTTTACATTCTCCTGGAATGCCTGTGACAGCATTATAAACATTTATAAGTGTAATGATGAACATGAACAGATAAGAGCTAGCTACAATAATCTAAACATAAGTTAATTCACCTGAACTCCTTAGCCATGGGTTGAAGCACGTGTGTTCTTTTCTCCATGAGCTTTGTTTCCTTCATAAACCTCTTGTTTGCACGTGCTCTGGATTCACGAATCTCATGCGCAACATGACCTCTTCTCTCTTTCTCCAAATTAATATCATCTTCGTCGTCCTTCGTACAAAGCTGAGAGAGAAGCACCACCATGAGATTTACATCCACCAAAGAAGCTATTTTATCTTCTCTTGTCTCCTCTTCCTCCTCGTGTTTAGCTTCACGAGACGAATCCATAACCCGAAAAGAAGTCAAACAAAAATAATACAGTTATTGGGAACTTTTCGTCCCAGGATTAGCCGTCTTTAGGACAAACGACTTCTCTTTATATGGCTTATTATAGTAAGTAACTAAGTTATAATATATGGCTACATGCATCAATTTGCAGTTTTATTCTGTGGCTATTATACTTTTTTCCCCTTGGAGAATTGATGGTAGATAAGTAATAATCTTCTAAAATTTATTAGTCAACAGACCGGTGAGCAACTAGCGACTAGAACCGAATGCTTTTTTTTTTTTTGTAATAGAACTGATCACGAGCCAAAGTTCATAAAGTACTAATTTTATATGCCAAAAATTATATAAAATTTTGAAAAATATATATATATTTTTATAATTTAGCACCAAATCTTATAGAATAGCAGTTTAAGTATAACTTTTTATTATCACTAGGGTCGGTCCGCGCTACGCGCGGAATATACATTATGTTTGATGTATATTACTGATATTTTTATTTGTTTATAATTGCTTATTTAGACAATGTAAAAAATTAGTCAAATTACTGTGATAAAAATAAACATTATTGATTCTTTTATATGCTATTATATTCTTCTAAATAAACGACTATAATTTTCTAAATAAATGTTATTGATTATTTTAGAATATGATTTTAAAATTTATTTATTTATATATAGTGTATATCTAGAAAATTGACTATAATGAAATTAATGAATAATGACAAAATATTTATGTTTCTAGTGGTTTTTCTGCACTGCGGGATGTCGGTTAATTATATAACACAATGTTTGATTTGAAAGTCTAATTGTTTCTACTGTAAGTTCTAGTATTAGATATGGTTTCATTTCTACACACTCAACAATTTCTCATTTGTGCTTCTCTCGTTTTATATGTTTTAGTTATGTATTTTATTAATATTTTTTTCTTATAATGNGCGCGGAATATACATTATGTTTGATGTATATTACTGATATTTTTATTTGTTTATAATTGCTTATTTAGACAATGTAAAAAATTAGTCAAATTACTGTGATAAAAATAAACATTATTGATTCTTTTATATGCTATTATATTCTTCTAAATAAACGACTATAATTTTCTAAATAAATGTTATTGATTATTTTAGAATATGATTTTAAAATTTATTTATTTATATATAGTGTATATCTAGAAAATTGACTATAATGAAATTAATGAATAATTATGTTAATTATTGAACACAATGTTTGATTTGAAAGTCTAATTGTTTCTACTGTAAGTTCTAGTATTAGATATGGTTTCATTTCTACACACTCAACAATTTCTCATTTGTGCTTCTCTCGTTTTATATGTTTTAGTTATGTATTTTATTAATATTTTTTTCTTATAATGAATTTTTTATATCATATGAGAATCATTATTGGGTAATTGGTCTTCTTGTTTATTTTTCATGACTTCTTTCAGTTGAAATTTTTGATGGTAAAATATTCAACTTTAGTTTCGTTAAGTCTAAATTAATTTTTAATACAATTTTTAAAATAATTTAATGTGGTTATGTTATTTTTTTATTTTGACAGGATAGATTTTTAAAAAATATTTATTTAATGTTAGATTATTTATTTTTATTTATACTTTATATGTTTTTGTTTCAAATTGTTTTATATTTAATCTTTGTTTATACTGTACAAATATATATTTTTAAAAAATTATTTATACCGTACAACCTTAGTTTCGTTGTTTAATTTTTTGTTACGTTTTATACTGTATTAAATTTCTGTTTGAATATTTTTATGGGATCAGTACATTAATTTTTTGTAAAGAATCATTTTTATTTAAAATAAAATAATTTTGCTTTGTATTTTGTAGTTATTGTTCCATTTATTAGATCAAATTATTTTTGTTCCCAACTACTTCTTTCTGAAAGTCTTTTTTTTTATTATGTGTTAATTTGTGTTTGTGGTTTTCAATCATGTTGATTTTTTAAACTTGATGAAACAAAAAAGCAATATCATAAATAAATTTTCCTTCTTTTTTGTTTTCCTTACAAAAGTTTTCTATGTATTATTGGAATTATATTCACTCAATTATTATTTTTTGACCATTTTTTTCGAACTCTGTTGACTAATTTTTAATTAACCTTTTTGTTCTCAAAATCAAAATCAACTCAGCATACATCAGTAAACCCCTTTAGTTTTAACTTTGATATTAAATTACAGTTATAGTGCTCTCACTTAAATATACTTATTGTTGTATTTATATAATAAGGTTGAATTACTGGTTTTCTAATAAATCTAGCCTAAAAATCAATCTTAAACCCGACAATTTCTTGTGTAAAAACAGATGCCGACTGTAAAAGCTGATTTGAGCATTGTTTCCTAGTTATACTAATGATATTTTTTTTTAATTTTTAAAAGAAACTTCTTCTAACTTTAGCAATATCTTGCTTAATGTGCTAATACTTCGGTTTTATAATTCCCATTTTGTAATTTGAGTGAGGAGAAAGACTTGGACTGTTATGGCTTGCAAACGTAAAAATCAAAACATTAAGTACTCATCCCAATATGTTTGGAAACTATTTAAGATATTTTTTTANTTTAAAAGAAACTTCTTCTAACTTTAGCAATATCTTGCTTAATGTGCTAATACTTCGGTTTTATAATTCCCATTTTGTAATTTGAGTGAGGAGAAAGACTTGGACTGTTATGGCTTGCAAACGTAAAAATCAAAACATTAAGTACTCATCCCAATATGTTTGGAAACTATTTAAGATATTTTTTTATTGATGGGTCACATTTTTTTTTTTTTTTGAACACATGATGGGTCACATAAACAACCAAATTTCAAGGTTCGTTTTTAGTTTTAGGTACGAATTTCAGGGGTATTTTTTGGTGTCATGTAAACAACCAACTTTACCATCTTCTTTTTGTTTTTTTTCGTTCAATCTGAAAATCAAAAACTCGGTCAACAAATTAGTGTTTTTATTTTGTGGTTACTGGGAGTTGATTAATTATTAAGATTCATCATTCAAGTTATAACAGAGAATGAGGATCCTATACAATTACTTAGAACACAGAGATGAGTTTTAAATCAAGGTGATATTACTATTTTCCGAACAAAGACTTCACCAAAATGGAAACACAAAGCCATATATGATTGCATCACCCTCATTATAAAAAAAAAGTGATAGATTTTCGATGTGGGAGTAAAGAAAAATAATGTTAATACAGGAATGCAGGTGATGGATTGACATATTGGTTGTGAATGTATAGGTGGTGAATGTGATTATGTTACTCGATAGTGTTGTCTATACCAATCTACTGAGTTTTTTTTTTTTCATTTTAGTATTTTTTAGAAAATTAATCTAGACGACTAATTTTGTTTTGAAACATAAAATATACGAATAGAGCCATATATTTTTTTGTTAGAATATTTTGGCAAATGTGGGTTTATACAGCGTGTGGAAATGCATGAGCCCATAAGTTATCTCAAAGGATGGTTATGAATTTTTTGACTTGCTTGAAGTAGAAGTAGAGTTTGATGTTGTTTTTGATATCATTGACATGGCAGATTGGTGATGTTTTGTGCTTCTGCATGTTTCTCTGGTACAGCTACCAGACTTGTGAAAACGATGTTCAACAGTTGTAGTGCTTTCTGGTAGTGCTTTCTGGTTGTTACTCTAACAACGATCGCTCCGCTCGGCCCTCTCCTTGTTTGTTTACCAGTTCAGAGCATCTAGCTAGATACTTCGCACCTTCTTCCATATTACCTAAGCGTAACAGTATAACATCATTAAAAAACACTTTTAAAATGGGCATCTCTTATAAATAGTAGACTAATATTGAAAGCGAAGAGGGGAGCATAGCAAAACAAATAAAAATAAATAAAACATTGAAACGGAACAACAGTGTGAAAACTGAAATGTATAGATGATTGAATCTAAACCAAAAATAAGAGAACAAAGTAATTGTGATAAATATATATTAGTTCAAAATTAAGTGAAACTTTTGAACACTAACTGAAAAACACAGCAAAACGCCGAAGGGAAGTTTTGCAACATATTGAAAAAACTGAGTCCATTTCATGATCTCTAATTATGCGACTCGTGCCTTCTTGAGAACCTCGGAAGCTGACGGTGTTGGAGGTTCTTGGTAGTAATCATATATGAAAGTGCTAAGAAGTCTAATGTGAAATGGATAGTAACTTATTGAATTTGATGGTCGCCATGACAAGTTCTTTTCCGTGTGGAGGATCGCATACAATACTCTTCACAGCAGTTAGCTCACAAATAATGTCTGCGAGATGAGGAACAGATGAATAATGAACTGGATTCAAAAATGAGCATGGGAGAAACATATATTAAGAGGACTTACCTGGAAAATGACTGTTGTTGTTGGCTAAGCCAAGCAGCTCACTATGATTCCGGAACCTGAACCGTTCCTAATGAGTTGGTGTGACCGGTTCGGTTATTTCATCAAATGTGGTGGAATCACTAAACTGAATCGTTAGAGGAGAGTCTGTCAGCATGAAGCTCTGGTTGCACAGAGTCACCTTAAATCCGCTAATGGAGAACAGTGAACCAACCTTGGGACGCTGTCTGAAAGTGGCCAGACGGTGGACATTCACGGTGGCTGGTATGAGAGTCGCCTGAGAACGTGTAAAGCAAAACATAATCAGTAAATGAAATTGTAAATATGTTGCAAAACTTGAAATAAATATGTACACTCAACGATTCAAAAAATTTATGAGATTATACGTCGGCAGGTTTTAAATACGACGATAATGAGTCTGGAGAAAGGAAAAACCTGCACAGTGGTAGAAAAACAGCCAGTTTCAGATCAGAGAGAAACACAGATGAAATCGCCATTATACTGAAAAAGTGCTTTTCGAGATTATGAACAAACTATGAAGATGATGATCAGTGGTTAAGGCCTCACCTTTTTGTATAGGCGAGAATCACCGACTCCAAGATGGATTAGATTCTTTGAAAGCGAGATTGCGGTTGTAACGGGCATGAACAGTTAAAGCTTGGTTAATGACGATTCATCAATGTGACTTGTAACGGTTCAGAGTAAACGAATCGAGACTGAACCGACATGAAACACACTCCAACGTTTAGGGTTCCAACAAAGCGGCGAGTCACGCCTCATTTCATATTTGCCACTGTTGATACACAGAACCTTGTCTTCAAGAGACGACGAACCCTAGAATCCCGATAGGCGTAAGAATGTCTAAGCATGAACGGGCCTGAGTTTTGTTTAGTCAGTGGCCCAAATCGCATAACCCAGAAACCTAAAACACAATAATTCATGGAGCCCAAAAACGAAGGGAAGGCAGATATTTTAAAACTGTAACACGTGTCGCATCGAGAGCCTTCGACTTTCTGACGTGTCAGATGATGTGGCTCGCTCAGGAGAGAAGAGAACACTCTTTTATAATAATAGATATTGATTAGTCAACTACCTAACGCCGTAAATGTGTGATTTTGAGATTTTTTTTTATAAATGGTTGAATTGTCTACCGACTGTAAACTGGTTCATTGCAAAACTAACCGATTAATTACTCGAATGAATGATTTGTTAATTGATTAGAACCTTGGATTGTAGGCTAATTTAAAGTTTTAACACGAAGTAACGCACGACTGTAATTCAAAGGTCCCCCAAAAAAGAATATATACATTCATGTTTTCCTAAATGTAATGGGCCATGAGAGTGGCCTTATTTGTAACAACGAACCGACCTTTTGATTTTCTAAAAGGCCCAGCCCATAAACTATATTAGAGTATTTATTTAATTTATTCGTCTGTATATCGTGGCCTTGTTAATCTCCACACCTTTCACGTGAGACCCCCTCTCGAAATGGAGAATAGATTAAGCGACGTTGACGTGTTTTAATCTCCTCCTCTTAAACAAATATCCTTCCATGCAACATTCCTAACGCCCTCGCCTTTTCTCATTATTTACCAATCTACCCCTACAGCAAGACCTAATGCTTCCTAAAGAGGAAAGCCCAGAGTGGCATATACCGTAAATAACACCAAAAACCAGTACCGTCTCTTTAGGTTATGTAACTAATCAACGTAATCCCGTGTGTTGTTAGTCTCTTTAATCACTTGTTTAAGCAACAAGTGAAATAATTGGGCAGCCAGACGAAAAAAATCTTTCTCTTTCTTCTCAAAGAGTAATATAAAATTAAATAAAATAATGTTAGGAAAATCCTCCGCCAGAAAAAAGGAAAAGCATATCATTATAATATGTGGCTTCAAGCCTAAATTAATCATTAAAATAATAATTTTAAAATATAAAAAAACAAGGAACGAAGAAGATGAAGAAGAAGGAATGATTCTAGTGTAGAGAAAGAGAGATTCATTGTGTTTCGAGTAGATATTATTTCGTTTCTCGAAGTTTATAGCCTCACACCTTCTCCTTTTCTTCTTCTTCTTCGTTGTGTGGTTTCTTCGCTTTATGGACTCACCGATTCGCTCTATGATCTGATTGTGATCTCTCCGTATCTGGTAACCGATTCGATTTTCGTGTACTGATCGTTCCGTGTGAATTTCTCATGATTAGTTTTTACGTTTGCTGAAATTTCACACAATCGTCGTGTGTTGTATACTCAGCTGCTAGAGATTTACGTTTGGATTTGAACATGCATAGCTTTCGGATTGATTCTGATGCGATTCGATTGTTAATTGTGGTTGTGATAATTAGGTCATGAGGCTGTGTTGATGATGCGATGAGTTTTATGGAAAGAGTCGGTGAAGAAACAGTGGGGAGTAACAACGTACAATTGAAAGGACGAGTGGATGATGTTCCTTGTACGACGCTTCACATGGTGACTGATTCAGATGCTGGGAGGAGCGATTGTCCTGGAAGCTCAGCTCACAGGAATGTTGATATCAACAAGCCTCCGGAAGAATCTGCAGGAGCTAAGATCTCTGTTGAAGAGCTGACTTATAGAGCAGTTCAAGGGAGTAATAATAATATGGAGAGTTCTAGGGCTGGCAAGTTTGAGCATCTCTATCGTCTTGGCTCGTCTGCGTTTAGGGGAGGAGATGGAGGAGATCTTGATTCTCAACCTCGTGATATGGATCAGATGTTGTCAAGAATCAGACAGCAGCTTGCGGGAGCTCCTTCTGAAAGGCAAAACTTGAAGCCTTTTGTGAACAAGAGGAGCGATCAGAATCTTGAAGCTTTCTCTGAACGTCTGAGAGCAGCTGGAGAGAACAGCGTCATGAACGCTCCTGCATGGATCAACGACGGTGTCCACTCGAAAACTCCGTTGAGTTCTTCGAGTTTTTCTCAGCTGATACTTAAAAGAGCTATGAAGGGGAAAGGGGTGGTAGGTAAACACCAGGAAGCTCCTCCTGAGTTTGTTTGTGATCAAGATGGTGTATGCAAGGATAAAAAGTTGGATAATAGCAGCAAGTCGCCTGTTGCTCATGATCTCTTGGCTCTAAAACCAATCCCCAAAGGTAATGGGATTGTATCACATGGTGAAGGGAATCATACTAACTCTTCTTCTTGTGGAATCAGTTTGAGGGAGTTTCTTAGATCAAGTTATGGTAAACGAGAGAAACGACACAGCCTCTCTCTATTTAGGCAGCTGGTGGAGCTGATTGGCTCAGCTCATTCACAAGGATTGTTCTTGCTGGAACTGAGACCATCCCTTTTCGCTTTGGTCCCATCGAAGAAACTTAGATATAATGGTACTTTCGGAAAGAAAAAATTAGACTCAGATGTTGACGAAGATTTGAATAGGAAGAGGCACATGATTCAGGAATCATCTATTGTGGGTAGGGGTTTGAAGAAAAGAAAAATGGACTTAAATGTACATTCTCCAGGGAATCAACTTCAGGCCACGTCAACTGGGAAACCTTCCAAAAGGAAAAGCCCTGTGATTGATTTAAACGTCGTTGATGCATTCAATCCCGATAGTTGTGAACTTCAACAGCAGAACTATATCCAAAATTTAGGCGCGTCTTCAGTGACGAGAAATCAGTCTATGTCTACATGGCTAGAAGAGCAATGGTATACTTGTCCAGAGGAGATAAATGGAGAAGATATCGGAGAAAAGTCAAATATATATGCCCTTGGTGTTCTTCTGTTTGAGGTAAATATATATCACCGGTTTATAGTTGTGATAAGTTTTTTTTTAGTTAGCGCAGCTTGTTTTTAATACCACAAAGGATATAACATGTCCTTACATTGAAACATTTTTGTTACTGGCTATATAGTGCTTATGTGTTTTACTTTCTTTCATTTTTTTTCTGTGAGCTAGGGTTAGGCTTTGTGTAGTTCCATTTCTTTTTCAGGCTTTTTCAGTTTCTCCAGTCTTACTTCAGCTTGTCCTTTGAACCCCAGAGCTAGTATTTGCAGTAACTTGTCAGTTTTTAGTTTGCTTGTTTGCCATTTGATGTGAAGATGCTTACTGAAAGCTCTAGCTTGACCATGGTTGTTTCAGTTGCTATGCCATTGTGAGTCCAGTGAGATGCATGCTGCAATGATGGCAGATTTACGTCATCGGATTCTCCCACCCGTATTTCTCTCAAGATACCCGAAGGAAGCTGGATTTTGTCTTTGGCTTCTACATCCTGAGCCCTCCTCCCGACCAACAGCTAGGTACATAGATGAATACTACTCTGAAACGTATAATGTGGGGGACATATACTAGAAGTGATACAAAGGAAATGTGTGGGCGACTTGAGTTTTCTTTTATATATATTATTACTACCTTAAATATATAGGATTTATTCAATTTTAAAAGAGTCTCGAGTCGTCTATAAGATTTCTTTGCTGGATGCCTTCAACTTTATTCAATATTTTCCCTCATTATTGTGACGATTCAGTGTCTTTTCACTGTGATTATCTTGTTGTTTCTTTTTTATGTTCTCAGTCTCTTCTTTTTCTTTGACAGAGAAATACTGAAGTCTGAGTTGATATGCGAGGAGGATTTAGTTAAATCGACTGCTGCTGATGAGGAGATATCTGAGCTGTTACTCCACTTTTTGTCTTCACTTGAAAAGCAGAAGAAGAAAAATGCATCTAAGCTTTTGCAAGACATCCAGACCTTGGAGGATGATATCAAGGAGGCCGAGCGAAGATATTCTTCAAAAGCATCTCTGGTGAGATCTCACGAAGCTACTGAAAGAAAAGTGCAATCATCTCTCACAGGCGAGCGCTGTACAACTACTTCTGGCGCCTTGTTTGTACCAACGGCTAATACAGACAGGCTGATGAGTAATATCCGTCAACTCGAAGATGCATATTTCATCATGAGATCACAAATAAAGTTAACGGATTCTGCGGCTAGTGCCCGGTCTGACAAAAGCCTTCTAAAGGACAAGGACAGGTTGTCTGAAAACCAAAGTAAGGATCAGGATTCGAGAACCAAAGGAAAATCTTCAGATCAACTTGAAGTGTTTTTCGAGGGGTTGTGCAAATTTGCTCGGTATAGCAAGTTTGAAACCTGTGGGACAATCAGAAGTGGAGACCTTTTAAACTCTGCCAGTGTGGTGTGCTCATTAAGTTTTGACCCTGATGAGGAACACATAGCAGCAGCTGGGATATCAAAGAAAATCAAGATTTTTGACTTCAATGCATTTATGAATGAATCTGT
Source organism: Sinapis alba (assembly GCA_012274485.2). Lineage (NCBI taxonomy): Eukaryota > Viridiplantae > Streptophyta > Magnoliopsida > Brassicales > Brassicaceae > Sinapis > Sinapis alba. The sequence goes on along the minus strand of MU105720.1, from coordinate 309,375 downwards.
TGGTGTTCATTATCCACTAGTAGAGATGGTCAACAAATCGAAATTAAGCTGCGTTTGCTGGAATAGTTACATCAAAAACTACTTGGCCTCGACTGACTATGATGGTGTAGTCCAGGTACGTAATGGTTTCTCATGTCTATGTCATGCTACAATCTTTCTTTTTACCATCCTATGTTAGCGGTAGGAACTATAGGACCAGGCTCCTGTGCTCTTGTCTTCCTCTTTGGAAACGTATAAATGTTAATCATATGATAATATAGATAAAGAGCTGTCTTTAGTGAACTTGAAAATGCATTGGTCCTAGTTTTCACTTCGGCATTTTCTTACTGTGTGGGTGAATGCAGATATGGGATGCTGGGACTGGACAAGGATTTTCCCAATACACAGAACACCAGAAGAGAGCCTGGTCAGTTGATTTTTCTCCATCTGACCCGACCAAATTTGTCAGTGGAAGTGATGACTGTTCGGTAAAGCTTTGGAGCGTCAATGAGGCACGGTTCTTTCCCTTATCTCATTATACTGCTAGAATTTTTATTTTTATGTCCAAATTATTATATAGCTCCAGAAAGTATGATTCTCTTTTTCGGTTTGGATTTATGACTATCCAAAAGCAATGGAACTTATATTATTTTATGGTGGATATGCAGAAACGGTCATTAGGCACAATCTGGAGTCCAGCAAACGTGTGTTGCGTGCAATTCTCTGCATATTCCAATCATTTATTGGCATTTGGGTCAGCTGATTACAAGGTCTATTGCTATGATCTTCGGTATGTCAAAACTCCTTGGTGCACATTGGCTGGCCATGAGAAAGCGGTTAGCTATGTTAAATTCATGGATTCAGAGACCATTGTCACTGCTTCCACTGATAACTCTCTCAAGCTTTGGAATCTCAACAAGACAAATTCCTCTGGTTTGTCTCCTGGTGCTTGTTCAATGACATATAAAGGACATACAAATCAAAAGGTAACTCTAAAACTTTATTCTAATCTACCTTAGCTTCTCCTTTATGAGTTAGTTCTGATGTATAAATCTTTTACCGGAATACAGAACTTTGTCGGATTATCGGTCTTGGATGGATACATAGCATGTGGTTCAGAGACTAATGAGGTATTAATTACATTATCGTAACATAAGTTTCAGCGTTTAGGATACTTAAAGATTCTTATGGACATATGAGTTTGCCTATAAAGCTTCCTTAAGTTGTTAAAAGGTTTTCCTCTACTTGGATTTTGTTTACGTGTCAGGTATATGGTTACTATAGATCGTTACAGATGCCGATGACTTCATACAAGTTCGGATCGGTGGATCCTATTTCTGGAAACGAATACTTTGATGACAATGGACAGTTTGTGTCGAGTGTTTGTTGGAGAAAAAAATCGAATATGCTTGTAGCTGCGAATTCTACTGGAAACATGAAGCTATTAAAACTGGTTTGACATTGTGGCGAGTGAGTTATTTGGAAAACAATCTCAAAACCTAATCTCTCAAGTCTGAATCTAAGACAACAGTTTGACTTGAACCTACGTTTTTGTCCTGGAAACGTTGATCCTATATGAATGACCATCAGAGTTCATAGTTGGCAACCAAATCTCGGAGAAGTTGAAGCAACAAAAATGATGTATGTGTCTGTGATACGATTTGATTCTTTTCATGCGACTCTATATGATTAGTTTGAGATAAAAGTAAGCAGATTCTTCGGAAGTTAGATTGAGATTTGGTCTCGCACAAGTTGGGCATCAATGTGTTATGAGTTGAGGTATATAATCTGTACAAGTGTGTGCTTAATTATGTAATTGTTGTTGGATATCTACTGTTCTGAGATAAATATAGAGAAAAGAGTTCTCTAATAAATTTTCTCACTCGAGTAAAGCATTCATTCATGGCTACTTCTCGTTTTCATTTTCTTTCATCAAGTAGATGACACTCAGGAGTCACAAGCTACACTATATTGCATTCACAAGAAAAAGTTGTTTAATATTACTTTTTGAGACCACGAAATGATGAGAAAGCAATTCACTTTTTTTTTTTGTAACACTATTTCCAAATACTGATGATAGAAACGGTAAAAGACATTGTCTTAACTTCTGCAACAATTGTAAAGTGTTTCTAAATATAGAGAAAGTTGAGAGAAACTCATTGATTTGTGACTTCATCTCCATGTGCATACGATGTTTGCTAGTGTGATCAAGTCCCTAGAAAAACAAGTGTACTAGAGTATGGCGTTGATGAGGTGCACATGGGTTTTGGATTGGCCTTCGTCATTGTTCCAATGATTGTTACAATTCATTCAAAACAAAAACAAAAAAGATATCGCTCGTTAAAAAAATCATAAATTTGGTTTGCAATTTAGACCAAAAAAAAAAAACATTTCAAAATCACATTATCTTTCCTTGGAAGCAAAATCTTCCAACATTTGGTTCTACCATCTCTTGCAAGTCATGTTTCATATTAGCCAGGTAAGAATCTTTTGAATGTTTCTCTTGCAATAACTCCGGACGAACAAAAATAAGGGAGATGATGGTTTTGTTGATTCAATAGAAAACGAATCAGCTTAAAATCGACAGTGAATTGGCATAATATCATTTTTGGACACTTGTTCATCATGACACTAGCAGTTATAATATCTTTCATCTTAGTTCTGATGTATATACACTATCTTGCAAAATACGTGACCAAACATTGCTAATAGAATTGGAACCATAAGAGGAAAGTTGGGTTAACAGGGCACATGGCTACTTCACAAGTCCATTATTGCATCCTTTTCATTGTCCCTCTATTTCAAGCTCTTTGCGCTAATCGTTATTTTATTTCTCTAATAAATAAAAAAACAAATATACCATTTGCTTTATTGTCTCTTTCACAGCTTCACATCTTATGCATCTACGTAGATTCATTACCCAAATGTTGGTATGTAAAACACTGATTTATAGGCCACATATTATGAAAAAGCTTACGAGAAATAATGTTTACTCGTCATATATAAATCTATAGACGGCTGAGAAGAGAAGAAAATACAATGCCAAGTTAAAGCTACCCACTAATTACCTTCACTTGTTAAGCTCTCTAATTTTTAATATTTTATTTTTTAGAATAACGAGTATTATTCTATAAAAATAATATGCAAATGTGTTTTTCTCCACACCCTTCAAGTACCAATTAGAAAATCTAGTCGAGTATCATGATTGAATAAGTCAGAGAGGCAGGGGTCATTCAACTATTCACCTCACATGTTGTGTGTATCTTTCCTTCTGTATCACATGTTGTATGAAGCTTTTTGGCTTCAAATGGTTACTATCCAAACCATACATCACGCAGTTGTTTCGCATGTCATCATCCACTCAGATGTATCTTTTTTAGTTACCCTTGAAAATTTCAACTTCAGAACGTTTCACGATTTTCAAATTCGAATTTCTAGTTTTTGGAAAGGTAACCCTACATTAATTATTTCCAACTCCAACATGCATGTTCGTGTAATATTTAAAAGATTATTATATCTGAAACATATAAAATGATTGATGTTACTGATCCAACGGCTAATACCTCTAACGAGTTTGTCAAATAGTCACCTAATAAAGATTACACCAATCATTAAACAATAATTATAATTATACAGCAGATTATTCACATCTTACATTCAACAGCCGACGTACTCCAAATTAAAATAAGCCAAGTATAATCATATACGTACTCGTCAAAATAATTAGAAATTATGTGGCATACAGTGACATTGTAAGTTGATCAAAGAAACTCACTAAAATGATTCACAAACAATTATATCAATGCCAAAGCAAACCGAGGTTAATTTATTTCTCATTTTTATGTTTTATGTAAACTGAAACTACAGACCTTATGAGCATTCTACCTAAACAAGAAATTGATTATAATTTTTGAGGATTAAGCGATAATCAAGCTGATCAACACCTAGTAGCCGTTAAATTAATCAAGAAAAAAAGGGAAAACAAACATAGCATAGAAAGAGAATCGAATCATCGGTTCAAAAAGGAAAAGAAACAAAGAAATTGGAGACACTGGTGGAGTCATGACATGACGAATAGGTCCAGTTTGGCTGCCAATCTGTCAGTCAGCCCCACCATTACACTAAACAAAAAGAGAGAATTTTATTATTAATATTAAAAAAATACTAACAAACAAAAGTTATAAAAAGAGATAATCACATATCACATGGCCTTCGTCGCTGTAACGTTACTAAACTAGCCGCCAAATTCAATTAAATAATTTTTGTTTTTGTTCTCTTTTTGTTACAAAGTTTTTTTGGTAGAGGTGTAATAAACTATTTATTTTATTTTACTGTTAGTTTGTTTCCCTTGTTAATTTTAAAAATCAAAGTATTACATTTAATCTTAGAAAATATTTAAAACACCATAAGTTGACTATTAATTCATTATATTTTTTCTCTATCACGAAATTCAAACGTAAATGACAAATAATTCTAGAAACATAGCCAATGTCAATTTTGACAAGGAAACTAGAAAAAAGGAACAATCTTGGAAAAAATCATGCTTATTTGACTGGTAAATAGATTTGACCGGGCAAAATACCGGTTTAAACCGGAAATCACGAACCGGTTAACCTACTATAAAAACACACACACCTAAACAAGTTGTCTCCATACTTCATCTTCACAGGGCTTCTCCTTCCTTCCTCCTCCGTCTCGCACGAGTTTTCATTTTCACCTGCAGAGCTCACACGATCTTAATTCTTTTTTTTCGAGTCGGATCAAAACACCAGCAGAGAGATGGCGTCGAGAAACTCCGTAGCCGGATTCGCGTTATTCACATTTGTATTCGCCGTCATCTCGTCTCTCTCCGGCGCTCAAACCCTAGCTCCCGCTCCTGCTCCCACCAGTGATGGTAACTATCATCTTCTTCCCTTTCCAGATCTGAATCCCGTGAAATCTGGAAGAAGAAAAAAAACGATCTCTCGATTTCGTTAAATTGATGACATATTTGAATTTGCAGGGACATCGATAGATCAAGGGATTGCGTATTTGCTAATGGTGGTGGCGCTTGTGCTCACTTACCTAATCCATCCTCTAGATGCTTCTTCTTCTTCCCTCAGCTTCTTCTGATTTTTCTAGTTTCAGTTTGCGGATAACAAACATTCTCTAAGAGTCTTCTTAGCTATTTAATCTGCTCATGATTTGTGCTTCTGGGTGGGATTGAATCTCTCTCTATTGTTTTCCATCAATCATATTGTTTGTTCATCCCTCCTTCATATTTAATTTATTCATAATTCATATAAGCTTCTGCCTTCTTTTATAAGCTTCAAATAAAATTATCAAACACAAAAAAAAAAAAAAAAAAAAAAAAAAATTATAAAAAAAAAAAAAAAAAAAAAAAAAAAAAAAAAAAAAAAAAAAAAAAAAAAAAAAAAAAAAAAAAATTATCAAACACAAGGAAAAAAATTTAACAAAACTAAGATTAGCACGTTTCTAACTACCATTGGCAATAAAGCTAAAGAAATCGCTAGGTGGTAGTTAAACACTTTACAAGATTATTGTATAGACAGATATTTTTTTATTTCATTTGCTAATTTATATATGAAATAATATATAGTCCAAAATCATAATGTTGATTCTCTTTCATATTTAATTTATATGTACATATGCGTGTGGTGTTGTTTATACTATAAAGCTTCAAAATGAAATTTACCAGAAACTTTGACCATTATTCACTTTGGAACACAAGGAAAAAAAATTCGCACATTTGTAATTGCCATTGGCAATAGAGTTTACTCTCATTATGAAATAATAATTTATACTTCCAAAATCGTATAGAATCACTCCGCAATTATTTATGACATTTCACATGTTGCATACCCCTCCTTGACCATGGAGTTATTGTATTATCCTCCGACAAGAATCTCGTGTCGTAAAATTAATAAAATAATAATATTCGACTTAGACAAAAAAAGAACTAAAGCTGAAATTTTTTCGAGAAATTCTCTTTTTTTGCCGTGTATTTATTGAGTTAGATGCCACAAGACTTGTTTAGCTTCTGCATCCAGAACGTAATCTTTGTAGTAACAAAACAGTGTTACTGTTGGTGAAAGTGGTGCAGTCCATACTTGACCACTTCATAAAAGGAAACTACAATGGCTACAGATGGTCCTGCCCGTCCAACTCTAGCCCCTGCTCCACTAAACATCCCTCTCATTCCTCCATCCCTAAACATAAACAAGAATCTTTAAGTTTTGGAACTTTCTGCTAATTCAACAACTACTAATACATCATTGCTAATTCATACCTCCAAATCTCAGCCAAGGTTTGTCTTGTGGTCATTTTCATAGCTCTATCTGTATCCTTCTGCAGAAACCAAACAACCCTTTTCAATTGTTATTTAGTTTAAGAACCTGCTGATAAAATTTTAATTTCTAGAGCAACCCTCAGTGGACTTAAGGAAGAAGATGAAGTTATTTAGGTAAAAAAAAAAAAGAAGTTATTTAGGTATTTTTTTAACCTCTATTTGACGCCGAGTCTTTGCAACATCAAGTGGGCAAGTAGCTGCAGCAGCAACAGCACCAGCAACAAAACCAGCAGTGAAGTTTGCACCTATAATACGGCCTGCCCTTGGTTCTTCACCCTTGAAAGAGAGAATGCTTCTCCGGGTCTAATAAAGAAACAGTCGTGAGGACCAGCAGATTGTATATAACACCACAATGGAAGATTCTTTTTTCAAAGACAGAATAACTCACGGGCTCAAGTATTGACCAGCAGATTGCAGAGAAGGGAACATCCCGAGCAAGTTGAGCACCAAGACCAGTCCACAACATCCTGTAATTTTGTCCATTACTTGACCCCTTGACTGGATTGACGGCGTCAACTAATGTCTTCCAAACGCCAGGCAGTTTCACACCTCTTTGCGTTCCCTTAAATGCCTAAAAAACAAAAAAAGAATCAATCGGTATCCATTGCTTCTCATTGTCTATCTCTCCACAAAGGATAGAATTTCAGCTGCTTATGTTTAGTAGACTACTATTATTGGAGTTGCTAGATTCTCTGCTCATTAAAAGTCTAACAACTGATGAGGGCAAATAACAAGTGCTCAAGAGGGTAAATAACAAGTTCTCAAGCACTTAGGGATTGATTACCTGCATCCGCGTCCTTGCCAACTCAACAGGGTAAATAGAGATACAAGCCAAGGAGCGTGCTATAGTCCCGGCAACAAGTGGGACATAAGGTGTCAAAGATGGAGACTTCTCTGCCGTGAAATCCTCCATTACATTGCGAAAATAATCATAAAAAGGCATGTAGATCCCAACCTTATCAACATATTCAAAGAAGAAGTCACAGCCATAATCAATAATACGTTGCAGAAGAAGCAAACATCTTTACCAAAAAAAGAAAAGAAAAAAAAAAGGGACACTCACGGTTGGAACAGCCAAGGCTAAACTAGCGTTAGTACCTCTCCAAAGCCTAGAAAACCCTTCCTGCATAAAGTCGGTTCCTGTGAAACTCTACCAATGAGTAAATAGTGAAGCCAACACAAGATGTTACATTACACAAAACACTATACCAGAAACCAACACAAGATGTAGTATCATCATGAACACGTGACAATCAGAGACTTAAGAATCCACACATCACTGAAACTCTTTATTGGCAATATCTTAACAAGACAAGACAAGGCAAAAATGGTCTAACCTGACGGATAATTTTGACGAAGACATCAAGTGTTCCCTTGTACTGATGATCTGAACACACAGTTGCAGAGCCAGTAATACGACACACCCCTGGAGAACTACTACCTCTTACATCATGTACCACCTATGCAATAATAAACAGAAGATGTAATCAATGCTTTAAGCAATCGAGAATCCATAGCTTATCGAACATTATACCGTGGAATTGGGTTCGAAACAACCAAGACGACATGAGCCTTGGTACGGAACACCTGCAGCCTGAGCTTGTAACCTTGTCTGCTTATTACATACAAACAAAGCTCAATCAGATTCTCTCGCAATTCGAAAAGGAAAAAAACAAAAAAAGTTAGAAAGTTGGAACCTTGACGACATCGAGAGGATTGACTACGACCGCCGATATAAAAGCGGCGCCGCCGGCTGATAAAGCTCTTTCTCCGAATCTCAAATTCTCATTTACCATCGGTTTCGATTTTGAATCCAATTTCGCTTCTTCCACCACCATCAGAAAAAAAAAAACACAAATTCAATTTTGAATCCTTCAGCAAATTGCCGTTACTCACGTCTTCGGCGTTAATCAGATTGGGTAGGTGTGTGCTCTCTCTAGGGCTTTCCAATTTTGCATGGGGAATCTAAAAAAAAGAAAGAAAGAAAGAAAATTTATTCTGAACATGATTCGTTCTGTTCCGACGTTGTTGATAAAAAAAAATCAACCAGACACGCCACGACGCCGACGTTTTCAGACCTTTTGACCGCACTGCTTGCCGTTTTTGACTTAGATTTGTTCACACTATGGGCCTTATATGGGCCTAATCACTATTTTCCACAGTGAACTAGCCCGGCAAATTAGTAGTATGAGTTCCTGAAAATAAAAGCTCGTTGTTTTTTAATTTTTTTGTTGTAAACTTCGTTTGTTTATGTTTTTTTTTTCTTTAGAAAACTGTCTATTCATCAACAAGAATAGGGTCTATTATGTTTTGTGACGACAATTAAAACATGATAAGTTGAGAACCAAGCTGGCGAAACCAATAGTAATAAGTGTTATCTTTTTTATATTGACCCAATATCACTATGAGCATTTCACCAACTAGGTACTTATAGCTCTGATACCTAACTATATTATTGTTTACTAATATTATTAGAGAAACACACATCAAGGGTTTTGGCATATTAACATCCTAATTAGTATTTGGTAAGTAATATGATAAAACTAGTATTTCTCATTTTATATTTGATGTACGATGTATCTATAACTAACCACTATTTGCTCAAACACAGTTGCAGAAATGAGTATGTCATACTGTCATGTTGGACCCTAGGTGCAATGTGGAAAGAAGATTTTAACTTCCGGTCAGATTCGATAAAGATGTACCTAAAAACGCATAACGGTGTCCACATTCAATATGCATTTAACTTGTTTTGAATTCAACAGTTAGAAAAAAAGAGAGAAAACAAATTAAAGTAGCCCAAGCCATAAACCTACACCTCTTGTAATCATAATGTTTCATGATGTTAGCTGAGGAAGAAAAATCTGTCCAAATTGTTAAAAAAAATTAATCCTGAGTCGGAAGATTTAATTTTTTTTAAAATGCTAAATAACTTGCTACAAATTACAGTCCTTATAAGGTCTGAATTTACAGCAATTTCTTTCACATTCAAATGTAATACTATTGTTTAAGTGAACAAGTTGTAGGAAACCAAAACACTTTGTGCCTTTATTCTTTGTTTTTTTGCATTGTTACCTAAATTGACAACAAAGATGACAAGCTTTGAATCTTTGATATACCAATTGATATTTTACAAGCTTCTTAGTTTACCAGCTTTGTATTTACAAAAGAGAACCGACGTTAAACCGGGTGAGATCTAAATATAAAGCGTTTTGAGAAGGTATTTATTTAAAAGATCTTGTGGGTCCCAATTTAATCTCATTGGTACAGAGATTTTGTAGGCAACTTGTCTCACCTCTCAATTTGATTTGGGCCAACCTCTGTCTGATAAAGACATTACCTTTTCCAACGTGGTTCTCTACATGGGCTTAGACCCACTTTATTTATTGCTCATATATGTGAGATATATATTACAAATTAAAGTCTTTTGAATTTTACTGCGGAAAAACTATTGGTTGGTATAGTTTTAAAACTTTTTTTTTGTTTGACTGCCATTTTTAAAAACTATTTACAGAACACCTCATACCATACGCATTAAGTTAAAATTTCAGTTTTATTGTCAGAATATAAAGATAATTATATAGAATTCTTCATAATAGATGAGTGGGAGCGTTGCTTCTTTGCGAGGAAGAAGGTTTCTCCGTAGTCTAGTCGCACTTCGGGAAGCGAAAATGGTCTGGTCCAGTTTTTAAAACACACGAAAGAGACAAATCTATTCAATTGGTCAAATTAAACCTCGAACGGACCAATACTGTTGTCATTGCTGTTTTTGGTGAATGGTCCTTTTTTTATTTCTAAAACATCACAGTTCACATACCCCTTTCTATTATTTTGAGTTTCTCAAATAAGATTTCTTTTTCTTTTGGGCTTGACTACTTTGATTGCATTCGTCACAATTGGCAGAAAATGATGTAGAAAAAACATAGTTAGTAGAAATGCAAGAAAAGTCTAACAATGAAATATAAAACATTTCCTAAAGTAGGAAGAGAATGACAGGTTTAAACCATGTGAATAAATTAATGGCAAATTTACAAGATGTTTCTGTAATGATATTAGGAAACGTCGTAATCTACGGTTTGATACATTGAAAAATAAATAAATAAATAAATCATAGTGGGGGACTAAGGTCAACGACAAGATCATGAGAAGTCTTCATCTTCATTGGAAGACTCTTTCCTTTAAATTTCCATTTCCAAAACAGAAGAGTCTGTGGTCTTTGACATAAAGACATCTAAGTTCATGTCCCAATACATTGTCTTTCTCTTCTCAACACTGTTTCATTGCTTTTATCTCCTCAATTACTCTCCTTATAAGGTTGATGTATGCCCAACTTTGTAGGAGTATTGTTTAGTTTTGCTGTTTGTGTTCAATCAATTTGCATAGACGTGAATTTTAGATACAAGAAAAAAAAACGTGTAGTAATTGGTTGTCTTTGAAATTAAGAAGGGTGTTAAATTGGTAGATATGGATTCAATGAATTGGTTATTTTCATTAATAGACATTGTTGCTCTGACACTTGGTGTTGAATGATATATTGAGTATTACTCCCTCTGTTTCATAATAAGTGTCGTTTTAGGTTTTTGCACACAGATTAAGAAAACATTTAATTTTGCATATTTTCTATAAAAAAACATCATTACCTATACACCTAATCAAATTTCAACCAATAGAAAATTAAACTGAAAAATAAAATCAATAAATTATGCATTGAAATCCTAAAACGACACTTATTTTGTAACGAAAAATTTTCTCTAAAACGACACTCTTTGCGAAACGGAGGAAGTATATGTTATGTTTCGGTTAGTAGAAATAAAGCTTTTTACCCAATTTCCTGGTATTCAGAAAAAAAAAATGTTACATTGGAGTTTTTTTTTTTTTTTTGAAACACATGTTACATTGGAGTATATATTTAGCTATACAAAGTAAAACAATCTGTTTATCTTCTGACAGAATGTTTATATTGGATTTTTAGTTGATTTGGTCTTAATATATGTAGGATATTATAGTAATTTGTTGTACGTTTATCATTTATTGTTAGGACTTAGGAGAAGGGGGGGGGGGGTGAGTTGATGTTTTTAGAAAAAAGTGACATGTCACAGAAACCCCACTGTGTGAGATTCATGGGAAGGAACAAAAGACAAAGATTTACATTTATTATAGGATATACTATTAGAATTAATAATATTGCTTCCTTGCATGCATAGTGACAAAACATACTCGGAGAGAAAAATCAAAACAACACAAACCTCCCCCAAAATCCCCAATTAAAAAACTCACAGTTTTAAAATCTAATAACTATATTTACTCGCAACATCAAAATCTAATACTACTAATATTTACTCGCAACATAAATTTAAAATTACGAATAATAAAAACAGAATCCGTTACGCTTCTCCGGGATCCGCTTTCTTCTTCTTCTTCTTCCAGCAGATCAGAGCCGTACACCTTGGCTCGAACTGGAAAAGGTGCATATCCGTCGTTTCATCCAAACACTCGAAAAGAAAAACAGAGAGAATATCTTGAAAAAGAAAAAAGTCTCACTCTCAGTCGAATAAATGATCCTTGAAAAACTCATCAACATCCCACGAGCAAGAGCTCAAATCGCCGATCACGCCTAACGGAAAACTCTCCGACAAGTTTGAGACTGTGCTGTTGTTCGGTAATAACTGGATTTCGTCAAGAAACAAAGGATCAGGGGTAATTTCGGAATCCCAGAAACAATCTCTGGCGGGAAACAGTTCAGGAGGCAAGAAAATGGGATCGGGTAAGGGAGTTTCTTCTTCTTCTTCTTCTTCTTCATCGACAGCCTTTGACTCAGCCTCGACGACTGTTCTGAGCTCTGTCTCTTCGTCACGACTAAACCGGAGAACAGAAGTAGGCGAGTCGCAACGGGAGACTGTTGTTTCAAGCTCGATCACCGGAGGAGTAGAAGGAGGAGTCAGAAAATTAGTTAGCGCGTTACGTCCTTTGATCCGAATCGCGGCTTTGTCGTAACCGATTGCAGCTTCCTCCGCCGTGTTAAACGTTCCAAGCCAGATTCGAGTTCCTTTCGACGGATCACGAATCTCCGCCGCGTATTTCCCCCACGGTCGTTGTCTCACTCCTCTGTACTTCACCGCCTTCACCGTCGCCGCCGCAGCATGTCTCGCCGGTTTCTTACGTTTTGCAGCATCTCCTCCTCCTCCTCCTACTTTGTTTTCGTCGGAGAACCTAATCACTTCAACATAACGTTTCACTCTCCTTGCGGGAGAAACTAATCTGTCGTTTTCCTCGTCGCTGGAGGAATCAGTAGCGCATGGATCTGTCACTGTGATTTTCACAACCTTCGGGCAACCGTTGAAGGGTTGATCCGTTAGGGATGTGAGCTTCCGGTGAACGGTGTACTTAACCTTTCTCTCTCGGCTCTTCATTTCTCTTGGAAGAAGAATGAAACAAGGCAAAGAGAGAGAGGGAGAGAGTAGATTTTAGGATTAACAGTTACAAAGAAAGAAGAGTCAAAAAGGCTACGAATAAATCGCCGTTTGTTAGTAACATCCTTTTTAAATATAGTCACGCCTTATTTATTGCTTTTTCCATTTTTGAATTATATTTCTTTTTCTTTTTCTTTTCATTTTTCTCCCTTTCCTTATTGTTTTTTGGAAGATATCATTTTTTAAAAAACGGAAAGATATCATTTTTATTGTGAAATTTCCGAGAATGTACAAACTTTTTAAAAAAATATATATTTTATTAAGGTATGTCATAATTATGTTTTGTGTTAGTAGTAAAACAGCTTTTAAGTAGTAGTCATTAAGAGAGAGATTAGTGGCGCTTCAAACGACTAGCCACTTCTCTGATCTGTGAGATAGATTATCGACACGTGGTATAGTTCAGTCTGGTTACATAGCTTGGTTTACAAGCAACTTAAGCGATAACCACGCGCGATGCATGTTCGTGTACCCCACGTGCGTGTGCGAAGAAAATGGGCCTTCTGTCACGTGAGACTCTCTGGTCACAAAATTCACAATAGTGTCACTCACGCTGCTTTTGACCTGACCCACTCCTACGATAATTATGAATTTTATGGTAATGATGTTTATGGAATGTTTTTCAAAAGCTTTGGGAAAGGCCGTTGTTATTATTATGATCTCGTCATAATTTCAATGTCTCTCTGATTATTTTATATTTTAGGAAATTATGATATGTTTGCTTGGTGATCAAGTGATTGTATCCCTAAATATTTTATTTCCATATTATAATTATATTCACCTTTAACACTGGAGTTGAAATACGGAATTTAAATTTTCAAAATTTTATTCAAATGACTGTGATTTTCTTATATATATGGCACTTAACATTGAGTTTATGGTCAAACTTGCATGTTCTCACAAGTTAATACAGAGATAGGAAAAGAACCTCCTATGATATTTCTCTTTGCATTCCACTAAAGTTTTGACCTACTCAGGTTCTTATGTATGTATACATATGGACGTGGATACATCTTCTTTCATAAGTTTTGTAATACAAATTGGGGGCCATAACCAAATCTTTTGTATGACTAGCCAAAGTAATTGTGTAATATAACGGTTTGAGATGAAATACAATTAAATATAAATTAACAGATCCTTAGTGGAACCATATATGGAGTCTAATAATCTACAATGAATTACGTAGTATATGGTGTGCATTAGTCTATTAATGGAAAAAGAGAGAAACTGAAAGATAATTTGGACTATCTTAGCCTAAGGGCCACATGAAGAACTTTGTAGACAAAGTGATCAGAAAAGAAGTTGCACGATATTAAGGCATGATATTTGTTTTTGTTAAATATATGTATAACTATTGTTTGTTATATATGTGAGGTATGAGTTGGTGTAGATAAGAAACGAGATGTTGTTTTTTTTTTGGGGTCTATATTGTCTATATGTCTTTCTTTATGTTTGTTTAGTTGAGGAGAAAAACATGGTCACTAATTAATTAATAAACATACAAATATACACTTTACTTATCATTTGCAGAACTACATTTCAGATGTTAGATCTTTACCAAATATATAATGTTTATAATTAAAAGTTAAAAGTTGTGATTTGAATAAATGGAATCAATGTAAACATGAAAAATACAGATTATTGATTTAAAAATATAGTTTTAGATTTTTCAACATTTTATAAACGTAACAAAATAAATACTCCATCCGTTTTACAAAGTTGCATATTCTGGAGAAAATTTTTGTTTCAAAAATATATATTTTTTATATTTTCAATGCATGTTTTATTAACTAACTGCAAATTTTTAAAAAATAATTGCACTTATTAAATTTTTATTGGCTTAAAATTATGGGAAAAAGATAATCATAAAAAATTGTGCAAATTTAGTGTGCTTTATTAAACTGTATAAAAAATCTAAAATATGTAACATTTTGAAATGGATGGAGTATGAATCTACGCATTCAAACTGATTTGAGAGAACGGTGATGGAGTCTCTTTGATCGTTTTTGTATTTGTATGGCGACTCGACATTCACTTGTTCTATATCTTAATTATAGTACATCCTCAATTATTTAAAATATAGAAATACTCTCTTATTATTTCCAAAATATAATGTTAAAATTTTAATTATGTCCAGCTAACACACTTGATTGAAGATTTCAAAATACAGCTCGATCTCTATAAGTGATAAAGTGACTTTTTCTGTTGGGACTTCTTAGTTAATTGTTTACTGATTTTGACTTTTCTTTGTAACTGTTAGCTATTATACCACATTCACTAATTGTTGAAGATAAACAGAGTAAACTCAACAGCATATTTCAATTGAACAAGAAGCTACCTGTTGAATGAAGATTAGCTGATAGAATCTTGTATTCTTTACTTCTTGTCTGTAAAAAAATAGAATCTGTTAGCAGCATGACCAGTTTACTTTTCATCGAATTATTTTACGGAGCCAGGCATAAACCAACTAACACCATTTTGTCAATATATATCTCATGTCTTAAGAAAGCATTTCAGCTCAAATATCTCTTCGAGCCCATTACTGTTCTCCAATATTTTACTTTAGTAACATTGTAAAACCATGTTCAATATCCACTTTAACAACTCTTTTTTTTATATCTCTATAAAATCTGCTGGAGAATTCTACCTTAATCCTTTTAACCAACTTTAACAATTTAGCAAACTACGTCTATAAAAAACTATGTCAAATCGACTAGTGGAGTTTGTGCTAATATTAGTGACTTTGCATAAAAATATTCTGAATTTTAAATTAAAGGCATAACAACTCAAACACTTACGCTTAAACCACTAATAAGTTTGGCTTAGTAAAGGTTTTGTATTCAAATACTAAGCCAAACAACAAATTTTCACCATTTTACGTATTCAAAATTCCAAATATACACAAAAAATGTCGAAATATATTCAACACATTACATAATGCTTTCCTCCCAAAGCACACCTCACACAATATATTACAAAAAAAAAAATAACAACACAACACTCTCTACATGTTCCATCTCAATGTAGTCAATATCTGATTTACTAATAAATAAATATATAAAACACGAAATCTAAGATATAAAAAGAAAAAAAAAATACTTATCTACAGTATTATAATAACAACATATATATATTCATACGAATGTTAAGAATGCCGCCATATTCAAAAAATCACCCCTGAAGTCTTCCTTCTTCCTTACTTTAGATTCACCCTGCAATGTATGAATATCATCATTCACTAACTACACATAAAGATTCAAACTTTCGACGTAATTAACGTTTAAAAAAAGAAGCTGATGTTAATCTTTACCATTTGAGTGTATTAAGAGTGCATTTAGGCGAATCAGTATCAAGCTTGTTCAAACTAACGCCGCCGCATCTCAAATTAACGGCGAGCATTCCGATCTTAATCCCTCCGACACCTAATCCAACTTTCGTCTTAGCAACAACGTTAATCACCAAATCTTTGGTCTGAAACTTGGACGCGAGCCTCTTAGCCAACCCTCTATCCAGGAGCTGGTTCTTCACCGACGTCTCCACTTTCACGCTCGTCGAGTTCTTCGGACCTTGTCTGAACCCTTCGATCGTCGCGTCTCCCATCTTGGTCTCGTCGTTTCCGTTACCGATGCTCATGTCCACGGAGGTGTCTCCGTAGTAGAAAACGAGCTTGGTGTTGGGGTTCCTCATCTCGACGCGAGCCACGGCGGTGGAGGAGAGAGAAGAGCCGTCGGGATCGTCGGAGAGTTTGAAGCCGTCGAGACGGAAAGAAGAGAGGCTGAAAGTGGGGAGCTTGGGGTCGAACCAGAGGTAGAAGATGGCGGTTGCGATTAGGAAGAGGAAGATGAGGAGGACGATGGTGATGCAGATGCAGCAGCAGCAGGATTTGAAACAGTTTCCTCGTTTTTGCTTTGGTCGGAAGGAAGAAGGCGGCATCCCGGCGGCGGTTTTTCTCATGGGTGGTGGTTGTTGTGGTATGGATGCGGCGGGAGGTGGAGGAGGAGGTTGAGGAGAGGGCATGTTGGGATCTCTGTAACCTGGTGGTTTTTGAAGAACAGGTTTCATTGGATAATCTGCCATTTGACGATCTCCTGGAAACCCGAATCAAAAGAAGAATGAATCTCTCTCTGTGTTTTTTTTAAAAAAATAGTTTTTGAAGAGATTGATCAAGAAACAATCAAATGTTGATATAACCTGAGGAAAAAAAAAGTAGAGGCGATGATGATGATGATGATTACAGAGATTGGAAACTTTTTTTCTAAGAGATTTCGAGTTTTTTGGCAAGAAAGAGAGAAAGTTTTGATTACAAAAAAAAAAAAAAAAAAGAGAGTTTTGTGTTTGTCGGAAATGGTGAGGATGAGAATTCGTTTTGAAACCGATACTCACGCGCGCCGCTTTTTAAAAAAATTAAAATGCTGACGTGGTCCCTCTTTTTGCTCTTTACCCACCATCAGGCTTGCTTGCATTTGAAGCCAAATACGAAGATCTTTATTTTTAGGAGATATCTTTTTCTATAGATATCTTTACTAAACCGTGGCCACAGTGGTGGTGCTTTGGTCTTGCAATGTGACTCTCCAGTAAGTGTTGATTGTGTTTTATAGTCTATAACTTATAGAAGAAACATCTTTTGAATGGTTCGTTATTTTTTTAGGTGACTCGTAGAGAGATTCATAACTGGTGGTGCTGATCAGACTACTACAAAGCCTGTGGGATGTGGATTTGAAAACAGTGAGTTGTTCATATTCAATTTATGTTCTCTGGCGAGGTCTGTTGATTTTTCTGTTGGAGATAAGCAGCTTGCCATTGATCACCATGTTCCCCCCTATATTGGCTCCTATTCATCTCACAGAAGACACCAAAGACCATAAGTTTGCAGCTCAAAATCTACTTAAGCCTTTGGCCTATTTCTTAAAAAATGTACGTTAAAAAGGAAAACTGTTTCTTTGTTTATCAATTTCACCTTTAATAGTATTAGCTTTAAACATATGCCTGGTGCCGCTGCTGCCATTGTTGCTAGACTGGGAGGTTGCTCAACCAATCCGATGAGGAAGTTGGTCACAATAAGACCATTACATGGCTCTCTAAAGTAGCTGATGAATCTCATTTCCTTACAGGTTCACTTGACAAAACTGCAAAGGCATGATATATATATAGAGAGAGAAATCTTATGGAAAGAGTGTTGTTGTTTCAGCTGTGGGATGGGACATGAGAACGCTGACTCTTATAAGGACTTCAACTACAGGGACTCCTTGTAAAAAGCTGTTGCCATGTCTCAACTTTTCAACCAATGTATGTGCTGATGTCATTATCTTTGTTTACTCTTTAGGTTTTGCTTTGATGGTCAAGATGAATTAGCTGTAACTACCACAAAAAGAGAAGAAGAATAAATAAGTTCTCCATTGTACAGTACAATGACACCTTCCGAAGCAAAAACAGAGCTTACGCAAAGCAGCAACAAACACCGATCTGAGAGATGTCTCTCATACATACACACATACTACATCAGGTCTCTCTACTAAATGCAACAAAAGAAAGGAAGCCATATTATAAATAAAAATAGAGCCTCTCTATATTAACAACCACCACCCTCTCTCTCTCTCTCTCTGAAAATCTATTATTATAGAGATCAAATCATCTCCATCTCTTCTATACTATCTAACAAGTTCTCTGGAATTAGCAACACTTGTTTTTTTTGTTTTAGTTGACAAATTTAAGTAAAAGTTGACACCAGAGTGTTTACGATTAGCGAGCAGCTACACCATCAGCTCGAGGCTTTGTATCAAGCAGTTGATGCAGTTTGCTGGTAGAGTTAGACTCACTCTCCCCTTGGTTCTTGTTCTTGTTATCTCCAGTTCCTGAGTTCTTAACTCTACCCGCGACACTCCTTTCAGGTTCTGAACTCTTCAGCTTGTCCTGAAACCAAATAAAAAGAACCCACCATTTTTCAAGAAAACGATACGTTTTTGCACTGTGAAAAAAGAATCATTATTGGTTAGTCAATGCTTTGCTTGCTTACTTACCAGTAAGGTTGCATTAGCTCCTCTTAGTTTATCAGATTTCTCATTGAGTTGGTTAAGTTCAGATCTTAACGCCATGTTTTCAGCTGTCAAGGCTTCAACTTTCCTAGCTAGTTCTTCAGTCTCCGCCTTTAAAAACAAGTGAGAACGACTGTGTGTGATGAGATTCACACTAAGAACATAAAGAGTACAAAAAGAGAGCTTCGCTTTCTATTTTTATATAACCAAACCTGTTTCCTTAATCTTGACCTTCTCGCAGATTCTCGATTAGACTGTTTCCTTCTCTCCCTTTTCAGCTCTCTCTCATTCTGGAGAACAAAAACGGATAACTTGTCAGGGGAAACTAGCTATCTATGGAAGACTAAAGAAAAAATAAGGTCACAAGGGTACCTGAAGCCAAGTTTCAGGAGGAACCATGGCTAAAGATTGTGACATGAAGCAGGGGTTGGAATTTGAACTTACACCAGCAGCAGCAGAGACTATAGCTCCAGCAGCTCCTTGAACCGTAGGCTTTACCCCGTTATCACCACTTGACTGAGAAACAGATCGAAATGAGCTTGACTGAACCAATTGTTTCTTCTCGTCTACACATACACAGACACAAAAAAAAAACATCATTCAGACACTAAATCTCTCTCTTTCGACATCATGCAAAAGGCTAATAATACCTTTGGTTGGAGTTCCTTCACGACTTCTTTTAAGTTTCGGTTCATCTGCCTATAAACATGCAAAGAAGGTTTATACTTGAGACCATTTGGTTGTATAAAAACAAGATATAGCTGATGAGACTAGGAGAGAGTCTGTCATTTACCCCACTCGTATTCCCATCACTTCCATCAGTTGAACCTTCTGTTTCTGAGCTGTTCCTTGAGCGTTTACGTTCATCATCACCATTATTACTTTCAGGAGGATTCCCATTTCCAAGAGACATAGCAAGTCCATCAAATTCTTTTAGCTTCTTCATCAGTCCATTGTCTGCGTTCCCTGTTGATTTACTAGGAGTGTCTATGTTCAAAGGCGTCCCCGGCTGCCATTTTTTTACAAATGAAACCCATAAAAATAGTGAGTAAAAAAACATTACACAATATCCATAATGAAATGAAACTATTAGCTAATCCTACTACTTACAGTTGTTAAAGGTGGACCCTTTTGACCTTGTGGCTGTGACCCCTGTTAACAAAAAAAAAGAAAAATATGAAGTCAGATAAAAGGTTAGCTATGATTGTTATAGCAGCGGAGTTATTTACCATTGGGAATCCGGGATGAGCGTAAACTCCTCCTCCAGGCGGGTAAACCGCTGCATACGGTGTTCCATATGGTGACATCATATGCTAAAAGACCAAAATAAAACACCAATGAATTGTCTTCCATATATATTCTTGCATGGAGGAAAAAAAAAGTCTTTGGGTTGACTAAATAATACCTGTGGATTCCACATGTATGGATGAGGAGGGTGACCAGACGCAGCCATAGCTGAGTTGTAATAAGGAGGCATTGCAACTCTGGGACCATAATAAGCCTAGCAGAGTAAACATGATCATCATCATCAGCATGGTAACTATTACATAAACCAGAGAGAGAGAAAGAGTTATAAGAGACAAACCTGCATAGCTGCCCAATCAGGGTAGACATGAACATTTGTTTGATCCTGTCAACACATCAAGAAACAATAACATTAATTTTTTTGACTCTATTACAAGAACACACTATTATTGACTTTTATGGTCTGAAACTTGATTCTGATTAATATATACCGCAGGTGAAGATGGTTTGTTGTCTGATTTGGTAACCTTTGGTTCTTCACTCTTTCCCATTGGTTTTAACGTTCCTCACTTAAACAACAATAGTCTCTTCTGCAAGAATAAAGGAAGTAGTTGTCTGAGAAAGCCAGGGGGAGACATAGGGGGTAGAAACGTCTTTCGACCTTCCGTTATTTGTTCAGAAAGCTTTCAGGAAGACAAAGGGAATCAACAAAGTGGACACTAACGGACAATCCTACCCCTTAAAAAATATCACATGCACCCCAAAAAAAAAGAGACTCTGTTCTTCTCATCCCTTTTGCTATCTATGTTTAAATTCAAAGACCAAAACTTATAATTGAATTTACAAAAAAAAAAAGCAAAAACTATGAAAACGTAAGAACAAAACATAAAAAGCAAAAAACTTTCACGAAGCCTATGGCTATGAATCATAGACCAAAAAACTAAAGAAGAACAATGAATAACAATGAATCTCTAATACGTCTAATTTATGCAAATTACCTCCAAGAATACGAAACGGACTTGCTAGCTAGCTCGGAAATCCAAATCGAGAAACTTTATACCTAAAGAGAAATTTAACGCATTACAATCTCTCTCTTTCTCTCTCTCTCTAGAAAAAGAAAACAGAGCGAAAAAGAGTTCAGTTTTTTTTCTTGAAGGAGGAAGACGAGAGAGAGAGGAAAAACGGAGCGCCAAGACGATGACCACGTCATCATACACGTGTCATTCGAATATAATACAGCGTAAACTACGGTGGTGTTTGATGAGTTGGCTCATCGACTTTCGTGCCAGCCATTTGTGTTTCTCTTCTCTTCTCATCTTCTCCGTACACGTGTTCGACTAAGAGTCGCTCTACGCATCAAGTCATGTGACTTACGTGGTCCGTCTGGTTAATTAATTTAATCCCATTAATTCATTTTAAAGTTAAAAAAAAAAAGGATTTTAAAACTCGATATTTTACCGAAGTGTATAAATCATCTTCAAATCCGCCAACTAATTTTTCTTTTAGATCCGGAAAGGACATGGTGGTAAATACACGCAAAGAAAAGACCTTTTGACTATTTAGCATCTCCGACGCGGAGAGCACTTCTGTAAACCCCAACTCAACATCTTGACCGTCCATCTAAAACCCACCGATTCAAATCTTTCCAAAGGTGCCACAATACGACCAACGTGTATGGCCACGTTTTTGCCATCATGGAAGATGATTTTTTTTTCTTTAATTACTCTCTCCGTTTCATTTTAGTTATCGTTTTAGATTTGGGCACACATATTGAGAAAATATTTTATTTTACATATTTTCAAAATAAAAACACGATTACCAATACACCTAACCACAATTTAACCAATAGAAAAATAGATTAAAATAAAAAATTATTAAATTTTGCATAACTATAAAATCACATTTATTTTTAAAAGAAAATTTTATTCTAAAACGATAATTAATCTGAAACGTAGGGAATATTAAACAAAAGAAGACATTACGACCCACGATTCCGACAACTGCTTCGAATCCAACGGCTGGGATATATTAACGATCCAACGGATGTAAAACAAGCCACGCCAGTTGAAATATTGGCATCTAGAGGTTTAAATGGGCCAACGAGGCTTTTGCGTTGGCGTAAACGAGCTTCTGTCCACGAAGTGGTCCCCACATTACGGAATGCGACTCACATGGATGTATCTACGTGTCGCTTGCTGATTCGATAATGTAGAAAATATTGTCTGGACTTTTAAATTTTAAATACTTGTATAACTCTCTACTTGTGCACAAAAAAAAAAGTATAACTCTAATGAGGTTCCTGATGACGTAAGCGAAGGCAAAAACCACGTCAGTTTCGAATCAAGGCCGTATACTTAGTTTTGAAAATCGACGGTGATGCAGCTTTAATGCCGCCTCGAGTAAGAATAAAACGTGTGTATATATAACTCGAATCATCTGACGTGGCGATCAATAATGTAATGGAGAAAAAAGGATTTATTATTGCTACGTGTGGGGTCGAAGTCAGAAAAAAAGAGATTTAAATCGACGGTCCAAACGTCTTCCCGACAAAATGACGTGTCCGTCTGGTAAGCAAGATAGTCTTACGCATTTATATGGGCCCGCATGTGACGAGGACTCGAATAATCTTCAATTTTCCGATATTACCCTTAACACTTTACACTAATTCCTTGACGTACCACTCACTCTAGCCGCATTGTTTGATTTGAACTTTTGAATATAGAAAGCCTTTTACGTTCACACCTAGCAATTAGCTTCATCTTCAGACACGGTTTAAGGCCCACTCTAACATGTTAGGCCCAATTTTATTTTCAAAGTTAACTAAAGACCCAAAACCTAAGGCTAAAGGGTAAAGAAAAACAGGGTGAAACTAGTGCAAATAGAAAAGATAAATTCCAATTAAATTTACAGCGTGCATACACTTTTAAAACCTTATCTTTTTTATTGCTACATGGAAAAATAATATGGAGAGAGAGATGTTGATCAGTGAAGCTCTGTTGATCGTTTAATAGTGAGCTCAGCTCGGAGATGGAGAATGCCATTGATGAAGAATTGACTGTCCTCTGCGATAAACGAAGTCCAAGGAATCCCAAAGAGGTTCCTGTAACCAACAGCTTTGCCACCAGTGAATGTGTAGTTCCCTTTGTATTTGGTTGCGTAATCCTGTGAAGGTTTCTCTCTAGCCGCGAACTCGTAGTCCACACCAAAGCTCACAGCTCCTTTCTCTTGCATCCCAAGGAAGAGTCCAAAGCAGTGGAACGAGCTTTGCTGGTCCATGTTGCAGTGCGCCGAGAGGAAGAAGCCTTGACCACCTAAGTGGAAGGCCTGAGAGTAGACTCTCCCCGAAGGGAAGAGTCCTGTGCATTCCTCTCGCTTCAAGTCCAGGTACACTACACATTGCGGACGAGGAAGCTCGAACTCGACAACTTTCACAGGTCTGTATTTGTAAGCCCTCTCTATGAAACGGCGGTTCATTGAGTCTGATCCTTCAGCGGCTAGAATGCGTTGCCTGTGAGGAGCTTCTGCTTTGAAGAAGAGCGCTTCTAGGACCTGCTTTGATGCTACTTCATGGTCAAAGTCGCTGCATGTTAGTACCTTTTTCAGCTTTCTGCACGTCATGTATGGGAAGCGGATGTAGAGAGCAAGGCGTGAGCCTAGAATCTCTCTACGGTCTTCTAATGAACTGTACTGTCCTCTCGCCCATTTCAACACAAAGTCGTAAACAGCATCCTCGGAAGCAATTTGGAGATCATCGCTAGATAGTATCGCCTCGATTCCAGCCAACGGTAAGGCCATAACCTCTTCCTGAAACCTGTACGGTAATAACACATGATTACAAGATTTTCATAACACTCGAATAAATAAATGCATTTCAAACCATTAGAGTCTTGCTTACTTGGTGATATCCTTGAAGCGCGAGGCAAGGAACTGTTTTGCTGCATCAGTTAGAGGCTGGACAGCTTCAGCCATTAAAACACTAGAGGGAAGGTCGAGATAGAGCAAAGCGGAATCGGGAGTCATAGGCATGTTGCGGAGAAGTCTACTGCAATACCTCATGCAGGAAGCAACCTCAAACTTGTCAGCAGCCATAAGAACATCTAACAAAGCAGGTGCTGTTGTGACAGTTAGAGAGTTGCTATACACAAAGTTTAAAAGCTCCATCAAAGCACCTTCCTCTGCCATAAAAACAGAGCATGAAAAAAATCAACAACGTACACTTTCTAAGAACTGAATTATTAAAACCAAAGTCAGTAACTGAGTAAATACAAAACGAATAAAGAATCAACAACGATGAGAAACCAAAAGAAAGCTAGCTAGCAGAGATTACTGAAGCCAAAAAGACGAGAGTGACAAAAGCATGAAATGGCCGTTACCTTGTGCACTAATTCTAAGGGTTACATGTCTTTGTTCTGATTCCCTCATTCCATTGGAGAAAAGCTGCAACAAGAAGGAAAGGATAGTGTTATTACTGTTACATGTAAGATAAACAAGAAGAAACCAATAAGGTATAAAGAAGAAAGAAAGAAACCTTGTAGAAGAAAGGGCTTTTAGCAGCCAAGATAGGAGAGCTAATATGGAGTTCCTTAACATTAACAAGAGTAGAATGGTCCATTCCCCAGTTTGGCTCACTACATGCATCATCGTCCTCACCTATAAAAAAAAAAAAAAGCTATAATAACGTTTTACACAAGGAAAGAATCAAAACGCAATCTCAAGAACCTGAGAGAGTCTCCTCTTCCACCATCGCCTCTCCTTCCTCACCACCAGGACAATCATCCATATCAGGTTGGTTATTATCCGTTATAATCTGTTCTTCAGGACATGCCACAATGTCCGAAACCGTAACTGCAAAAAAAACATATCTAAAGATTCTTCTTACAACAGACAAAAAGTTTTTAAGGATTTAAATCGGATTGAAAGAAACTGTACCACCACCATTGTCCTTCTTGTTGTTGTTGTTGTTGTTGTCATCTCTTCTCCTCTTGCGATGACGAGCCCAATCAGCAATACTCGTACATCCTCCTTCACCGACATCGGACCTAGAATCCGACGGCCCACCACCACCGATGATCTCGATCCGGAGCAAACGGTCGGAGAAGTTACTGTCGTTGAATGCGAATCCGAAATCGCCTTCGGAGGAGGAGGAGGAAGAACCGTCGTGGCGAGAGAAATTGGAATCCATATCCGTCTTAGGGTCGAATAGATCGGTGTCGTTGGAGGAACCTCTCATCTTCCCTTTTTCGAATCCCCTCTCTCCGTAGCCCAACAGATTTGAATCAGGAAAAAGAGAATTCGAAATTGGATTTTTGGAAGAGGAACGAACGAACAAACCCTAGAAATGATTTTTAAATTATTAATTATTATTATTGGGAGAGACAGAAAGTTGAACGGTTACGGTTACAGGTCGGTTGCGTCTAATTAAAGGTTTTGTTAGTTAGCGCGGCAAACAGACAGATTCGGTCTCTTAATGTTAATTATGTTATACACAAATACGAGTAAATACTTCATCCGTTTCATAAAAATATATATTTTAGAAAGAAAAAAATCAAAAATATACATGTTTTATATTTTTAATTCACTTTGTATCAACTAATAATAATTAATTATAAATTTTAAAAAGATTAATTACATTTACTAAATTCTTAATAGTTTAGAATCATGAAAATAGATAATCACCAAAAAATTATACATTTAATATTTTATTAATTTATATGAAAAAGCCAAAATATGTAACATTTCGAAACCGAAGAAATAAATACTAACACCCTCAAAAAATGATTTCTATAAACTATTTTCGGATAATTTATTGAAGATTAGATGGTTTGTATCTTCATATCCTTGGGGGATGTTCTCTGCTGTCTTCCTAGTGGTTCCTGGTGTGATTCCGCAGGCAGCGGTTTAGTGAAGTGTGGTGGGGGGGGGGGGTGTTTATGTTTTGATTTAGGTTATACTCTCTATCTTGTTCTAGTCGTGTGTTACTTTGGTAATAGGCAAAAATTAGGATTGTAATTGGTTAGAAAGCGTCGACTATTATAAGAAGACAACTCCTTCAACAAACGGCAATGACTAATATTTGTTGGGAAACTTTTGGAATCAGAAGTCTATTCTGGAGTTCCAATCCAACCATTTGTGCACAAAAAGTAAACCATTTACAGACTCTGACCGATTGAACATTGAAAGCTTGGCCATGCAACTATCATATGTTAATTGGATGTCAATTTTGACTAATCTTATCCGTTTTACACTTCGTGGTAGACCACATGACAACTAGAGGTAACCACTTGAACTAATTACAATCAGACCAACTATAATTTTATAAAACACTTGACAATATATGTTTTATAACAAACAAGATTAACTAATTAAATAGAGCATAAACCCAATTAGATGTAATAAAAAATGTAAATAAGTCAATTTCAAAGATTATTTAAAATTCGGTTAGATGTCCCATTCTAAGATGGGTTCACTTTAATAAAATATGAAACAATATATGTGAAGCCAGTTGACAGTAAAAAGGACGTTTTAAGTTAATAGATAAATAAACAGATAACACTTGTAAATTATTCTATTCAAAATCAAACGTAGTTTACAATTTAATTAGACCAAACCGAACCAAATGAATACAAGCCAAGGTTGCATGATAAAAACATACAAAAAGCACATTAATGTACGAGTTATCGTTGTAAATAAAACAACCTGCATTAAGACATTGCTAGTTATATTTAATTTGATTGAGATCCCAATAAACAGCATTCATATCTTATATTGAAACTGTCCCACGACATCTTCCCATAATAAGCAGCATTAATGACGCTTCAATTCAAGCATCAACCACAGAGACCTACAAATTAAACACATCAAAGTGAAACAAGGAATCATTAGAAAACCCCACGTTGTTTGAATCAAGAAGAGGGGTTGGTTGAATCTCTTGAATGTAGTTAAAGAATTTCTCCTAAAAATCAAACATATAATATACGATAAACTAAAAACTCAAAAGAACTAATTACTTTTCTAAAATACATTATGCATACATATTTCTTTTTGGACACCAAAATACATCATTATGCATATAATATACAAAGCAGAGGCAAGAAAATAAGAAAAAGGAGCTCCCTTCAATCCAAACGAAGAGAAGAGAAGGATGTCTATATAGAGAGAAAGAGAGAGAAGCTCTAAGAGGCCATGCAAACCCATGTAAAGTGCCTCATTATTCAAGCTCGTTAAAACTATGCACTTAATACAGGGAATCCATGAACAATTAGATTTTCAGTTTCTATTTCCTTTAATCAGTTGTCCTCCTCGTTTTGGACCAAGGGAGCTCCTTCGATTAAACTTTAAAGATAGTGAAACAAAACGAAAGACTAAATAAAAAGAGCTATGATATGAAGAAGAAGAAGAAGAAGAAGAAGAAGAAGATTATATAAAATGGTTTATATAGATGGAGTTGCAAAAACCCTAGTTCTACTTCAAAGGACGATTATGGAAACAATGTTATAAAATGGAAAAGCATAGTAGGAAAGAAAATGGCAGTAGATATTGTCATTAATTAGAGACTTTAACATAATCTTGTTTGTTAGATTCTCTTTTAATATACGGAAAAAACAAGAATAAGAATAAGAGAGAGTTTGGGCCATTATGAACAGATAATGGCCTTAGTGAAGTTTGGACAAACGCAATTACCGACACATCCTTTGACTTGTCTATTTACCATTGATAACGAATATTAAGAGAATCCATAATAATTAGCACACCCAGTTAACCCTATGTTTAATTTTTCAAATGTAATTTTAGCAAAGCATGCACAAACATAAGACAAGATTTCTATCAAATGGCTTGAACCGGATGACTAGGAGTCGACTTCAAAGAACGTAAACGTCGACTCTCGACACGAGCTTCCATCAGCTTATCCTTCAGACTACGACTTTGCTCTCTCACCATCACATTCTTTGAGAAAGTTCTATACTTTTCAAGACGCTCATGATTATCATCAACCTTCCTTGGAGTACCAATCTCTGGATGGATCTTGTCTCCTTCAGAAGACATAGATAGATTAAGTACTTGATCAGACCTCTTAAGCTGCAGCTTGTTATCTCTTCTTGGTCGCCTTTTGAGTCCTTCTTCGAGTTCTTTCAAGCAAACCCTTTGATGCATATAAGCTGAATCATCTGGTTTTGTCCTCCTCAACTCACTTTGACTTGAATGTGATCTTCTCCTCTCCTTATCTTCATAATCTTTAACCGTTTTAGCAAACTCATCGCATAGATCTTCCACTACAACACGTTCCTGTCTCTCGTTCTCAAGATCTTTCAAAGCTTTTGTTAAACAATGCTTAGCTTCGCAAAGCTCTCGTGTTAGCTTCCTGTGCATACTCTCCGACTTCTTTCTAACTTCCCTCTCTTCATCCAACTCCTTCTTCATCGAACGAAGCACATCCCTCATCTCTTCTTCTTCTTCCTCTTCCTTTTTCTTATGTATCCGCCTACCGCTCTGCTTCTCACGATGCTGCACCTCCTTGATCTCGGCTCTACATTCATCCAACTCCATCTTTAGAGCTTTGACCAAAGAGGTATTAGCAGTGTTCTGTTCTTCGAGACTCCATATCCGGTTTAGCACCTTGAGAAGCTTCGTGGAAGAACCCAAACCATAGCTAGCAGCCATCGAAGAACCGGTCTGACTAAACGCTGGTTTACGTTTCACAACCTACAAAATTAAACATTAAATCAAACACACACTCAAAAACAAAACAAAACTTAAAAAGACAAAAGAAAAGAAAATTTCTAACCTCCAACGAATGGTTGCTGCAACTTGAAGGAGTGATTGGTTGCAGCAAGTCGCCATGTCTATGGACATCATCAGAAGATTCAATTTGTCTCCTCAAGCTACCTCTACTTGGTGGCTGCAAATCAAAACACACAACACATTTAGTTCTAGTCTAGTAGATCCCATCATAAAGATCACAACTTTACAGAGCATGAGATTTTTCCGGTAAAGATCAAAACTTTACGAGCAACCCACTAAGAAGATTAAAACCCTACATAAACCCACCAAATGAATTGTCAAAAAAGAAGAAAAAGTTCACCTGATGATCATCACAAGGTGATTCCACATCTGAATCACGTCGTCGACAACGTGGTAGACCAACCGGCGGTCTGAAACGTTCGGTTTCCCACAGCTCTGCGCAGAGTTTCCTGACGGAAACCTCCGAAGTCACCAAAAACTCCTTGGCGGAGGAAGCTCCGAGCCGCGGCGGTGAAAGACCGAGACGCCACGTGGGTGGAGGAGTAGAAGGACCAGCTCTGTTACTGTAATTACCCACCAAGAAACTTCGTCTAAGCTTTTTCTGAATGTCTCCATCTTCTTCACTCTCTCTCTCCATCTCTCCAACAAATTTTAAACCGACTCAGAGAAGAAGCCTGCTTAAATGGGAGAATTGTCTTCTTCTTCTTCTTCTTCTTCTTCTTCTTCTTCTTCTTCTTCTTCTTCTTCAGACGGGGAATGTCGGATTAATTGGGATGTTGGTGTTGTCTCTTGTTGGAGCCTACAGTTTCTTGTCTCGACTCTCTCAAGTCTCAAAGTCGTCGTCGTCTATCTTTGTTCCTATCTTTCTTCTTCAGATTAACTAAACTGTGGCTTTATCCTCCTTAAAAATGTTGGATCTTTCTTTGAGGGGTACGAATGTTTATCGAATGATTAAAAGTCATTTGGTTATTAAATAATCCAAAAGCCTTTTTATTATTACTCTCTCCCGACAAAAGGTTACGAGTTAACTCTGACTTTTCCTTCTTCCCAACAAAGCCCAATTTTACTGCAAGGGGTAATATATATCATTGATACTTACTTCTTTTTCTGTCAGAGACAAAGGATGCGTGTGAGTTTTATCAATTCAATACTATTGCATGTCAAATCTTGTCACCCTTTTTTTTTACTGCTATTTTGATTATTTTTTACCGGATTTTTTTTTCCGTTTCTTAGAAAAACTATATTTACAATTTCAATTATATTATTGGTTTTCAAAGTTTTTTTTGCTGCTATAATAAAATTTCAAATAAAATTTACAACTTCGAAAATTGTCTTTATCTTACAAAAATTCTATGAAAATCAATTTCTGAGTGTAAATATAATCATGAACATCAACATGAACATCAACATCAACAACCTTGTGCTACTAGTAAGCTTAGGGATTGAGAGTAGGTTAATAGAGTCATTATGAGGTTAAATGGGGTGTTTTAAGGAAAGATTAAAATACATAAAAGATCATTCGTATAAGGGAAATGACCATGCTTCAAGATTCCTGGTCCTTTTAATGCTAGACTACAGCTCCAATGTTATTATGACCAGCACTGACACCATAGATTAGGTGAGAGTGAGATTAGATCATTA
This sequence comes from Sinapis alba, assembly GCA_012274485.2. Lineage (NCBI taxonomy): Eukaryota > Viridiplantae > Streptophyta > Magnoliopsida > Brassicales > Brassicaceae > Sinapis > Sinapis alba. The sequence goes on along the minus strand of MU105720.1, from coordinate 278,923 downwards.
CTTACTCTTTCTCTTGCACATGTTTAACTTTAATTCCAACGTTGTTGTTGTAATGAGAAAACATCCTACAACATTAGAGATTATGGAGATGAGTGTAAATGGTCTTGTTAACCAAACAAAAAAAAGGACGTTGGGACGTGAACAGGGACCACAAGAGATTGAATGTTTTTTGACGGCTAATAGACAATGAAACGTGACGATGAGAAAGAAGAAAAATTAACATGAAAAGGATGGCTATGTCCGCACGAACCACACACACACTCATTGCCTTTTCTCCAAAGTGAATTCAAAATTGGCTAAGTAAATGTAATAAAAGTAGACATGCAATTTACTACGTGTTATGGTCCCCTCCCTACACTCCCTATTTAGCATATAAAGTATCATTAGTCACAAATATAACTCATAATGATGGCCATGGGTGATAATAATAAACTTCATAGTACTTTTAACTGTATGGGCTGAGAGTTGCCTCGACCCAAAATACTAACGAGCCATTCTTTGGGCCTCGACACATCACATGAAAGATACCCCTTCGTAAGCGTCAAACGCTGATTCATTAGAATCTTGTAGTTTTGAGGTGAGACACGTAAAATTTGATGAGGTAAGCTACTTGATCCCGTAATTAGAATGAAATGGAACACTCCGAATTTTCCATTTACAACTTTACAAGTAGATCAAGAACAGAAGAGCAATTTTCAAAACCACACTTTCATATAGAGATGGATACAAAAAGACAAAATCACACAAAATTACAGACGTTTTATGTTGTTTTACATTACGACATCAGTACAACTAGCAGATATTGGTTTGGTTGTCTGCTTTCCACGGTTGGGTTTACGCCGCCCAATATGAGTCCTCTTCTTTTGTGACAGTTTCTTCTCTAGGCTTTTGACCCGACCTGTTAGTTTTGATATGACTTCGAGTTGTTCTCTTCCTGCCTTCACTAGCGTATCCACTGTTTCCTTGAAGCGTTGGTTCTCCTCCATCAGCTTTTTTGTTTCTTCCGACATCCCAAGTTCAGTCTCCTGGCTTATGCCAGTGGACGAGTGGTCAACGTTAGCCTCCTCCTTGCTCGCTATTTCAGGGTCCACTACAGTCTTCTCATATGATAACGTATCGAGTGAAAGAAGCTGCATTTTATCGTCAATCACTCCAGTAGGTAGCTCGGAGAAATCCGCATCTTTCTCTGAAGGCAATACGGAATCATCGTCTCCCTTTCTGTCTTCAGTCTCAGACGCGTTGGCCACAGTTGCAGAGACTTCAGTAGCATTTTCCAAGCCTTCAAAAGCTTGTCCATGAGTCGTTTCCACCACTTGCGGCTCCTCTAGCTTCTCCACCATGACTTGGTCTTCGTCAATAGTCATTTCATCTGCATCAGCCGACGATGAATTGAGTGGTGGAACAGTCTGAACCGCTTCATTTTTCTCTGAAGGCAAAATGTAATCGTCGGCTCTCTTTCCGTCTTCACTCTCAGACGCGTTGGCCACAGTTTCAGAGACTTCAATAGCATTTTCCGAGCCTTCGAAATGCGGTCCAATAGCTGCTTCCATACCTTGTAGCAATTCGGGCACATGCTCCTCCAACTTCTCCACCATGACTTTGTCATCTTCAATATCGGTCATAGTCATTTCGTTCCCATCAGCTGGCGACTGATTCTCAATCGCATCAATTTTCTCTGTAGGCAATGCGTAGTAATCGTCTCCAAGGGTTGTTTCCACCACTTGTGGCAACTCGGGCACCGCCTCCTCCAAGTTCTCGACTATGACTTTGCCTTCCTTGTTCGTCACTGTCATTTCATTTCCATCAGCTGATGATGGATCGATTGGTAACACAGCCTCAGCCGCTTCAATTATCTCTGGAATGGTTGTCGAGTCCGCTTCACATATGAATGTTTCAGCAGCTGGCTCGGCATCCGTCGCTAAGCTCTCAGACAGCCCAGCTACTTCTTCTGCTTCAGCCACTAACTGTCCATCTATTGTGTTCTTGGGACTCGTAAGATGTACCTCCGGACAAACCTTCTCCGTTCTAGAGTCAGATGCCATGTTGTTCTGTTCTGCAAGCTGACCGTGCTCCAAACTCACTGGACAATCACTGGTCTGTGAGGTGATATCCACCTGTTCCTCTGCAGTCCCTTTCTCCACACTGCTCTGTTTCAAGGAGTCAAAGTTCTCCTGCATGTCCGAGAGTTCTCTAGCCAAAGATTTCCTAAAATCTCTGATACTAGGATGCAAGCCCTGTAGGAAAAATGAAAAGTTCTCAAAAGCTATTACCAATAATCTAAGAGTTACACTATATGTACTCGAATTAACTAGTATTAACCTGTCAATGGAAATATGATAACACAGAAGATTAGTCAGTCTTTCATGCATACCTGGACCGAATCAAGTTTTAATAGAAGGCTCATCACCATTTCACCCAGAACTACGATCTCCTTTCCTTCAGTGTGCTGATCAGCCGATAGTTCTAGCGCTTGAACACGCTTCTTAACATAACCCATCTGCTCGCGGACAGTGGCTATCTCCTTCAGTTTCTTAATTGGCTCCCATCTTCTCACATCATATCCACGGTATCTAGATTGGATAATCCTAGCAGCTTCTTCTTCTGTAAAGGTCTTCTTTGCAGGCTTCTCTTCGTTCTCCTTAGCTTCACAAGGTTTAACGATCTCACAGTTCACAGCTTGCAGATTATGTTTGGTTTCAAGTGATTCTTCTTCTGCTCCTAACGGCTTCGGGCATCCCACAGGCGTCTTCTTTTCTTTGTTAACCTCTTCACATTTTACGTTAGAAGACTCATGAGTAGTCCTTGTTTCAACCTTCTTAGAGCTCAGCGGAGAAGCGACCTTGGTCTCTTCAGACGCTAAGGTTTGTTCCTTTCGCCTGGGAGGGCTATGAGATTTGGATTTACCACTTTTCCTCTTCGGAAACGGGTCAACTCGCAGACAAACCGGAGGCAACCTAGATGCTTTTGGTGGAGACGAACGCTGCTCTTTTCTTGTGTCCTCAACTTGCTCTGTCCTCATAATCTTCTCGGTTGGCTCTGGAAGATGGTCTTCTAACAGTTTGACGGGAATACTTCTTGGTTCTTTATAGCTCTCCACCGGGATGTTTCTAACGAGACTTTTCTGCTCCGCATCCGAGACTACATTGCCCTGGAAGTTCCCGCTGTCACATTGAGCAATTTTACCGTTACTTGAACAAGCAGAGGAGACAGACCCTTCGTTACCACGCTCCTTTTTCTCAGAAGCTTCAACATCTTCCTGTCTTCCCTGAGATGGTATCCAATAAATAGGATACTGAAATTGTCCCGGCTCTTTGCTCTTCTGAGTCTGTCCCTGACTCTGCAGTAAGGATTTCAGCATGTTGATATCAAAAGGTAGTTCCACCCCCTTCCCGTTCTGCTTCTTATTCTCATCGAATGGAAAACTACCATTCCAATACTTAGGATCACCTTTCTGCACCTTCTTATTCTCAGTCTCAGGAGCTTTAACATGAGCAGGAGGTTGATTATGACTTCCACGTTCGTGATTCCTAGCATTCTCATGAGGTATCCATACAACGGGATAAGGACAGTTGGTCGAACGGACATGATTCGCAGCCTCTCCACTGTCTCCTTTCTCATTCTCCGCCTCATGCTCTTCAATAACAACACCGGTGCCATTCTTCGGGGAACACGTTTGGGCAGAACACTTTGTACATCGATGAAACGGCTGATGAACGTAACAATGAGGAGGAGAGTGAGAATAGAACCCGGAATGGTTCCCGCAGCATGAATGATACGGCGCTTGTGGGGGATAACAAGGAGTAGGAGGCCAGTAAGGAGTGTAGGCAGGAAAGTTTCCATAGACGCAGCTTCCGTAAGGTGATGGAGTGGGCCATTGTTCACATAATGCCGGCGATGAAGCATCCATTGCCACATGGTGAGGATAGCTCCCAAATCCTTGGTAACAGCATCCTCCTTGTGGTCCCATTTGGAGAGGTTGTGGTGAGTTCGTGTACATAGGCATCATTCCTGATCAACTTCGACCGACCAATATAGCTGCGGCAGCAAATAACCAATGCAAATGAAATCAAATCCACCTAAACCCCAAACAATCAAGACAAACACAATTCACTAATCGTTTATCGCTAATCTAAACCAGTTACATCTTTGACTAGAACTACGAAACCGAAGGATCAGGAGAGATCTTACATAAATCTCAGGCTCTGCGAAGCTCACTCTCCACCAAAACCAATAAGCAAGTTTCTTCTTTGATTTCCTTTTTTTTTTTTTTTTGCTGATATGAGATGATTGCAGATTATTTTTTCTATGGATATTTGAAGTATCTGAAGACATTTCGTAATTTAAAGAGAGACGAAGAAGATTTTGGAGGGAGAAAAAACTTTCTTCTTCTGCTCTCCAGATCATTCTCGCCATAACTACCTACTCTGAAACATCTCGATGTTTCTCCTTTCCTCCCCCCTACAAAATATCTACGATTTAATATGGGCCTTGTAATGTAAGCCCATTATGATGGACGGGTTTCGTTATTGGGCTTATACTTTTGATTTAGTGTTAAATATGTAAATCTGTAGCTCGTCTTCAATGTCGGTCTCCGTCTCTAACACCTCTTGAACCAAACCCCAAAAGGCCTAAACCTCTCTCTCCTTTGGAACTCGCATCGCTTCTTATTTTAGCTCTCCACTCACTCTCCCTCTGCTCTCTGCTTTCCAAGATGGGAAAGGCGAAGAAACCTCAGAAGTTTGCTGTCATGAAGAAGACGATAAGCCACAAAGCTTTGAAGCAGTAAGTCAAAACGATTCTTCTTCTTCTTCCATGAAAGTTGTATTTTTTATTGTGTTTCTTCTTCAGTTACAAGGAGGAGGTTCTGAATCCAAATAAGAAGGACCTCACTGAACTTCCTAGAAACGTGTAAGCTTAGCTTACTCCTTTTGCTTCCGCCAAGTTGTAGTCTTTTCTTTTTTTTTTGCCTTTCCTTAAAACTCAGAATTGATTTTCGTTTTTATTGGAATCAGACCGAATGTTCCATCAGGGATGTTCTTTTCTCACAACACTAATATGGTTCCTCCTTACCGAGTTTTGGTCGACACTAACTTCATCAACTTCTCTATCCAGAACAAGGTACCTATCCTATTGCATACTGTTGTAGTTTACATTGGAATCTCGTTTTGGTTCCAACTGATATTCTTCCCTTTTATTGTATTCAATAGATTGATATTGAGCAGGGAATGATGTTCTGCTTGAACGCAAAATGTGAGTTACTTCTTCAACTTTGGTATGTGTCTGTAGTTATGGATAGATATATGCAAGATTCTTACTCCTTTGATCATTTGGGATTTGAAGGCACTCCTTGTATAACGGACTGCGTTATGGCTGAGCTAGAGAAGTTAGGCCAGAAGTATCGTGTCGCTCTTAGGTATTGCCGTAAGATCTCAAAGGGGTTTCTTTAGTTCAATTGTTTTTTTCTTCTTCAATTCGTGGATTTTTAATTGGTGGTAGGATTGCGAAAGATCCCCGCTTCGAAAGGTTACCTTGTGTACACAAAGGGACATATGCTGATGACTGCCTCGTTGACAGAGTTACTCAGGTAATGCTCCTTGTTGAACTTTGTATCTAGACTCTGTAAGAAGAGATATTGATGCTCCAGTTTCATGGTTCTTGGTGTAGAGATTTTATCCTTTGTACGTGTCTTTGATATACTTGTTCTTGTTATATACAGCATAAGTGCTTCATAGTGGCTACTTGTGATAGAGACTTGAAGCGTAGGATTCGAAAGGTAAAAAGATAGTTCGATACGTCTATAGTTTTTCTTAAATATCCATTTTACTGAAATCTTTTGGATATCATCTTATTCGTTTGCAGGTTCCTGGTGTGCCTATCATGTATTTGGCGGGTCGCAAGTACTCAGTAGAGAGGCTCCCTGAAGCAACACTTGGTAGAGGTATGCATCTTTACCTCTGAATCTAAAGGCTCTTCGTTGCTAGACGCTTTTGTAACCTTTGGCTTGTTTATTTATGGTCCAGCTCCAAGATATTGATATTTGATCCGAGACCTGTATGGATTCCGAGAAGCTCTGAAGCCTGAGTTAGTGTTCAGTTTAACTTCTGAATCAAATGTTGTAGCAACTTAATAGAAATCTTTACAGTGCCTTTTCATTACAAAGCCTTTTTAAAGGACATTATTCTTGATCTACACAGTTTTGTTAATCACGGACCATGTCTTGTCTGACTTCGAACATTGATGTTGGAACTAAGAAAATTTACATGAAAAGAGAACCGTGTTTTAACAATAAAAGAAAAGTGGAATATGATATTGAAATTCTGGTTCTCAGTGGAGAGTTGTTTTCACTAGACGTAACCAGCTTTGAGCTTTGGAGTTTTCTGTTTGACGAAAAACGCAGATAGAACACTCTTGGTCCTTACAGGTGCTTGAATGATCTCTCGTCGTGGGTTGTGTGCCGTCGTAAGTCTGGGAACTTCCATATCCTGAGGAACAACAAGCTTGTCCAATCAAGACCATGAACATACATCATTTAGCACTGCTTACTATTCTAATCTGATCTGCGTGATATATGGTTCATGTATTCTCTAAGATCTTACCTTCTGGGTAACACCGTATGTCTGCCTTGTGGTGGTGGATGTTGCAGGAACTCCTGAGACCTGAGAACCTCCGACCAAAGGCTTGCTGTTCATTATGTTTTCTTCATCACCTGCATGTGTTACAATGTATTAACAACCCAAATCTCGTCGTTATGAGTTGTATTAGAAGAAAAGCTACGTCTAATTCATCTCCAACTCCCTGTCTCTCGTACCTAAAAGATGGAACACTCCAGATGTCTTTGCAAAAGCTTTTGAATCTTTGGAGCTGCACAATAGGTATATGATGGCTGATTAGTTATCAAACAGTAGTACAGTACCAATACTGCCTTTTGTGGGCTCTACCTTGGTGCAACCGTGGTTGTTCCTTTCAGGGTCGACTTCGTATCTGAGCCTAAATGCCAGGAGAGTGATTTGGATGCAGGGGCATCTAGGTGAGTCAAACAAAACACATTACTTAACCGTTTCAATATTTCACTACAACTAGCATATAAAGCTCAAAGATTGCGAACATTGCAGACCTGAAGGTTGTAGACGGCTGATAGCTTGATAATGATTCTGTCTTGATTCAGATCGTCTGAGAGGACTAAAGTGTACCCGCTTGTTGACAGAATCTAACAGGAACCAAATAAAAGACTCAGATTTTGAACACTTATCACAATCTCACCAAGGGCCAAGAAAAAAAACTCTTACTGGGTAGAATGTAGTGCTTGTGATGAAGTGGGATAACTGCTAAAAGCTGTTGCTGCCTAAGACCTTCTTTGTCTATATAAGTCCGGCAAGTAAGCAGTTGCTGAGAATAAACAAGACACACACAGAAACCTTAAGAAAGAGAAGTCTACAAAAGGTTTAGATCATCAGTGGGTGTGACAGTTTTGTTACTTGGCTAACACAAGAAGCTCTCAGCTCCATAGTTGATATGTCAGAACTCTGCTGATCAAAGAGATCAGTAAGCTTGGAAGCAACAGTACCCAGGTGATCAACAGCATTCACCAGAGCCTTTACAGTGTAGTCCTTTAAATTGTCCAATACCCTAACAAAAAACAGAGCATTTATATTCATGAACAAACAACCATATCATTAAAAGGAGAGATGGTTTACTTAACATACATTTGCTTCTGTTCGCTATGGAGATAAGACTTCTCACAGTAATCAGCAGCAGAGTAAAGTTGAGGTCTCAAGTTCTTGAGCTCCTGTTTACATCAAGAATGAATTAAAATAACAAGATTCTCTGCATCACAAGCTAACTAACATCCAATTGGTAGAACAAAGCTAGTAGAGATCATGGATCACAAAAGCCTACAAGGAGGAGATCATGGATCTAAATCATGTTCTATAGCTGTTAAGAATCTAATCAAACAGAAGCAAAGAATATGCAGAGAACAATGATTATAGAAGAAGAAGGAAACCTGCAAGGCCTTAACGAAGCTCTTGCTGCGTTCCATGGAAACCTCGTCGAAGGTCATCGCTGAATTCTCCTCCGTCACCGAAGCTTCCGTTTCCATTTGAGATTCTTCTCTCCGGTAGAGAAAACGATACGATCAGATGAATAATAAAAAAGATTTGGAGTATAAATTACGGTTACGTAGTGCGATGAAGACTGTATCAATGTTTGTTTGTTCGGAGTTGTGATGTAAGGGTTAGAGCTTTCTGGTGAGAGACTGCTCAGCTAACTCTTGAGAGAGAGAGAAAGAGAAGGTGAGTGAAGTAGAAGCGATTCCAAGGACTCCAATGCCATTTTCCTTTCCGAGTGAGTTTACACGAATATTAGAAAACGACTTCGGGAAAGACGCACTATGTGCTTTTACTACTATTTTATTTATTTTTTTTTGTCGGTTATTTATTAAACATTTATTTTAATATATAAACTTCAGAGTTCATACTAATATAATATTTCTTCCGTTTCATATTATTTACTCCATCCGTTTCAAAAAGATACAAAGAAAAAATTTATCAACTAATCATGAAAAATTGTGAAGTTCAAAAACATTAATTGCTTTTTGTAAAATTTTATTGGTTTAAAAGTATAAAAAATATAAAACTACAAAAAACTATGTATTTATAACTAAATTTACATATATTTTCTTAAAAAATGTGAAAATCTTAAAACATCTATCATTTAGAAACGGGAATATCGTTGTAGAAAAAAAATTTTGTTTCAAAATAATTATCGTTTTAAAATTTATTACTATTAATAAGTTTTTTTAATTTATTTTTCTATTAGTTGAAATATAGTGAAATATATAGGTAATTGTGTTTTTATTTTGAAAATATACAAAATTATATGTTTTATTAATATATGTGTATAAACCTAGATGGACAAGTAATACGAAACGGATGGAGTATTTCTATTAATTAGAATTCTTAGCTAATATTTGTTCAAATCAACGGATTAGTTTGATGATTTTAAATACATCTAAACTGTAATTAATACAAATCAATTAAACCAAACAAAAACATCATAAATTGAAAGTACTTGAAATTAATACTTTTGGCTACTATACATTAAAAATAATATTTGTGTAATTCCAAAATATAGCAGTACTAGAGATATGTAAAAAAGAAAAAAAGAGTTTCACATGTTTTGTATAAGCTTTTATTGCGGTAGTTGATATGAACACATTAAATGATTATAATATTTATGGTAAGATTTCTATGCAAGCATTTAATTAACCACAACTTAAAATTGGAGGTGGATCTAGCCTAGGGCCGGAAAATGACGGAAATAACCTTGTAAAAAGACTAGTCAAAAAGGGGACTTGAATTGAATGAAACCGTCGTCAAGTTGCACATAAAGTAACGATGGGGTGGGTCAGCATTAGCCAGCTTCGCATCCTGAGATCCCACACCTGTTTATTAGCTGTCCCTAAACGGACCTGCCCGATATGCACGTGCTTTGGCCCATTGGATCCATCATGCCAAAAATCATTGGCCTCAAACTCTTTTCTAATCAACTTTGCTATCCAACATTTTTAATGATTCACGTGTGTATTACCTTATCCAACATCATTGCAAAAAAAAAAGCTGACTTGTAGTTTGTGTGGTTTGTTCTAATAACGTTGGTGGGTTATGTTATAACTTCAAGTATATCTATATGAAAATATACAAATTGTTAATAGTAGTCACGAGATTTTTTTAAAAACCAACTTCAAAATGCAGCAATCCATCAAAGTTTAAGATACATGCAAAAAAAAGCAACCAAAATGATGTTAACAGTAGATAGTTAAGATTATCTATCATTACCTTTGTTTATTTCATTACTCATGTATACATCATATTATTGAGTTTTTATTTCATTATTCTGCATCTATATTACACACGCCAAACTCTAGTCCCACCCGCATTTGAACTAGATCTATCTATAACCACCACACAAAAGAGCTAATATAAAACAACACACTAATATGTTTCTGACGACAATGATGATGAACCTCCTCCGTACACAAAATACGTGGGCTTTGGTGTCGTCGAAGTGCAGCTAATGGCTTCAACAAGCTCTTGAACATTGAGCATTTGAAACTTCGGAGGCGAGTTAACGGCAATGTTATCGACTTTATGTTCATATATCTTTCCGTTCTTGTCGAATTTATACTCCGAAGTGCCGTCAAACCGACCACGAGTCTCCCACGGACCACGAGGAATCCCGTGAAGAGTCCATCGAATCATCAGATTGTTCTCTGTTGGTTGCCAAACACTAACGATGTCGATGCAGAGTGCTCTGAAGAAGATCCTTCCGTGGAAACGTAACGCCCAAAATACGGATTTGTAGTTATCAATTCCCATGAAAGTGTTGATAGGGTCTTTGAACACGATGTCATCCCTGCGAAAACAAGACAAGAAGAGCTAAATCAAGAAGAGATAAAGCAGAGAACATATCAAACAAGCAGCAAGGGAGACTATCACGACAATGAAGCAGACAGATGATTCTTTGAGAAACCTAATCAAGAAGTCAAGAACAGTTCATTTAGATTCTCATACTCTGATAAGAAGAAAAGAAAAACGGAAGAGAAACCCTAAAACCTGTAAATGTCAAAGTTAGGCTCCTTGTAGAACAAGGAAGGAAGCTCCTCTCTGAGACACCGAACGGCGTGACCCATATTCACGTAGTAGTTCTGCTTATTTTCTCCTTCTTCTTCTTTCTGTGAACTAATCTCGCAGTCTTCTTTCACCACTGGAGCTGAGAACTTCACGTACAATCTTGATTTCTTATTCTTCACACCAGACATGTCTCTCGCGGAAACTGTTACCTGCCTCCTCCTTGTAAACACATGTCTTTCACTCGAGTTCGAACCAGTGAAGATTCTTGTTGATACGTTGGGTATCTCCGGAGAACGGACAAGAAATGCCATCGGGAGAAATGGGAAGGAGATTGAAGATTAAACTAGAGCAAACATGGTTTCACTAATCCTATTTTCTCGGAGAGAAGCAAACAAAAGAAAAAAGGAGCCAGGAACGGATTTGCAGAGGAATATGCTTAATACATAGATTTGAGAAGAAGACGAGAAGGCGCGACGCGAGGATAGGTCAGGAAAATTCTCAAAGGATAACCATTCTCAGACTTGTCAACTTCAACGATTAAGACCCTCGCAATTTTTTTGAAAAAAGTTAACACATTAATGGGTAGGCCTTCAGGTTTCTAGTAAAGCCCATTATGGAAATGCACCTATTAGAAATCGTTGACTAATATAGAAGGCTTCTTTTCCTGAATATTACTTATATTGATGAGCAAATGTAATCACAGTGTAGCGAATCATTAGTTACATGGGAATATATGAGTGAAATGTGAAGCTTTGATTCGGTGGCATGACTTGAACACTAGAGATTTTAAAAAGGAAAAGTTCCACATTGTAGTTTTAATATTATGCAACTATAGATTTCATAAATAATTGTTAAATTATTACGCTTTTGGCATTTACATTCTACACATTCGTACTATTAAAATTGACTTGGGATTATGATATAGAAGCAAACTACAAATCACCACTAACTAATGGTAACTTTTTGTAGTAAAATGACGTTGACTAATTCCAGCGATTTTTTTACAAATTATAAAAAATGGAATGGGTTAATCATTCTACCAATTCCATAAATAAATAGATAAAATACAGTAACTATTTTATAATAAAATTGTTCATGAAAATGAACGGAATCAATTCTATTATATTTTATTTATATTCCATTTCTAACATTCTCTTTATTTTTATTCCACTAATTTCAGTTTACCATGGTGATTTCATAGTCACTGATTTTACATTTAAATAATAATAACTTGGTACAATAAACAAATGAAACCGGTTTAGTACAAACAATTCCAGTTAGGGGGGGGGGGACAGCGAGCTGAACCAAGTCATGATGATGGGATGATGATGACTCTCATTCCCTTATGCTCTTCACATCTTTTACGTCCCTTAACCGGAGATCTCTCACAGACCAATCCATTCAACACTTTAACACCGCATCTTACTTGTGTTCCGGCCACCACCGGATGAATATTCTCTTTATCCTTGTGTTGCCAACACCTTTTGCTTCCTCTAGGAGAGCTTCTTGTGCAAGGTACACCATTCTTTGTTGTAGCTTCACAGAACCGAGGCGAAGCTTCTTCTTCTTTGACGGTTTTCTCACGGTCTGTACGGTTAAGAAGAAAGAGGAAAGCGTTGATCCTCATGCCTTTATGATCCTCACACCGTTTTCTTCCTGGAACAGGTCTCTTAGTGCAAGTTTCCATGTTTGGTAAGATCACTCCACAACAGGTCGTAACATCAGTATTGTAATCTTGTCTGGTGAAGAAAGTCTCGGGCTGTTGTTTTACCGGTGAGACACGGCAGATTCTCTGCCCTTTATGCTCTATGCATCTCTTTCTTCCTTTGACTGGACTTGTACTGCAACAAGACCCGTTTTCAAGTACGACTCCACAAACAGAATCAGAACAACAAGAAGAAGCTGAGATCTCATCAGATTTGTCTGAAACCAGTTGCGGTCTGGATCGGGAGAGTTTGATTATGCAAGTGAGGAAATTCGTACTTTTCTCTTCACAAACAACATCACAGCTTAGCCTCCTCTCTTCTTCAACCACATAAGGAAACAGCACGCGTGATACACCGGAGTTTCTGTGTCTAATGAACTCGAGATCACCAAGCTTGTTAAGCAAATCAAGATGGCGTCGCTCCCCGTTACTTCCTTTGTTCCAAGCATAGTCAAACGTGCTCAAAAGCATCCCTTCAGTTGCCTCAGCTTCCCTCTTAGAACCCATCTGACAAAAGCACAATCACACACGAGTTAGTTAGTTTCAAAGTTATTATTACAAAAACAGAAGTAAAGAGATAAGATAAATTACCGGAGCCCATCTATAGACAACCGAGCCATGTTTCATGAATATGTCCTCAAACAAACCCGCCTTCTTATCTGGAGACTCACAACAAGAAGCATCAAGGTTGTTGTTGTTAACATTGCTGCGCAAATGAGCACCGGATCGTCCGTAACACTGAAGCCTAGATCTAACACTTTCAGCTTGTCCTAGATATGCAGCGAGAACATCCTCCGAGTCAAGCTTTCCGGTGACTGCTACTACACCTAGCTCATAGAGACCAGGACAAGATCTACGAGGTAAGTTCTCGACTCTGTATCTACCTACACCGTCTTTCCCCTTCTTGAAATCCTCCCAATCATCAGAACCTGTGTATACAGAGTCTCAGCTTCTTTTTCATTAACAGACTAAAAGACTAAGATCAAAAACTGAAGGGGGGAGAGAGAGAGAGAGGACCTTCCACTTGGAGAAAACGGTGTCGTGTTTGGTTTGCTTATAGTCTTCTCTTTTGTATACAGTGGGGACTACGGCGAAGGAAAGGCCGTCGCCGAAATCCATTCCGATGATTTAAGTTAGAGAAGGCCTTTTTTCTCACAGCTTTATTTATATAATTTTTGATAATACTACTAGAAGATGAGATTGAGATAATGAAGAAAGTCTCCTTCCGACAAGAGAGTGGTTTGATTATATGCTTCTTTCTCTGTCATGTTACCGTTGGAATTTTGAAGCTTTCACTGTGTACGGTTTAAGGATTTGGTTTCCCTTTATCTCGCAGTCAATGCTTAGAACCTAATTAGCATAATAAAATGTACTCCCTCCGTTTCAAAATGTTACATGTTTAAAGTTTTTCACACATATTAATAAAACATATTAAATCTTATTAAATGTATAATGTTTTGTGATTAACTATTTCCCATAACTTTTAACCAATCAAAATTCAATAAACACAATTAATTTTCTTGAAGTTTACAATTTATCATCATTACATACTAAAAATTACATTGAAAAAATAAAAAATATAACTTTTTGAAACAATATTTTTTCCTAGAAAATGGATTATATAGAAACGGAGGGAGTATTATTTTTTCCTATGAACAATTAAAAAGTTTTATTGGTTAAAGCGCTTCAGTTTTAAATCAAATGTGAATTTCTTCTTAAATTGGCTTAGTCAAGAACAATAGCCAACATGCTTCTTTTAGTCATAACATTAGGGAACTAGAATAAACAAAAATGAACAACTGTGTCAATCTGAAGAAACACTTAGTTATTAGTAGTGTACTTTAATTAAATCCAAAAAAATGTTTTCAATCTTTCTTCACTTTGCTACCAGTATATATTTATTTAATTACACATGTTCAACGTTTTGCTTGAGAAATATAGAAATCTAAGACATCAAAAAGGAGCCAGAAACATTATAATAACTGAGCACAAAATTAAATTAAGTACATATTTTTATGAGAGTTACATCTAAAACAAAACTTAACACATCTATTCCACTAGAATAGCAACCCACAGACGAAATTAAACACCATACAAAACCGAACCAAACCGATATGTACTGTTCAGTTTTTCTAGCCATGAGTATTCAGAGCTTCCCATAGCAAATTCTCCAACACAGGATTAGACACATCTCTAGCTTGAACCGCTGCTTTCCTCAGAGTCCTAATCGTCCACACATTAGCCTCCCACCACGAAAGACTCCTATACGGAAGATTATGCTTCTTACAAAGCTCTTGAACCACAGGAGAAACTCCCCTGAGATGGCAACGCGGTAGCCTAGGGAACAAATGATGCTCTAACTGAAACTGCAACCCACCAAAGAACCAATCCATATACGACCTACACGATATATCAAGCGTACCAGCGGTTTGCTTCTCAAACCAATCATTCCCATTAGGCGGACCGGTGTAAACATCTGCAGCAAAATGGTTTAAACAGAACTGAACGTGTTGAATCGCTGTGACGGCTAGGCTTATAAAGACAAAGATGATTCTCTCTGGCCAGTCTGGTAAGAACGAGACTAAGAGAGGAAACCATGTCCAGAAAACAAGAACCCCAGCGATGTTTAAAGCTCTATCAGGAACGTGACGTCTTGAGAATAACAAAAGGAATGTTTGGATGAAGAGGTTGATTCTTCCGACACACATCACCGGGTAAAAAGACCAGTGCTGGTAGCTTATCAAGAACCGAGCTAGTGGATCGAATGTTAACTTCCTACCGTAGAAACGTGACGTCATGGACTTAAAGAACTTGGAGGAGACGGCGAAGACAGGGATGTGTTGGAGATCTGGATCATGGTCAAGGCTGTTACAAGAGATATGGTGAGCGTTATGCGTCCATTTCCACCACGCGATCGAGATTCCGGTTATACAGTTACCGGAAAGAAGCTGGACGAGTTTATTACACGGCTTCGTCGATGTCACGTTGTAATGACCAGAGTCATGTCCGACGTAAGCGCTCTGTATCCATAGAAGACCGAGCAAGACCGCGGAGATAAGGTGGGCCCAGATGCTCGTGCATGCAACAACACCGTAGACAACCGCCGCGAGCATCGCCGCGACGCACGTGAGCGTGTAGAGAGTCACGTGACCTTTTATGTCGAAGAGACCGCGTTTGGAAAACTCCGCGGCTAAACGACGGTAGTCACGTGAGACTTCTGACACGTGGAAGTCTTTCACGTGGTAGCCATTGTGAAGCTTTTCGAGGTGGTGCCATGCGGTTCCTGGATGGTAAGCGATGAACGCGTCGGTTACGTCTTGACCGGCGAGGTTTAGGATCGCTGCTTCGCCACCGGGATGAGATTTAACCCAATGAGAGACGTCGTAGACTTTGCCTTGGATGGAGATCCATAAATCTCCAGGTTGGTTATGTTTTTTCAGATCATCGCTTGTGATGAATCTCTTCTTTGTCTGCTCCACCATTGGTTGAAAACAGAGATGGTTTAATCAGAATCTAGAAATTAACAGAACCCAAGTTGAGAAAGGTAAATAGAAACCTTTCTCTTCTATGGACTTGCAATTCACAGATTCTGAATAGAATTGTTATTGTCCTTCCTTATATTTATTTATTGTTTAGGAATCTATAATTCGAATCTTTGACACATTTTGTGTGTTTTTATTCTTAGGATCGATTTGCATGGTTAAAGCGTGTAAAACTCCCCTTGTGTTAACATTAACTCTCTATTAATGGAATGGTGATTAAAAGTGACAGATCATCTTTTGTCTTTACATATTCTGTGGGCAAGTATTGTCACGAGTCATTGAGTTGGTGTTGGTCTATCAATTTTCTGTTTATGCTTGACTCAAAAGAACACTCAAAAGTGATGTCAAAGTCGTCAACAACTGGTAATAAATCACAAAAGCAGAAAATTTTTGGTAAGGGAACTTTTGGTAAAGAAGTTAATGACTTTGGCGGATCAAAAACCACATTGGAGTTGGTTCCAAGGGTTGTAGAACCTGGACAACCACTTTTTTTCTCTTCCTATAATTAGACGAAGAAAAAAAAAATGTAAAATTTTGAAGATACACCCTCAGGCCCATTCTATGGGTCTATTATTGTATATTTTCAAAATGGGCCTAACTATATAAATACTAAAGCCCAATTCATCACTCTTAGTCTCTCTTCCTTTGCTTTTGCCGGGAGTCGGATATCGCCGAAACCTGTCTTCTCCGTGTAACTTCATTTTATCTGCAAGTCTCCAGACTCTCCACGACGATTCCTCTGTTGTGCAGCTGATAACATCTCTGAACACTTTTGGAGTATGAATCCGGCGAATTACCAGCCTCCTCCAAATCACCCGTTCCACTGGGCTCCGATGCTACCTCCGGATCCGCCTCGCTGTGGTGTGTTCTGGAATACGAATAACATAACCGATCAGCTCAAACAACTCCAAGATACGCTTCACCTCGCAAAATCAATGTAAGCAAGGCCACACGCAATCGATTGAGTGTTGGCGTATTGATTCTAGGGTTAGTTAAAAAAAGTTTTGAATCGGTTAGTGATTTTTAGGGTTTAGTTACTTCAAAATCTTCTTAAGTTGTATGCAATTTGATAGAGAGAAGGAACTGGATGCGTTGAGGATGATCAAAGATAGTAAAGTTTCAATGGAGAGTGTGGAAGAAGGGTCAGGAGCAGAGTGTTTGAAGAGATATCTAGAAGGTGTGAAGATTGATTTGGAACAGCAGGAGAAGCTTTCAGTGGAAGCTGCTAACTCCTTGATGTCTACCTTGAGAGCACAGCTTGCTCCTTTTAGGTTTGTTGTTGACGAGAATTCTCCCTGGGAGGAGAAATCTGCAGCAGCGAGATTGACTTGCAGAATGAAGAAGTCTAAAAGGAATAAGCTTTGGAAGAAGAAGAAGAGACGCTGCGTTGCAGAGATGCGTGCTAAGGTGGGGGTTTGAAAGCTCTGTTTAGGTTATAATGCATTGGGTTGTTAACTGTATCGTCCTGAATGATAATACAGGAGCCTGAAAGATTTGAACAAGCTGATCGAGAGGCTGATGAATGGAGGGAAAAGGAAATGGCCAAGGACATGGCTAACAGAAAGGTAAAATTGGTGAAGCAAATCAAATATGTTAATAATGTTGGTATCTGACGGGTTCTGTTCTGTCTGTTTTCAGGTTGATGAAATGAAGGCAATTGAGAAGGTCAAGGCGAAACGAGAGCGAAGGAGATTAGAACCTGAGGTGAGACTTCTAATGCTAATCTCAGACCTTATAGTGGTAACTCGAGAGTAGGTTTCATAGGAATTCATGTTTAGTTATGGCTAACAGTCTCATGGTTACAATGTTTCAGCTTGAACTAGCTCTAATAGTCGAGGAAATGCAAGAGTTACGTTCGCTAAGAATCGAAAAGCTGAAGAAGCAAGGTATGTCAGTAATCTAAAGTTGTACAATGCTTTCTGTAACTAGAGTCTGACTCAAGTAAACGGGTTATTTGGACACACTATGCAGGGCATTTTCTTCCGGAAGAAGATGACAAGTTCTTCGAGAGTGTTCGTGCTGCGGTGGAGCAAGAGGAAAACCAAGCTCAGTCTGTAACCAACACAGAGGCCGAAGAGAATCTCATTGCCTCCAAGGAAGACACTAGTCTAACAACCGATAACAACAAGATCATCAAGAAAGACACGGATAAAGAAAGCAATACTGTCGCACCAGCGTCTTGTGAAAAGACAATAGAAGCTTCTCCTGACAATAATAGTGTCGACAATGTATCAAATTTACCGGTGGAATGTTATCACTATTACTACGGAAGCAATTTGGACATGGGTAGACTTATTGAGGTGGGTTTTCTTTAACTCTCCATCTCGCTTATCTCTCATGTCAAAGATTTAGCTGAGTTATGGTTTAAAATTACAGATCAGACGAGAATGGGATGCCTATCTGAGTCCCGGAGGAAGGTAAAAGTTCAGCGTTTCTTTTTCTCCTCACAATTTTTTTAGAGAAATGTTCCTCTCTTAAATAAAGGACTTGTTTCTATCTCTATACAGCCGGATTCCTGGACATTGGGTGCATCCATCGCCACCAGACAATGAGATTTGGGCTTCATGTCAGGTTAAAACTCCCAAGAGTGATCTTAGTTAGTTGTTAGGACAAGGTTCAAGCAATTGATATTAGCTCCTAAATATTGTTGATGCAGAAATCTTGAGGTAATGACGATCTTGTTTTAAAACATACAAACTCATAGATAGCTAGTGTTCAATGGATTCTAGGAGACAGGACAATGTTGATCTTAAGTTTCATCCAAGTGTATGTGAATCAAATATCTTTCTCCCAACCCTTCCATTCATTCAATGCCCTGGTAAATTCAGTTGATTACCATTCTAATGGTAAAAAATTGGATTAAAAAAAAGGAAAACAAAATGTGGGGAAGATGATTGTTGAGCTATTCAATAGAGAAAAATGAATCACAACTGCCCATCTGCCCCAAATTAAATTTGATTTTGCAAGGGAAATCTTTCGTACAAAGTGCACTTATAGCACTAAGCCGATACACACAATCCCTGCTTTCTCAAAAATATCCCATATGAAAACTACTATACACCAAGAACTCACGACAATCCAATAACAGATCATCAACGATCTCTTGGAGAGAGAGACTCTTATCTTACGAAGGTTAAAATAAATTTGTTAGAGAAGCCTCATTTCATGAGCATAGTCGCTGGAACAATTATTACATCAGTCTTTAAAGTAAGATTTTAAAAATACTCCCACAGTTTGGTTAAACACATCAAGGTTCCTACTCTTCTATACTCTGTTTAACCATCTGGTAAAATGTCCAAGAGGCATAAACGACGTAGGAACCCGTCATTGCATCTCAGAACACGGGTTGTGAAGTCGAAAAACTGCGGATCTTCGACCTCAGCTGAGCCATGATGGGTTTAACAAACATAGGAGGAGCAATTACCTGTCTGCGCATAAGAGATACCATCAAAATCTATCTCAATAAAAAAACACAAATAATAGCCCAGGCAGGGGATTCATAAACAAGAATAATTGAAACTGAATGAAGGGAACATAAGAATGCTAATCGAATTGAGCTAAATTGACTGATGATGATTCAATATACAGATTCCAAGAATCGCAAACAGTAAGATATTGTAATCCGTTTCAATGCAGATTAAGATCATCAAATCGGAGATTCGTTTTCTCAGGCAACCATACCATCAAAAATCGAGTTCCGAGTTTTGAAATAGAGAGGAGAGAGGGCACTCACACGAAGACGCGTCGTTAAGGATGGAGATGAACTTGGGGAAAGAGGATGAATGATCTTAGGTTCCCAAACCCAAATCCTTTATATTTATTCAAACCCTATTTTTTGTTCAAGCATGTGAATCATAAATAGCATTTGAAATTAGATTGGACCTGCACAGTTAAATATAGATGAATCGATTTCAATCTATAGAGTTTGAAAATGAGCACAAAGTAAATTTCCAATCAAAAGACAAAGCATCTCAGTGTTAAGCAAACCAGCAAATGGATCTTGTAGCTGGAACAATTATTACATCATTCTTTAAAGTAAGATTTTAAAAACACCCCCACAGTTTGGTTAAACACATCAAGGTTCCTACTCTTCTATACTCTGTTTAACCATCTGGTAAAATGCCCAAGTGGCATAAACGACGTAGGAACCCGTCATTGCATCCCAGAACACGGGTTGCGAAGTCAAAAAACTGTGGATCTTCAACCTCAGCTGAGCCATGATGGGTTTAACAAACATAGGAGGAGCCATTACCTGTCTGCGCATAAGAGATACCATCAAAATCTATCTCAATAAAAAAAACCCAAATAATAGCCCATGCAGGGGATTTATGAACAAGAATAATCGAAACTGAATGAAGGGAATGAATGGAAAGACCATTGTAGACATTGTGGTTGAGAACGACAGCTCGATCGGAGAGTGGGGTTGATGAGAGTGACACTTTCGAGGGGAACTTAGCCCAAAGTCGTTTCCTCATTTTTGCAATGTAGTATTAGGTTAAGGGTTAAGGTTATTTATATATATATATGATAGGCCCGGCCTGTTACTATGTATATCTAGATAAAAATGGGCCAACATTTTATTCATTTAGATTTAAAATACTAAGTCTGTTACTATGGACTTTATATTAAAACTTATAAAATAAAAAGTAAATGGGCCTTTTAGATTTAATTCTACAAAAAATAAAGGACTCAAAAATAAATTTAAAATTTAAGTGTATAATATATATATATATATATATATATATATATGCAAATAATGTGAATCTAAGAAAAAAGATTGAATAGCTAACCCGGTTTAAAATTCATAATAATTTTAAATACATGTACAAATATTGTTAAAATATTTTAGTATAAATTTAAATATAGATTCAAAGTTTAAAAATGAATTGAAAATTTAATTATATATATATATATGTAAATATTGTGAATTTGGGAAAAAATGGATACTTAACCTATATAGTATACTCAAACTATTAAAACATTTGGATCAAAACATCATATCCACAATAAAGAAAAAAATTCAAAATATTTTAAAATCTAACAAAAAAGCTCTCAGATCTATCAGATCTATTGATCCAAGAACATCATATTTTTCAGAAACTAGGATCAAAACCATCATATACAATAAGATCAGATCCATCACATCCAATAAGATCATATCCATCACATCCAATAAGAATATAAATTGAAGAAATAAATAATTGAATTATATATATATATATATATATATATATATGAAAATATTGTGAATCTGTTGAAAAAGTTGAATACTTAACCAATATAAAACTCAAAACTATTAAAACATGTGAATAAAAACATCAGATCCACCAAACAAAGAAAAAATATTCAAAATAATTTTAAATCTAAGAAAAAAGTTCTCAGATTTATCAAATCTAATAACAGCATGCTTTTCAGAAACTAGGATCAGTTTTAAAACCCATATTTATGACTTGAACTTTTACTTAAAAGCCCATCTTTACGCAATGAATCGGTTGGTTTACAGCTACTGATTTGTTTCGAAAGTAACGAAAGACTGTGGCCCATAAACTTATTGGGCCTGAGTTGTAAATCACTGAATGGTCTCAACTGAATTACCAATTACCAATGAGGCAACCACTATTAGATGACCTTCCAAATTATGAAGATGTTTGATAAATACCCACCTTTGGTCACACACACATTAGTAATTCACATTGCTATGCTGAGACATTGAAAATAATTCCTCAAATTATTTTCTAAGCTATGTTATGATCTTATGGTAACAAAAGAAAAAAGAATGTTCAACACGTACACATGTTTAATTAATCCAAGTATTCTTAAAAAAAAAGCCGGAAAGGCAAATAGTTTCTTTTTAATTAGAAAAAATACAACAAAAAAAAACTGCAAACAAAATGTGATGCAGAACATTTGGGTCATTAGCTTGCAAAACTCTGAAAATGACCACCAATTTCACATGATGAAAAATATTATAAAAAAAAAAAAAGTAAGCAAAAGGAAACAGACATAAGTCTCTGTTTAACCCAACTTAGCCTTGAGGGAAGCAATGGGAATCTTAGAAACAACCTTTTCATCAAACACAAGGTAATGTTTGTGCAACTCCTTGAACGCTTTCTCTGCAATTGGATCAACCTTGTCCTCGTGTTTCTCATACATCATTGGCACTGTGTGCAACACCACGAAGCATATGTACACCAGCGTCAGGAAGTTGCACCAGTTCCCCACCACCGATATGATCCATAGACCAAAAACAACCTGAATACAACATTGACAAAGTAAATTACCAACCAAATAACCACTTGATAAAGGTTCAATGAACAATGAGTTAAGAGGATCATACTTTAGATTATTGCATAAGAATCTAACTATTATCTAAGACTATTCAACGAGGCTGCAAATGTCAGTAACAAGGAATGAAACGTACCATGAGAAACTTTTTAAGGTCCCTGCCTAAGGCAATGCTTCGTAGGATAACAAAAGCTTGGTTTAGTTCGTTTCTGAGGGAAGAAGCAATCAAAAGAAAAGGCTCCTCTGGAACATGGATTTCTGGAATTTGAGGTGAAGTCCTGTTCCCAAAAAAAAAGAAAACAAGGATTTGAGAAAAAGAAACCAAACATATCAATAAGGCATTAAAGAAATCTAATTACTTTTTGATAAAAGTGTGAGCATTGGACCAGAGAAACAAGCCTCCAAGAGCGAGAATCGAAACGTGGCACAAAAGACTCAACAAATGATACTCAACCAGCTCAAACAGAACCCAAATGGCAGTCGCCACACCAAGAACAGCAGCTGACAGTTTTTTATCCCTCCACAAGAACACATCAGCAGCTACACAGATTCATTGAGAAAGCAGAAACATAATATTAATCCAATAAACTATATAAAAAGCATACAAACGGAGATTATAGTATTCAAACATAATATTAATCCAATCAACTGCAATATGCAACACAAATGTCTTAATCTAATCAAAAACAATCTCAGGCTCTCAATTGATGCCTAAATCACTAGCAATCCTAAGGATCGATCTAAGAAAATGCAGGTTACATAAACCGGTTAGCCGCCCAATAACCAAACGCAATTTGATTCTGAAACCTACTTTCACGCATCATATCATCATCATCAATCGGATCTGGGAAACGAGTAACTAGATTCTGATATTGCAGATCAACGCATAAGAAACCAAAAATGTAATCAATAAAAAGGTAAAGACTCGTACGTTTTCCACCACCGAGAACCTTGTGGACAGGTTTCTCTCTGCCAAACAAGCGATAGATCTTCGCTTTCACAGCCGATGGCGAATCAGGTTTCTCGTACTCAGAGTCAGATGACGAATCGTGATGGTGGATCTTCTCGGAGATCTTGTCCATCAGAGATTGCTCCGCCGGCATCGATTTCTCAATTTCTTCCGCCATTGATTTTCCACGATTTCGAATTCAATAAGAGGATTTGAAAATATATCGAACGTGAATGGATGGAGAGGAGAGGAGGAGAAGCAAAGGGGTGATAATAGGCTCTTATAATCACGAGCGTGAGGTTCGGAACCCGAGCGTGTTGGTTTGGAGAGAGAATGTCGTCGTTAACGGCGTTAGTATTTTTCTATGGAGAGAGTAAACTTATCTATGAAAAGAGTATACTTAACACATTTATTCAGAATCTAAAAATCAAACTAAACAAAAAAAATAAAGTTTTTAATTTGAGTTTAGATTTATCAATTATATAAGCAAATTTTGTATCAATTAAAAAAAAACGACCAATGTTCAATTTTTTATAATACACTTTATATATTGATAAATATTAATTACATTTAGTTTTAAAATAATTAAATAGTTTATTGATTTACAAATCAAAATATCCAATAAAAATCATTAAACTATTTATCTAAATGTCAAAATTCTACTGAATTATCCAAATATTTATTAAAAGGTCTAAAAATAATATTTAATAAAAAATTAGTTTTGTAATTTTTAATTTAATTAACCAAAAATCAGAATAAATGAGATTTAAAGTTATTTCAAGTATTTATTCATTTTAAATTTTGCTATTTGAATTGGATTAAAAATCAAAATAATTAAATTAAATTATTTAAATATATCAACGAGTTCTAAATTTCTAAAACTAAAAAAACTAAAGAATTTTAAAAATAAACTGAATCTAAAACTATATAAGGAGAATTAGGAGAGAGAAAGTGATTGTCAACACGGTTGATATTTTTTTATGGAAAGAGAATATCATCGTTAACGGCGTTAGTATATTTTTTATGGAGAGAAAGAAAGTCAATGTTCCGTTGACGGAGATATAGAGACGAACGTGTAGGCAACGCAAAGGAGGAAAACGCTGATGGTGCGTCATGCGTGTCATACCTTTTTCATTATGTAACCGACACCACGAGTGAATTCAGGATGTATCGATACCAGATCGTGTGAACTTTTCACGGTAGTTTTTAATATATATAATCAGGTTTCGAACGACGCCGTCTTACTTGGGGAAAAACTTGCTATGTGGAAAGATTAGAGATGTTTATTGCAAGTTTTTATAGAGAATCTTTTAGAAAAAATAAGAGATAATTTCTTAGTTTTTAACTAGAAAAAATTAAGAAAAGTTAAGAACGGTCTCTTAAATATTTCTTAATTTTTTTTAGTTAAAAGTTAAGAGACTATCTCTTATTTTCCTTAACAGATTTTTTCTAAAATACATGCAATAAACATAGCGACGTAAGAGCACCATTATCCCATCATTAAGAGGGTCTCTTAGGTGATGGGACCCACCAAAAAGACAAGAAATGATTTCTTATGTATACAAAATAAGATATTCTCTCTCTTTGTTTCTTGTACTGTTTGCGGGCTCCACTGACACGTGGCGGCCTGCAATTGGTTCCTTTACAAAAAAAAAAAAAATTCAGACCAAAAAAAAAAGAAAAGAAAAATAAGAACCTTAATATGGGGTTAATGGGATAATGGTGCTCTAACACTCTAATCTCTCTCATGTCACTGGTTACGTGTAGGTCGAATGTTATGGGTAAATGTAAAGTGTACGTGGACCCATGTAATCAAAATCAAAGCGTGGTTAATTACTTATTAACAAAGGCATTACACCACTAATTAAGCTTCATCAAGGTAGTGCGTGGAGGTATATATAAGCGAATTCGTGGACTAGTCTAAGTCAATTATCAACAATTAACGCATTCACATTCCTTATGACAAAACAAAATATTTCAAATATATAAATACATCATGTTCACATTCCTTATGACAAAACAAAATATTTCAAACAAAATTTGATGCCTAACGTGCGCCTTACGAAGAAAATCCTTCACCAAACAGCTACCAATACCATAGAACAAGTACGTTTATAAAGAAAAATGTAAATAAGTTCATTTGAAAATAAATTGTAAATAAGTTTAGGGAACTACTCTAGATGAGTAATCAACCAAATATATGTTCACATGCTACTACTAACCTTAACTCTTTTTGTTCCCAGCTTTAGAAACATCTATTCCGACAACCAAAAAAAATCTACTACTAACATTTAACTAAAGTTACATTGTTCAAACTCATGTCACAGTTTAACGACCTTGTGATAGCTAGATTTTAATCCGCTACGTCAACAAGGGATAAAAACACGTGAAAGCAAATCGTTCAAACTTCAAAATGAATTTCATTTCGATGATAATAATGGCAAACTCCACTTTAAACGGAATGTTTAATTACAAAGCAGCGAAGTTGTAATGAAACCAAAAATAATAATAATACCCTAATTAGGCGAATAGATCTCTATGTAGTAAAATAATCTCATCTTCTTGCTCTCCTCCGGTCAGCTGCATACTGCGAGAGCGGCACGACTTCCGACAAAGGTGTTGACTGAGGCGTAGACGTCGGAGTCGGAAGCGGCGAGTTCCGACAAACAGGACAAGATCCGTTGAGTTTAAGCCACGCGTCAAGACAACATAAATGGAAGTAGTGTTTACACTCTGGCATCATCCTCAACATCTCCGCTTCTTTATACTCACACAAACAGATCGAACACGTCGTGTCTCCTCCGCTGCCAAAGCCATAGGAAGACGCGGCGGAGGTTTCTTTTGAGAAGTGGAACTTTGGGTAAGAGTTTATGACGGCTTGTTCAAGTCCCACGTTGACGTCACCCGCTTCAAGATCTTCTTCCGCGACGAAGATTACGCGAGGGAGTATAACGCTTGCGCCAGGCTCTACGGTGGATTCAACGGCGGTTGTGCGACGGCGAGAGTCGCGGCAACAGATGTAGGAGGATAAAAGGACGGTGGAGAGGAGGACTAGGAAACCGAGAGCTATGGCTATGGAGTAGCCAAAGCCTAGAGTTGCGAGGTAAGAGTGGTTGGAGTCGTGTGGCGGTGAAGGCGGAAGAGGAGGGTGGAAGAGGAAGACGGGGGAGGAGGAGGAGGAGGCGGTTGACATTTGATGGTCAAGAAGAAAAATGGGTCCATGTGGGTGAAAGAGAAGAAAGGAGAGAGTGATGAAAAAAAAATTAATTTTAAAATTTTGGAATATTATTTTTAATTAATTAGTTAGGGAAGAGAGAAGAGGTGGGTGGAAATTGCAGATGCATTTAATATTGTTTGGAAACTGCAATTTTGCATTTATTAATAATGTTGGTATCATTAATTTAAGTGGCCAACCAAGGAATATTATTTTTTAACATTTTCTGTATTAATTAAATTTTTATTTCTGATTTTATTTTATGTGTTCGAGCCTTGTATCATTGACTGTTTAACCATATTTGTCAGTTCCGTATTTGATGGGTGACATACGTCCAATTAGAAATTGTATATCATACTCAATCGCTGTCTTGTGTCGTTGAAATTTGATTTGGTTCGATTTGTGTGATTCAAGGCTTCTCAACGCAAAATTGTCAAACGGTCTTTACCTCTTCGTATTAAAGACTACATGTTTGAAAATTTACTAATAGCTTAGTCGTTCAGCTTTATAAGGTGAAACGATTGATGTTCATATATAAACTAATCACAATCACATAAGTATATAACAGACAATAAAAACTGATAATGATCTTTGTAAAAAAAAAAAACGAATCGTTGGACTACAGACAAGATAGAAGCTTAGCTAACAATTGGATATCAGGACACCATGAACTAGCAACATGTGTATGCATGTGATTGTTTAAAGGCTGTTTATATAGACTAAAATATAGATTAGTCAACAAACCATTAGATTAATCAACAAAATGGATTATTGTTCTGCTAGTTAAAATGAATATACACAATCAAATCGGTTTACTACTTTTTTTTGGTAGAACGGTTTACTACTCATATACTAACTAGCGTTATTAGAGCAGTCTGTTAATTTCTCTAAAAATCTGATAACATGTTCGATATATATAACAGAAACCCATGCTTATACTTACTCTATTCAAAATTATAGCATCTCTGGAACAACTATTCACTACTAGTTTAAAACATACTTTATACAAATGTATCATCATGCTGATCTAATCAATGAAGAAAATAACCCAAACGAAAAAAACTTAATACATATCATAAGTCATTATAACGTATACCTTTGAAAACCAAAAACTCAAATATCGATATCTTTCTTGCACTCGGTATCTTGAATAGCTTGCCGAGTAATGTTCACAGCCATCGTGCAGTTCATTTTAACCGTAACACGTTTCTTCACCATCCCCATTATCTTTACCTTACCACTAACCCTAGTGTAACTCCACACGTTCAAAAGACCCAACCCACTTACTTCTCGAGCCAAACCTGGATCCAACAGAAAACGATCAATCATAATATCAACCGTCATGTTCATCCTCACCGTCCGATGCGCTCTCGCCTTTCCCGGTGGTCCACGTGCTTCACCCACAACCGTTCCTTTGTAATATATATCGGTCGTTGTGTTCGAGTACCTAAACGACGCAGAGTTCGGGTTCTTGACCGACACGTCGACGATCATCGAGATGTTTGTTCCCAACAGTTGGATCTGAGTCCCGGTGGTTGAGTCAAGACCGTTGACTGTTACGCCGTTCATTTTTATGATGGGGTCTTTGACTCGGAACACCGTGAAGACTAAAGACAACACGATCGTGATGAGAGTTAGAGATGTTACAGTGACGCAGAATAAGCATCTGATTCGGTTTCTGCGACGATTGAGAGTTTGTTTGTCGGTGGAGGAATAATCGCTCAACGGAAGTACGGTCGCCGGAGCTAGCGGACGAACATGTTCTGGTTCGGTCATGGTTGTGTGTGTGTGTGTGTGTGTGTGTGGAGGGGGATCGGATTAATTACTTCTGGTTATGTGACTTAATATAAACCAAGTTAGTGATGGAGAATGTTGACTTTTATATGTACATACATCTGTGTTTCATGTTTCATTAATGTAATGGGCCTAACCACTAACAAAGTTGGGATCAATTATTGCAGTGGAAAAAATGAGAATGTTATTAAATTGGCTTTGATTTAACTGTCATTTTGGTGGGGAAGAAAGGTAGAAGCTGCGCATGGGATGCGTTTTCTCTATGCATGCATCTTGCTAAAATTATACTTCCTCCTTTTCATATTGTAAGTAGTTTTAGAGATTTTTTTTTATTTCAAAATATAAATAGTTTCCACATATCTAAATAACTTTTATATTTATTGGATATAATGTAATCAATCAAATAATATTAACTTTTTTATAATTGGTTAAAATTTATAATTAAATACTAATTTTTAAAAAGATAGTAACTTTTTTAATATTAGTACTTTTACCCTAAACTAGTTACATTGTGAAACAGATGGAGTATATCACATACCACAAAAACATAAATAACCAATAAAAGTACTTAATAACCCAATAACACAACTAACAAAAGAGAAATCCAGAACTGAAAGCTGCAATCGTCTATGTTTTATTGAAAATTAGATTATAATTAAGAAGAACATAGTTGAAGTTAAAAGAAATCGCGAAGGGAAGGGAGCTTGATCTCACCCTTAGTAGACACAGGAATGGTAATGTCACCAACAACAGGAATGTCGATGGTTAAACCAATGTCGAGTTGATAGTCAATGTCCCAGTCCTTGCCGATGTCTTTCATTAGACTAACCGCTATGCCATAAGCCACCTTAACCGGTACGTCCAGAACCGTGGTGCCCTTCCCAACCAACGAACCCGGGTCCGGTATTGTGCCCGACGCGATCGTCCTATGCATTCACAAAACATTATTAATTAGCATATGATCAGTGAACATACATAACACTTGAAGTGTGCGTAACGTACTAACGTTACATAAAAACTACTGGTACGCAGCTGATAATGTTATATAATCTAAACTATTGTATTCCTAAGTAAACCGGACTACATGCAGAGATAAGATATCGTCTCGTTGCCATGCAAACATGTGTTACTAGTAACGTGTGACACAAACATTAGGCTAGATCCTGTTATATAGCATGCACGTAGGGGTTAGTGTAAATCAAACGGTGCATAAACAAACGAAAAAAAAAGAGAGAAAAAATAGACGAGAGAACCTAGTGGCACTCTTGAGGATGTAAGAGATCTGGCAAATAGGGATCGACTGAGAGTAAGGATTCTTGACGGAGACCTTGGCGTGATAATCAACACCTTGACGTGACACGCCTTTGAAATCAACGTCGTCCACGGTGGCTTCCGGCGTCGGAATATTCGCTAGCTTCTCCGCAATGAAACCTTTGGCTTTATCCAACAAGCTTGAAATCACCGACCCGTTTTCTTCTACCAACTTTTGCTCCGATGATGCCATTTCTTTTCTCTTTCTAATCTTCCAAATGATCAGATCTCTATCTCTCTTCTTATCTCTAATGGCTCTATTGATTATATAAGATTTGTGTTTCTTTTAAAAGGATAGATTAATTACCTTAATTGCCGGAGCGTGACATTTATGTTTCTTTAATTTTTTTTTGTAAAAATGATCGAAGCAATCTTTTTATTAATAAAAAAAGGAATAAAATTCGAACACCATTATGCATATTCGAAGGAAAGATCCGTTTGTTTTGGTTTGATCATGGTCATGGTCAACACGTAGTGCGTTCTTGCTTCATTTGTATGTCCGAAGTTTATTTTCTTTTTAAGAAAAAAAATCTCATTTAAAAAAAATAAGTAATTAATATACTGATTCCTAACAAAAGTAATTAGAAGTTGTCTTAATATTTTTAAAACTACGTGTTGGATGTGTAGTGTGCTATACGTTACCAAACATTTATATTTGGGCAAATAATCCGATCAACTGCCACTTTAACGTCAACAAAAAATTCCTTCACGTTGTGCATAACTAAAAAACTAGAGACATGGGTTTGGTCTGGTTACTATAGTGACCTTCATACACCATGTGTCGTATGTCTAGAGTTCATGTTTTTTGTGTTTCTATCTTACTCCAGAAAAAAAAGAGAACATGAAAAGAGATTTTCTGAGCTAATGATCATCTTGTTGAAGAATTCAGCTTGCTCAGGGAAGAACTCTAAAAGCTCATATTTGGTTTCCCACACAAAATCCTCGCAGTTACTTATCTTGTATACAATGCTGTTACTTCACTACATTTGAAGAAGAACCTCTACGTTTGATGGAACATGTCACAGATGTGTACAAATGGTGCTTACATCGATCCTACGTTTGATGGAACATGTCGACCCAAGTGGAGCTCTTAAAATTGCAGATAGATCAAGTTTCAGTGCTATGAATCAAATATATATAGAGATTAAGATTAGGAGTAACGAAACTGGTAACATCTTTTGTTTTTCCTCACAAACTCAAAACTGGTAACATTAAAACCAACTTAATGTTAAAACACTAATCATGATCATAGACAGTATTAGCTGCGCAAAAAAACTTTTCTTAAATGAGCCGTAGACAAAGTGAGAGAAGAGTTCCTAGTTCCTGCACAAATCATGATCATAGTAAGAACTCAACATAAGTTACATTGCCTACTTTGTTTACTAGTCATATTTGTTGTAAGAACTTTACCTTCTAATGTTCTTTGACGGCACAAGTATTCCTCGCTTCTCCAAGCTCTTGAATCGATCTCTTGCAAGCGTGCAGCATGCCTTTTTTCAAAATAAAGAGTTAGCTTCAATTTTGTTTATCTACCAAGAACATGACAAGGACCATAAAAGTTAGTCAGGGAACCAAGAGTACATACCTTCAGCTTACGAAGTGAGCCGGTCATCTCTTCTGTTAGAAGGACTTGCACAGGAGGAGCCTCGAATCTGAAATAAACATTAACGGAGAAAGCATTAGTGAGCCAAAGAACATAACAAGAATGTATCGCTGCAAAGAAGAATCTCGTTTCATACTTGTGTTTTCCCAAACGAGGAGGACGTATCTTCCGCACTTCCTCTTTAGCAATAGTCCTTCGTATGAGTTTATTCTGTTTTTCTTTATCTTCTTTAGCAATCTCTTTCAAGATGTTAGGCAAGCTATACGGGAAAGAATTGCCAACACAAGAACAATAGTAAGAACATGCATTACCGTGAGAATACACTTAAAAAATAACAAACTTACCTATCAATTTCCTTTGATATCTTCTCTTTCAACTTTTCCTTTGTCTCCATCTTTCGCAATGCCTTTTGTCTAGATCGCCTATTCAGTACCACGCGGGTTACCCTCTTTGTTGTTCTTGCGAGTCTGCGGTAGAAAGATTTCAAAAACATTAAATTATGTTTTAAAAAACAAAACAGAGTGTACACTGGAAACATAGAGAGCTTACTTATTCCCAGCCTCAGAACTTTCGTTTTCAGCGTCATCTTCACCTTCACTACCATTGTCCACTCCAAGAAAGTAAGCACTCTTCCCATTAATTATTCTATTACATACACTCAAAAGACCCGCCTCGTCTTCAATGTTTGCGTCTCCATCAATAGTTAAAGGAACAGGCTCAGGCCCTAACTCAGTTTTGTAAACTTTCTGCATTTCTTGAGCAACTGCTTCAGCCAACATATCCTATAAACACGAGAGAAGTCAATGCAAAATACTCGACTAGCTTGGATCCGTGGGACTTAATTCATATAATAAAGATTTTGTACCTCGTGACTTTCAGCTGTAGGGTTGTATGAGCATCCTGCAGGATCAACTTCTACTGCTGGAATAGTCGAAGTCATTTTCCAAATCTGCACAACCAGAAAGAGCGTTTATCCACACATGAGTCACAGTCTTACAATCTCAAAACCAAATAACTTTTCTCCAATACAAGAACAAGTAGACGAGACATTACCTTTCTAGGGTTGTGCTCATGTTCTCCTGCAAGTTTGTTACCAAACAAAATGTTAAAATCGTAAAATCTCTACCCAAAGGAACTGGTAAAAGAAAAACGATTTGTTAAACTAAACATACCATTATTAATATAATCATCACCCCACAAGTCCATCATTACGGAACCATCATCAACATTCTGCAAACAAGGGAAAAGTCATATGAAAATAAGCTCCCAGGAAAAGAACTTACAGCTACACATCTAAAAAGTCACACCTTTTGAGCTTGTTTAAGTGATTTGCTTTCTACAACGTTTGTCTTCTTCTTCTTGCTAATCTTCGACTTGGGTTTCGAAGATGATGACACAACCTGGACAAAAGGGTTCTTCTTTAAAACACTGTCACACCGAAGAACCTTCTCTCTGTGTTTCTCAATCTTCCGTTTCACCGGAACGTCTGATACGAACACACAAAAACCATACTTCAAAATCAAAACTTTGATGAATATTCCAACAACCCATCAAAATCTTATCGAGCAGGTAAGAGGGAAACCATGAGATTTGTCGACGTGGAACAGGTCCTCGCTTGGAGCGGCGGAGAGGTTTCCGCCGGAGAGAGCGTCTTTAGTTGATTTCTCGAAGAAATCTTCAATATCTTCGGTGCTTATGTTAGCCCTCCATGATTTTTTGCCTTTCCTTGAACTCTTTGACCTCTTACCCATCTCTCTCTCTCTCTCTCTCTGGCTGTCACTCGCGGCGGCGCGAAGGTGGGAGAAGAAAGTCTTGAAGAAGAAGACACTTGGGGCAGGGCTTAGGAAGAATCATAATGGGCCTTATAGCCCTAATAGGCCCATAATGGATTTAAAAGTTTATTCGTAATAATGAAAATAAAAAACAGAATATTATACATGAAGCTAATCTTCAATTCCTTATTTTCAAATACGTAAACTAAAATGAATGATTATATTATCTTATTTTGTATCATTTTTAGGATTATTCTTCTGGTAGAATATACTGATATGTTATCTATCTATCTATCATATTCCCATATGTCCCAAATAGCAAATATAAACTAAATTGAATTTCAATTTCTCCCAAACTATTGTTTTTCTACTTCTATATTTTAAGCAGTGTTTTTAAACATGCACAGATTGTTCCAATGATCATACCAGATTAAATCGTGAACTGGCAATATATCCGAATTGGATGAATAAAATTATGTTTGTTTATAACTTATTATCAAAAATAAATATTATTAAATGTTTTATATGCTTTTATCTTTTAAATAATTATAATGCTTACAAATAAAATGTTTTACATTTTTATTTTATGAAATTTTATAGCTTAAAGTGATAAATTTTTAATAAAAATATTGACTTTATATTTACTTTCCAATGTACATAAACTTTATTTCACAATTATCTTATTGAAAACTTTAATGTCTAAACTTAAAATTTTACAGAAGACAACTAACAATGCATTTAGATTTAATTTAATTTTTATTTTATAACTGAACTCAATTGAATTTAGTTGAATCCAATTAAAACCATATTAACTTATGACCCCAAAAGTCCAGTTTAATTGCGGTTTGGTTTTAAAATATAAGTTAAACATATGTTCACTCTCCCATTTTTGTGGGATTCCAACAAATAATTTATGTGAAAAGCTTAACTACAATTAGTTTATAAGTCTACAAGTAGACATGCAAGCACCTCACGTCGTCACACATATATGTAAGCATGTGGACGTAGTCATAGTTAAATTAATGTTAAATGCATATATGTTTGTACAGTATTCTGATGTATAAATATGAGGATGTAAATGATTGATCAATGTCTATTATTTGATCAAATACTATGCAAAAAATCGAAAACAAGGATATTTTTTTAAAAAAGAGTGATGTTTGATAGCACAGAGCCGCCCCCGTGACCTAATTCTCATTTGATTCTTTTGTCACATTCAAGAGGGGAGTGGGGTAGATCAAATTGCTAAACCCTGACTACAACATATTATTGTAAACTCTTCTTAAGATATATTCAATATTATTTTGTCTTTTTGGTCTCTTCTAAATTCTACGTATGGTCCATCCAATGTGTTTATATCTTGGAGTTTAATTAATGAGTCGTCCTTAACATTGATGTGCCAACATGAAGAAGAAACAACAATAGATAAATGTTTGTATTATAAATATCATAATTATTTTTATCAACTAATTCGATTACATAAAATTATGTTATCAATTATTTACACAAACCAATGACATGCCTTCCATTTGTTACAACAGTATATTTAACGTGGTAATAACCAGCCAGTGAATATGTTTAACAAAAAGGTTGATAAATGTCTAGTAACATACCGAATTATAGAATTTAGAGGATTGACAAATGATTGTATTTGAATATATACTGATTAAAGTTTCTTAAAATATATTATTCAAAAAAAGTTTTTAATATATAAAGTTTGTAAGTTGGTGAGTTTTTATGTTTTTCAATATGAAGTATTAATTAACTAATGGGATAAAACAACAGCGTTAGGAAAATTACGTTATAACCTATACTTTGATCAAATATTTTAACATTTCATCATGATTTTTCTTTTGGTACGTGGTATTAACTGCTCTAAAACTAATAAATCTGTATTATTGAATATTTTTATGTTCTTGTAAAATCCTTGTTTATATGAAAGTGCTATTGTAAAATTTGATGTGAGAACATGTGACTGAATCAAGTCGATCTATAATATTAAATGATGCTAAAACATGTGACTGGATCAAATTAGCATGATGTAGAAACATGTGACTCGATCAAATTGTCTTGAACATCTATTTCTCATGTTTATCAGTTCTTTCTATGAAGGGAGTAACCAATTTAGACTCTAGATTATTGTGTGGTTATGTTAGCCTTAGTTGTATACATGATGTATATGTATATTAAAGTATATTAGATCAATACTAATAAAAGGCTAATATTTTCGTTAACTATGTCAAATCACCAAAAGTCTTCATTATTTGATGTATATCGGTTCTTTTCCAGTAGAAAAGTAACTTATAAGTATTGTTTTCTGTCATCAAATTGATTTAGTATTAATAGAGTACCTTTTTGCTTGTGCTTATACTAATGTCTCAGTGTCACAATGGTGGTTCATAAATATACAATTACAATCAGAATCCTTTTCCTAATACGTAGGAAAGCAAACCAATGATCGTTTTCCAAGTGGAACACTACTCTATGAATATTGGATCTCATTATTTTTTTGCTTATAACATAATTTTAAGTGCATATTGTAAAAACAAAATGATCCTAAAATAAATAGTTTCGGGCAAGAAAATATAATTCATATGGGGGAGAAGACAAAAGAGATATAGCTGTCACAAACACGAGACTCTTTTACATAAACAAATAGATAATAGGGAATAGGGAAAAAAATATTTTACTTGTCTTTGCTAAAATGATCATTTCTAAGCCAAAAGCTTTTCGAAGTGAATCGATGACAAGGTAACTCTTTGTAGCCATTAGAATTCAGATGTAGATAGCGACCCTCTATATATTAGGAACAAATGTTATCATATTATGACCTCACATATATTTAAATTTCCAATCGGTATTTTCTGTAGCAAGAAAACCAATAGCATCAAACTGTTTACAATATATACAGTGTTCATACCAAAAAGAAAATTTATACAATATATATAATATATAGCATAAGCTTGGTTGTGTTGCCTAATTTTACCTTGAAATATATTCTTTTATGCAATATTTTCTGTGATTTAAATAGAAACCTTTTCAGTATATACATATATATTATTTTCCTTTATGAGGATATTTATAGTATATTTTAAAAAACAAATGCTATGGTTAACAATTTTAAATAGTTTCTTGACAGTGAAATGTTATCTACTGACTTTATAAATAATATTATAGGATACTATAATCTCGCATGTGAAGGAATATTGGTCCTTAGATACTTTTGAGTACTGAATTCTATGATTCGATACTAATTTATATGTAATTATTTTCAAAGTGTTCCAAAAAAAAGTAAATATTTTCAACAATATATCTAACAAAAGACATGGGTTCTGGCTTGGACGAGAGGTGCAGAAAATCAAGGGAGATAGTGTAGAGAGGGAAGAAGAGGAGAGAAAGGAGTAAAATTAATGTCTACATGAACTAAGCTACAGAGTTGAGAGAGAAAGGGTTTGATGAAGCAAAGGGTGTGTGTGTAGAGTATTGTTTTGTTGTGATGATTAATTGGCACACATGTGAATTGGTGGGTACGTTTGTTTGTCCGTCTCCTATATAGACAATCTTCTATATCATATATATACCAATACTAATCTATCCAAAGTTATGTACTACATATGCATAACTTAGTTTATACACATTAGTATATATGTAGAGCATAAATGATCTAACCTAAAAAGATGCGTTAGATCAAATCAATGATGCGTTTTTAGTACTGAGACTGATCCATCAAATCATTCTACACGTAACGGGAATGCAAATTGTTAGGCATCAAACTGTAAAATGATAAGTGTTTTGAAAGACGTGACTTTACATTGGTGCTTGTTCAAAATTAGGATCTATATATGCATAGATGCACATTTAAAGATTTATATATATGTATTAAAAAGATATGCAGTTATACGTAGTATATACGGCATGCATATACAGAGCCGTATATATATAGAGACAGAAACAACGATAGAGAAGACAAGGAGAGAGAGGAGGAATAGGGTAAGAGTGAGGAAGATATACGTGTGGGTTTGTGTTCATAAAGATCCCCGTGAGGAGTGTTTGGAGGCATTCCAAAATCACAACTAACATTCTTTTGTTTGCTTTTATCCTCTCATTCACTTCTTTCGATGCTCCCAAAACTTAAAGAGAGATGGAGTTTGTGAAATTCGTGTGTTATTGATTAGGTATGTGAGTAACATATATACATGACTCTCTGAGGATATCTAGGAGAATATCTACTCAGTTACAACAACTTAACAAGAAGCGTAACAATAGGAAAGAATCAGAATATCCAGAATCTAAACTCCAATAAAACTTTTATTTCTTAAAAGAAATAATTGATTTCACAATATTAGTTCCTCCCCCCATATATCACGAGCTCATCATTCCCTCTTTATTTTTTATTTTTTTTACTTTGATTCTCTCTTCAAATATCCTATTAACGTTATTCAGAGTATTGCATAGATATATAACGGGAATCTAGTCAAATGATTTTTTTTTGTTGTTGTGCAATGATCATATCGGATTGGAAGTAATGGTACTTGCATCTCTAGCTATAATTCGCGATTGAATAAAATTTGCATCCAAAAGATCAGAGATGTTGATGTCCTTTTGCTATTTGTGCAATTTAATTTAGGTATCAGTATATGATGTCCCAAAATAAAAGAGTGAATGTATTTATTTTTATTTATAATTTGTAGTTGAATGAATGACTAGCCAAATAATACATACCTGATAAAGTCCAGTTTTTATATCATTACTTATTACACGGATTGGAATAGTGCATCATATCACTAAGTGCATAAATGGAGTTTTGTAATTATATATCTTTATTGATTTCCAAAATTTCAAAGCTGGCTATAGTTGTAATCAATTATCGTAGTGATTTTTCTTGGAGGCGTTAGAATAGTATGCAAGATAAAACACATAAATAATGTATAGTATATATGTGATCTGGTGCAAAGGTTATGTATTTTCATCACAGCGAGTTTTTAATTACCGCCACTAAAAACAGTGTTACAATTGCTAAGTAAGGGTATGGACGCGTATATATAATATATGTATATTTATACGTAGCTACATGATCATATTGTAAATTTTCATACTTATGTATTTGTACAAGAAAACAAAATAAAAATAGGGTCGAATATTAAATAGGATATCGTATATTGAGACATAGAGGCAAGGAAGTAATTCACGAGATACAAAACGGAATTGTCCGTATGTTATATTTTGTAGCGATCAAGAGAGACTAAGGCAGACATGTGAGAGAGGAGAGGATCCTATAAACAATTTAATCTAAGATCTCTGCTTCCTCCTTCTCATATATATATATATTGCATATACACACACATAGTTCCTCTGCTTAATTAGAAGAGATCGAGTAGAAACCAATCAAGAAAGCTTGATACGAAAGGAAGAGGCTGATAGCATCAAGCATAGAAGAAGAAGAATGGATCCGAGGGAAAAGAAGAAAGGTTCTCTGAAAGAGAAGTTTCAATTGCTTCGTTCAATCACTAATTCTCATGCTGTAATTAATATTCACCCTCTATCTTGTTCTTTTTATTGTGTCTGATGGAGATAAACGCAATTATTTTCTATATGCATACGTATGTAAAATCCAGTAATGAACACGCACATGCACACACACACACTCAGTCTTACTCGATCTATACATAGCTCTCTTCACTCTATGATCATTTTTGATAATTGGGTATGTGAATCTCTTTGGATCTTCGATATATTCTTGTTTCTTTTTTTTTCTTGAGTAATTACTTTATCTTCTTCTAAACATATATAGAAGAACGCATATTATTGTTATATATGGGCCAATCATGATCAATCGATGATTGGAGATGATTTTATTTATTTTTTTGCTAACCTCTAAAGTGTATTTTCGGATGATATATATGTGACCATTCTCACGTGTTTTTTTCTATGACAGGAAAACGATACATCGATCATAAAGGATGCATCGAAATATATCAAAAAGCTTAAGAAGAAAGTTGAAAGATTCAAAGAAGACACTACCGCAGGGCAATCTTCAAGCGAGCCCACGGATCTCACCACACCAATGGTATAAACAATCACTAACATATACTTTGGAATCATTATATATAGACATTATAAGTACGCATGTGAATGTGAGAGATTCATTAAGAGGTTTTGATTTTTTTTTCTATAGGTAACAGTGGAAACCCTAGAAAAGGGTTTTATGATAAACGTATTCGCAGGGAAGAATGAGCCAGGCATGCTTGTTTCGGTATTAGAAGCCTTTGATGATATTGGGCTTAACGTTCTCGACGCTAGGGCTTCATGTACCGACTCCTTTAGCTTGCATGCCACGGGAGTCGAGGTAATTAACAGATCAGCACAGAAGCATATCCATATACATTAATTCTATATAGTAGTTATAAACTATTTGCCTATTTATATGTTTCGGACAGTGTTTGTATGAAGTACTTTATAAATGTTCGATAGGTGTCGTCATATGTTTTTAACTTGTTATGAAATCTTATACTGTATGTTTTTACTTACCATTATGAATGTTTGTGCTTTTGCTAATGAAAGTTTTAAAATGATATATAGTACATTGTAAAAGAAGGGGGCAATCTCAGCAAACACGAATACAAAATATATATAAACATTGTCTAGGTCCATATGTGAGTATTGGAATATAAAAATTATTTACTGATTACACACCTTTTCTAATTACAGAATGAAGATGGAGAGGGTATGGATTCTGAAGCAGTGAAACAAGCAGTGACAGATGCAATCCGAAGCTGGAGTGAAAGCAATGATCTACAGAGCTAGATTGACCCACATTTTCTTTAATTCTCTTTATTATATTTTATTCTATGCAAAAATATAATAACACAATTTCTATAGTAATTCTGCTTTTTTTCCCTTCGTCTGTTCATCTTGTAGCCCATAATTTTCTCCCAGAAAGGGATAATGAACAAAACTCAATTGTATGTTACTATTTATCTCACATAATTAAGCAATAGAAAAATACGTATTCAAAGTATAGTCACCTAGCTGCTACATATATACCAACTAAAACAGATATAAATTGTTTATTTTTCCTTGTGGGTTACAAATTTTTTCTTTTTAAATTCGAATATCAGAAAATCGAAAACGCTCAGAATTGTTTTTTTTGGGTAAAATGTTAAGATTAAGTCTATAATTACAAAATTCTCCCGCTCAGCATTGTTGTTGAATTTAATATACTCAAAGTTTACTATTATTTCGGATTTGATCAGATGACATAAGAGAGTTTATTCTATACCACAGAAGAAGACAGATATTTTTGTTCACGTGAGCAAAATAACTCCAGAAAAACTGGAATGTAAAACGTACAAATACATACATGCTACACGTTCTCCCCACGATTTCTTATTCATTTAAACAAGATTGTGATAATTTGATTTGCATTAGCATATATATAATTAACAAGGGGGGGGAAATATTAGATTAGTGCTGCACAATCCGGAGAACCGAACTAATTCCCCTAATTCTATCCCGTCGAACAAAGAAATCGATTTGAAACATATAATTTGGCATATATAGTTTTTTTATCATAGAAAAAATGAATCCAACAGTGAATTAAAAAACTTCGAAAATAATACTCCCTATGTTTCATAATAAGTGTCGTTTTAGCTTTTTGCACACAGATTAAGAAAACATTTAATTTTGTATATTTTCTATAAAAATACATCATTACCCATACACCTAATCATATTTCAACCAATAAAAAATTAAATTGAAAAATAAAATCAATAAATTAGACATTGAAATCCTAAAACAACACTTATTTTGTAACGAAAATTTTTCTCTAAAACGACACTTAATTTATTTTCTATTTATTTAATTCTCAGGATAGAACGTAGTAACAGAATCTATACACAAATCTTTTTCTCCACTAAGGAAAACTCATGATAAAAGTAAAGAGGATACCAAGATATGTATGAGAATGAATATTAATTTGATTTTTAAAATTATTTCAAAAAAAATATTTCCCCCCTTATTAATTATATATATGCTAATGCAAATCAAATTAACTCATGATATAATTGTTCTTCCACCTTCGAGACTTAGAAGACTTCATTATATCAACGGTAAGATCTGGATTCTTCCCAACGAACAACTTGATCTCAGCAATGTCACAGATCGCCAATAAATTCCTTACGACTTACATGGCGGCAGCGTCGTTGAGGGCTTCGTCAAAAGGAATCAAAGACAGTTCCAAGATATTGATAACATTCCCCAGTTTCAAAGATGATATCATTTCTTCTCTACATACATCCCTTAGATGCTGAATATCATATTTGTCAGCTGCTACAAAAAGTGTTTGAACATGTTTCTTCTCCTTTTCAGAAAGCACAGAGCGATTGTTGTAGATGAACTCAACTAAAGCCTCTAACTCTTCTTGTTTCAGCTCCGAGAGAGTTACTGTCTCGATCTCGCCAGCCGTACCTTTGAACTTGTCTGATTCCAGCATCTTCTTAAACACCTCTGATCGTGCCCCCTATTAACAGTACATACATATGTTGAGGAAGTATCATTTCATGTAAGAGCCAAACACTTAACATAAGCATTTTTAAAAGATGTGATTAATTGAGGAAAAAAAATAAAAGACCAAAACAAGTTTGTGGGCGGAGATAGCTGCACTCTCATCACTGTCTCCTGCCTTGAGACGCAAATCTACTTGCCATTGTTCATTAAAGACCTTTGCAAACCCACCCAAGAAAATTTCAAGGTTGTTCTGCGATGCCATAGCTATGTATAAGGTTAACTTAGAAGTTGAATTCGTAAACGCTGGTGAGTTATATATATATATATAGAGAAAACCTCATAGACGCCAGTCAAAATGTCTCTTCATTTACTTTCTTCAATATTCCCGAATCCTTGGAAAGGAATGAGAATGAATAATCATGCACATGTCCCAAGTATGGAACCAAACGGATGTTTCTTTTTTTTTTTTGCTAAATTGTAAATGTCATTAATAATAATGAAGTTATGGTTACAACTGAGATGCAACCAGATTCTGCTCGAAAGCCATTTTGAATCTGTGGAGCCGCAAAAAGTTTAAAAAACCCCAAAGACACAAGGAGTTAACTCCAAGTTTGCCAACAATGGTGAACTTGAAATTAATAAACATTTGTAGGACAAGAGACATCAGAATTTAAACTCCCATACCAAGCGCTTCTTGACAGCTAAGATTCACCAGACCAT
The DNA here is from genome assembly GCA_012274485.2 of Sinapis alba. Lineage (NCBI taxonomy): Eukaryota > Viridiplantae > Streptophyta > Magnoliopsida > Brassicales > Brassicaceae > Sinapis > Sinapis alba. The sequence goes on along the minus strand of MU105720.1, from coordinate 236,892 downwards.
CAAGAGAATAGCAAGAGGCAAGTTCAGTCAAGCACTCACCGAAGTGGCTCAAGCAGGCATCGACAGAGGCGGCTGGCTCCCGCTCCGGAGCTCCACAAGAGGAGGAAGAAGCTGACAATCGAACCCAAGCTAGCACAACAGAAGACCAAACTGAAACCAAAAGTAAACGCCGCTGAAAGTGAAAGGCACAAGTTACGGTCAAGCGCAGACAGTAAATGCAGCTCCCCATCCGACTACGCGACACAAAAGATGCAGCGGAAACAACAAGGTGACAAGGAAGTTATCTGCTGGAGTTTGGAAGAGGGGAAATGAAGCACAGAAGGAGAGTGAAGCTCCTTAAAAACAAGCGCCTTTACCGACAAGAGAAGGCTTCGCCTTGAGAGCAGGTGACGTCGTCAGATGGGTTGTCCTCAAAACCTAAGAGTCGAGTCGAGAGAAACAAATTGAAACCAATCAATCACCGGAAGCACGCTATGGTTAACGTCTCATGACCTAAGGAACAGAGATCCTCAGAACGGTGAGCCTTGGCACCGTCGTCACTCCAAACGGAGAAGAGAAGCTCTGACGAGACCTTGAGAACGAGTCCAGCTAGACGCACGGGTACAAGCCGGTGCCGTTAAGGGGAGGAGGAGGCAGCGACACTTCACCATCCATTCCGGTGACGGCGAGATCAAATCTGACCCAGATTTGCTCCGATTGAATAGCAGAGACCGAAAATCAAAGGCTCCTTAAGCTCCTTGATGAACTCTACTCTTCGCAGGTGCTCCAGAAAGGCCACACACACATATAGCCCTCAATTAGATTCACTTTTCCATGAAAATCCAGAGACACCACACAGGAAAGAGGAGGGTGAGACAAAGAGAATAAGGGAAAGGCTTGAGTACAGAACGGACAGGGGGAGGCAACCGGAGCTGGAGAGCTTCCGATCACCGGAATCGAGAACAAGGCGGCTGTAGATCTAGGGTTTCGTAAGGTTGGGGAGAGACACTAGAGAGAAAAGTTTCTCTCTCTCTCTTGTTTTTTTTCTTATTTTAAAAGTGTAATTAAGTTGATTGGTCAATGGGTTACGGTTCCAATATATTTTGTTGTTAAATAATTATACGTAAAAGCAAGCTAGAGAACCACCAATCAGTGAGTGACAAGCTTTGAAAATTTAACCATCAGACCACAAATTATGAAAATAAATTATACTCTCTCCATTCCAAAAGATTTAGTCAAAAAAGGAGAAGATATTACACATGATCGTTAATATAAATAAATACTCCTAGTAAATTAAGTAACTTGAAATATTAAATTTTACTCGTAAGAAATAAAAAGGAACTTAGATAAGGAACAAAAACAAAAAAAAAAGGAAATAAAAGATGAATTTTCAAACAAAAAAAAGGAAATAGTGAAGAGAGCACTCTCAGTTTTCCTTTTTTGGATCACCGACTGAACAATATTCCTTATAAATAAAGCAGCCAAGACTCATGATGAACCATATCAAACAAACCTAAATAGATAAAGATTATGGAGAAGATGAATAGTGACAAAAGTAAATCTAAGGTTGATGAATCTTCATCAAAGTCTAACTCTGTTCTTGGTTGTGAAGAAGGTTTTGGTTCTGTCTCTTTCACGAGGGTTTCAAACTTTGAAGAGGGAACTTCATCTTCCCAAAATCACATGAACAATCTCGACGAAGAGCAGAGACTCATGATGCTTCATCGCATCATGCAACGCACACCTCATTCCCAACATACGGAAACTAGCAGCTGCTCCAACACTCCGGTTTATCCGCCTTGTTCACGGTTTCTGCCAACCGACTTGGGGTGTGTAAGGGTTCATCTTAAAAACAAGGTAGACAAGAACAAGAGCGGTTTCATAACAACTTTGGATCTGTACGAAAACGACCCTTGGCTTCTTGATCACGTGCACAACGATCTGTTCCCTAGAGGCGAATGGTACTACTTTACTCCTAGGAACAAAAGAGGTGTCAGCTCATCTAAGAGGTCCGTTCGGGGAAGCGAAGGAGGTACATGGAAAAGCATTACTACAAAAGAGCCGATCTGTGACAAAGACAAGAAGGTGCAAGGTTACATGCAGAATCTTGTCTATAACAAGACTAATGCTAACGGAGATATAAAGCCTACTGGTTGGAGTATGGTAGAGTATTGCCTTCATAATAAAGACATACACGACGATTTGGTCTTGTGTCATATCAAGAAGAAAGGGTTCGCTGAGGAGGTGACGAACAACATCTTACCGAACCTAGTGCAAGATCATGAAGAAGAAGCTGGTGCCAATGGAGTTGAGATTAGGACGACGCTACAAGAAGACCATCAGCGGCAACAACAACAAGATCAAGAAGCACGGGTTGTATATATTCCTCATGAAGGTCAAGATTCAGGGTTTGAGAGGATGATGAACAACGAGAACAACTTCATGGTGACGACGATGATGCTACAAGAAGACCATGGTGACGCCACTCAGCAGCAGCAGCAGCAAGAGCAAGATGCACCACCGGTTCTAGTTCCTCCTCCTCCTCCTCATGAAGGTCAAGACGCAGTACTTGAGGAGATGATGAACAACGAGAACAACTTCATGACGAGTTGGGACGAAGACCAACAATTTCAACAGTGGGATGATTCAGATTTATATTTTGACGTGGATGAACTCCTTAGTGGTATTACGAAAGATGATGTCAATGAAGGACATTTACAGCAACCGGTTTCTCAAGCTCCAGATGCAGTAGGATCTGCAGATAAAGTCACCTTTACTTCAGATTAAGTTTCTGTCTCAGTGTGTTTTCTTAGTTTCTCGATTGAGTTTACTTTTTACTTGCTTTGCAAGTAAAACGATTTGTAACCCTTCACTCAATTCAATGATCAAAGTTTTAGATTCCGTAATATAGGATTCAATATTCCATATAGAAGTTGTTACTCATGTTTGTTTCATTTGTCGATCTGGTAAAAATAATGCAACTTGAACAAATTGGATCTTCTGAATATCAAAACATATATGTAGCCTGATATGGAGTGAAGCAAATCACAAAAATAAATATTTGAGTGGAACAAATTAAAGTGCATTACATACATGATTTCTTGTTTTTGATATTAATTTGCTACCTGCTTAGACTAATTGTATTAACGACATTAACATTTCAGGTAGTTTTTCCTTTTAGCCTTTGTCAAAGAAAAAGTAGTTTTCCTTTTAGCCGTTTGTTTTGGTAGGAAACATCTAAAGGCTATTAATTTGGTAATCCATCAATTTTTGACAGCTAATTTAGAAGGTAGACAATTTTGTAAAACTCTTAAAACAACTAGAATGTTTTTTTTTTTTTTTTTTTTGACAACAACTAGAATGTTTGTTTAAGAAAAAAAAATCAATTTACTCACAATTATGAAAAGAGGCCTTATGAAAAAGCTATATATACTCGTCTATTGTGGACATATATTTGTTTGAATAGCCTACGTACACTCATCATCGCGTCTTACCAACATGTAATCAAAATTTTGAATCGTTACAAATTATATATAATTTTTTTTCTTGCAAACAAAACAAATCATAATTTTAAAGTGTTCTTAATTACTTCACTCCAATGGATTCTTGTAGTCTTGTAGATACGACCCGACACTCTCAATATATGTAGTGAAAATATGTATTAAAATTATAATTTTGTTTCGTGTTATTTATGAACACAAAGTTAAATTTCAGAAGATTTTCGAAAAACAAGATTTAAATTAGTAATCACTTTATTAAGGAAAACTAGGTAGTGATATGTTTAGGCTACAATACGTATGTATACAAACACTAATTCATAATCAATGTTTGATTAAGACTATCCACACACCGTAGATATTTAGGCTTTTACTATATTTTATTTTTCGTTCTGTTTATTGCCCTTTACTTCCTTTTTTTTGAGGGTAAGGTGAACAGATTTTTTTATTTTTTTTAAAGAAAAGAAAAGTCAGATTAATTAGTTTTGTCGTAATTATATACTCTTTTTATTTCCAAAAAAATCTATATTTTGAAATTTTCACAAATATATATCTTAAATTTTGATTATAAATATATTATTTTATGACTAATTTTTTTTCATAACTTTTATCTAATCAAAATTTAATGAATTATAATTATTTTTAAGAAATTACAAATTATTATTATTCCTTAATAAATTTGCATTCAAAATATAATTTTTTTGAAACGTGAATTATTTTAAAATAGAGAGATTATTTGATTATATTTATGACTCATACAGACATACTCTAGGATCCTTCCAAAAATTTCATTGACTTTTTATTTATTTAGTTTCCAGCCATCGTTTCATTTTCATTTTAACTTGGTTTTATCTTCTCTTTGTTTAGACGCCAAGCTGCCACATTTTCCGCCGGAGTTTCAGTGGTTTTTTTTTTCTCCTCTTTACTATTGATCTCATCTTAAGAAAAAAAAAACTAATCACCATTGTCTCAATTAATTACACCACCAAACATTTTCGTTGAAATTCTCTGTTCAATTTCACTTTTTCCTATTTTTTTCTATTTGAAGGTGAAACACAAATGCCAATTAAATCAAAATCCTAAAACCCTAAATCTGTTTACAATCTGTTGTTCATATAAAGTTTTGATTTTTTTTTTTTTTAATTGTCTATTGTTTGCAGGATGAGTTAAAGCCAACACGGGTTTTGTTCAAAGGAACGATCTTGACACATGTACTAAAATCACAGGTACCTTTTCGTTACTTACAACTCAATAAGAAAAAAAAAAAAAGGAACTATTTTCTGCATCTACGAGGTTGATAAAGTTTTTTTCTTTGAGTTTGGAAAAAGATGTTGATGAGATTGAGATTCCTGAAACTAGTTTAAGCTTGTTGCAATCATTGTGGTGCTATGGAAGCTGGCCAAAAGCAGAATCTTTAAGTCAAATTTTTAGTTTTTTCTTTGGAGTTTGGCTTTGAGGAAGCTAAGAAAGTAGGGATGCCTAACAATCGCATTTACATATCATTGTTTCATGCTCTGTTTAGAGTTTCTTGACATGTTTAGAATGTAATTAGTCACTGGTTTGGCTTGAATTGTTATGAAGCATTCATTGGTGGAATTGAGAAGTTCAATTGATCTTTCCTATCTTTTCTCTGGTCTGTGGTGATTCAGTTTTAGTATCTGACTTTGTCTTCTTTATACCTTTGGTTTAAAGATATTTTCCTTGAGGAATGTATTCATGTTATTATCTTCTCTTTGTCTTAATGGTTTGTATATGTCTTGATATTTCACTTTCAGACTAGTAAGCTCCTTGAGGTGACTCGACCTGTGTTTTAGTTAATCTGAAGTTTTGCGTGTTTTAAATGGCTGATCTTCAAGAGAGGATGTCACTCTCCTCGTCTTCATCCTCCTCATCATCATCGTCTTCTCTGTCACTATCAGCAATGCCAATAGATAGAGAGCTGTGGATGGTTGCCGAGGAAAGGGCTCAGGAGATACTTAACGCCATTCAACCTGTCTTTGTTTCAGACAGAAGCAGGAACGAGATCATCGATTATGTCCAGACCCTTATTAAGGATCGTCTTGGAATTGAGGTTAGAGTCACACTCTTGGTGCTCCAGTTGACTTGCTTGTCTTTCTGTTTTCTCCATTAGAAAACAAATATTTATAATGATTAGTTGAAACTTTGTTTGATGATGATATCTGGTTGTGATACATTTTTACTAGCGTTAAAAAATGCTCAAGTTTTCTTGCTGTGTGACTAGATTGGAGCCAGGATTATTATCTTGCCCCTAAACCATGCTACACGCATATACCGGATTGTAACTTTAATGCGTTACTGTGTTTACCAGGTCTTCTTGTTTGGCTCGGTGCCACTTAAAACTTACCTCCCTGATGGTGATATTGATCTGACAGTCTTAACTCCTCAAGATAAAGAAGAGGACTTGGCTAACGCATTGTGCAGTATGCTTAGAGCTGAAGACGGAGAATCTGATTTCCATATTACTGATGTTCAATATATCCAAGCACAGGTTTTGCTTGATTCCTTTGTGGTTTTTGAGTCATGTGTATCCCTTCCTTTGATCAAACTCATTACATGCTTGTGTGATGGTAGGTTAAGGTCATAAAATGCAGTATCAGGAACATTGCTGTAGATATATCCTTCAATCAAATGGCAGGACTATGCGCTTTATGTTTTCTAGAGCAGGTAAACACCTCATATCTCCTGATTATAAGTGGTTCTTCCATCATTCTTTTATTCTCAACCTTTTTGGTGAATATTTGATTTGGTTGCCCTGCTAGGTTGACCAGATTTTTGGGAGAGACCATCTGTTCAAGCGGAGCATAATTTTAATCAAGGCTTGGTGCTACTATGAGAGCCGTATTCTCGGAGCCAACACTGGACTAATTTCAACGTATGCCTTGGCAGTACTAGTCTTGCATATCATCAACATATCTTACTCATCACTCTCTGGCCCTTTAGCGGTGAGTGTGTATAACTCTGAGCTTATATGCGCATTGGTTCTAAGATTAATATATCGTATCTAATGTCAACAGGTACTGTTTAAGTTCTTGGATTATTATGCATCATTTGACTGGGACAGCTACTGTATCACGGTCAATGGTCCAGTGCTGATATCTTCTATGCCTGATATGACGGGTAATGATGCTGAAATCACAAGACTCTTCTCTTTCCTTTAATTTGAAACTTCATTGTTGCCTTCTCCAGAAACTGGGCATCATGAAGTTGTCCTGAACGAGAAGTTCTTCAGGGAATGCATGGATTTATATTCAGTTCCAACTAAAGCTGTTGAAGCAAATGGTCATTATTTTCCTGTGAAACATTTCAACATAGTGGATCCTTTGAAACACAGTAACAACCTTGGCCGTAGTGTGACAAAAGGTACTCCCATTGACCAAAGATTTGTAATGCAGCAAGAGTCCAAACATAAGCTCATGATTTAGTCTCTCTTTTGTTGTGTAATTTTCTCAGGAAATTTGCAACGTATAAGACATGCTTTTACTCTAGGAGCTAGAAAGCTCAAAGATGTGCTTTCAGTACCTGGGGAAACCATGGGCTGGAAACTGGAGAAGTTCTTCAGTAGTTCATTAGAGAGGAACGGTAAGGGAGAAAGACAAGACGTGGAGGAACCTGTTATAGCGTTTGGCACTGGAAGAGCAGAATCATCTGAACTCAGGGGAGACTTTGAAGGATATTTCAAAAGTCTTGTATATGGGAAATGGTTTCATGGAGAGACTCAGCATAAATGGATCCCTCAGGGGCAAGACACAAGTTCTTGGGACATTGTTCGTTGGTTTGTCACCGGAGAAAAGAATGTTTTTCATTGCAGGAATCTGAATGGATCATCAAACTCGTTGCAGAACATGCGGAGATCAAGAGGAACAGGCACTTACATTCCTGAAATGGTAAAATCCAGTCACCAGTTTTCTCCTTCACTCTTTTGGTTATGAGTTTTTGTATATGATCCATCAGATTCTGTTTTTGCAGAGTCAGCAATCTTATGCAGACAGGTTCAGTGGCAAGCCGAGCACAGTGAACTCCTTGCCTTCAGCATCTCAGTCTCAACTTGTCAAACAGAATATTTGAATTGGTCTCTTTTGGGTAAAAACCTTTTGCATGATAACTTAGGTTTTGTCTCTCATGTTTACAAGAAACAATGACAAAAGAGTTTTTTTTGTTATGGTGCTAAATGTGAAGTTCCAGAGGTTAAAAGCATATGCTTCTTTTTAGGATTGTAATTGACTTATATGTTTGGCCTATAATTCAATTAGAGATCTCTTGATAGTAGAAGATTTAATGTTATACTTTAGTAACTACAATGAATCTGATTAGCTCTTTAAAGAGTTGACTACAACAAAAATCTCAAAATTCGAGAAAATAATCTCAACTGTAAGATTATTATTACATCACCATGACGCTGTCTTAGACAAGTCTTATGTTTGATCTGATAGAGAAGTTGTTATCACATGTTAGTCGAGAGTTGAGGGTCCCCACCATATCACTCTTTCTTATCCATTTTTTTTACTTAAATTGATATGTCCTATGTATGATGACGATATACTTTCAAAGCATTACGTCATCTCATTCTCTGGCCATCAATATCTAGAAGTTATTGTAGATCATCTCCTCTGTGATAGAGCGATTCTCTACACAAGATATGCCGCTGATTTTTACAATTACATCAATAAATTTGAAAAAATCGATGTTAATCAGGTTATCTAATAAGTTTGATTGTGAAAGAGATCTTAGCAAGTTAGGTGTAATCAGTATAGTGTTATTATGTAGATGGTGGTGACACATAAGTAGGTAATCTTATTTGTTAGATTTAAAATGCAAGTTAATACTTTATTTGTTCTCATATGCTCTATAGCACATCACTTCTTGAACGGATCCCAATGACGCATACGTGTCTATTCTTCTACAATCAGTAACAAACTAACAATTTTTTATTAACTTGTAATGCATTTCTTAGCGAGGCATGATCATTAAAAGTTTAAGTAAACGCAATTATATATTTCCTCTGTGCTGGAGTATTATGTCGTTAGATATTCTTGATACCCCTAGCTAATAACATACTAACCATTATAGTATATTAGTTATATACTTGAGCCTCGTGCTCTATATAACGAGTTTACGCTACTCGAGCTACCATTTCAGTCTGCATTGACTAATGATGGCACATGTTCTGATGTTTACGTTGTTAGTAAACGATAACAACAAATAGACATAGGATCTTTTAAATTTCATTATTCGTGCAAATGAGTTCCTCTAATTACGCTTAAAATTCTTCAAGAAAATACTAGTGGTCAATGCAAAAAGTTTAAATTGTGTTTTGATTTAAATAACCAAATTATAATATATGACTCACTCACCATCTATATATTGTCTTTTCAAAATTTCCAACAGATATACGACTTGTCATAGAACAAAGCCTGCAGTGACGGATCATTACGATAAAAAGAAGATAATATAAATAAACCAAAGAAAAGAAAAAAAAAAAAGAAAAAGTAAGAAATGGCCATGTTATAAATCCATCATCACCATTGTTTTCCAATTTCAACAAAGTTGGCCCTCCAGATTTAATAATTCATGTGTTTCTTTTCTTACATAACTATTTATGTATATGCGTTATAGTATAAACTGATAACACCACCATCTCTTCTCGAAAGCATATATACAAATATACTCTTATTTTCACCACTTGCTTGTGTTTTTGAAGGCTGCTACGTGAAAATGGATGAAAGGAAGATCAAGCTTCACGTTTTATTACTGTCGTTTTTACTCATCTCCGTAGTTCCTTCGATTCTCGGGCTTAAAATGAGAGGCACTACTAGATCTGAGCTGAGGAAGTTGATGGTTACAAATCTGGAAGTTGATTATTCAGGTGATTATGATGATGGAGCCTCTTCAGCATTACCATCACCACCAGTGCCTGTTTATGATGATGATATCTATAAAAGGCAAGGTGATGTCCCAAGCCCCGGTATTGGCCACTGATGATACGTTTTCAAGTCTATTTTGTACACAAATACAAACTTTCAGCATTTTGCACTATATATTTATACATTCATGTTTTCTTGTTGATATATGTTTTTTTTGTCCTAAGAGGTCGTCTCTATATGATCATTTTGATGTTGCTTTTTCTTCATTCTGGTATATATAAATATTTAATTATGTTTTTGTTTAAAAATATAAATGGTAACCTCTATATTGAATTGCCTCGTTTCCTTGTGTTGATGGAAGGTTCTGTATGTATGTAATAAAAATCATTATTTCATTAGATAAACCTGCATTTGTTCTTTGTAAAAAAAAAAACGTTATAAAAATGTCAACAAAAATAATAACGTGTTTTCGATGATTTTGTTAGTGAGATTAGTTTAATTAATATAACAACGTTATATAACCTTCGAAGTAATCCAAATTTTCATTACAACATTTGATGAACCAAATGGGCTTAATCTGGTGTATATTATATAGTTTCATGTTTTCAAAAATATTATTTGAGATTATCCAATAATAAAAGGGGGCAAAACACACAAAAACATTCCGTCATCAGTTGATAACAAAAAGAACACTCTGTCAGTTGTACAGTCTTTGCTATTGAACCATTCACCATGACAAGTTGTATTACAAATTAAAATAAAAACGACAATTATCAAGTTTTGGCTTCATGGCCTTTTTAACAAAGCATTAAAAATATTAAGTCTCACATGGGGGAAGCTATTGTGTGAATAATATAATATATATATCTAATAAATATATGCAATGTACCAATGTTCCCTTAAAATAAGATATAGTAACATTATGCCATAGTCAAAAATTAAATCTAACATTTTGAACTTCTAAATCTTAATACTTAGGAATTTGATCCACTGTAAACGACTGTTTTATACGAGAATAAAGCGATCTATAAAATCCCGTGCACATGCTTTTCTTTTGGTTGGCTTGCAGAAAATATGCACATCATTCCTAAAATTACGTATGAAGCTTAAGATTATATAAAACACATTTGGTGTTTTGCTTTGAAATATTAGTGTTGGTGTGAATTGTGAATTGTCGTCATGCATCCGCATATTCGCATGCAATATAATACTACTGCATTATATGACTTGGTGGAATGTCCCTTTTATGCATGCATTGAATCCACCGACCAGTATAGTACACGTTTTGAACTATATAGTTGTAGATATATTGTTGTGAATAATAGCAAGCTGAATCGATTAGGAATAGGATTCCGATCCAGTTCTCTAATTGTTCAAATACAATAATGTCAATAGTGAGAAAGTGCAGTTACAAAAAAAAAAGGGTGAGAATGTGGGCTAAAAATCTTTTCATTTTCACAATTGAATGTATAAAGATTGAAACTTCAGCAACACTTAATAAAAGGAGAGAAAGAAACATAAAAACATGGAGTTAAAAGAAGCATGAAAAGAAGGGAATTGAAAGGAGCACCAACCAATGACTTTTTTAACTACCAACCAATGACTTTAGATTTGATATTTCCAAACACCATATTTTATTTAAATTATACTCACTTCCCTCTGTTCTTAAATATAAGATTTTAAGGTAAAACACACTTATTAAAAAGTTATTTTTTATCTAAAAAGTGTTATTAAAAATGTAAATTAAAATCTATTTGACCAATTAAGAAATAAAACTATTAAATTTGATTGACTATACAGTTTTTGATAAATTTAAAGCTATCTAGAAGTGTGAAAATATCTTACATATTAAAACATAAAAATTCTTCTAAACTTCTTATATTTAAGAACGGAGGAAGTAACAATTAGAGAGAATTGGTGAAATAATCAAAAGAAAAACTAAAATTAAGAAACTAACCATTGTGTATAGATAAATATAGAAAAAGATGATTAATTTCTTAATTTTTTTTTTGGTTATACGGTCAAATTTTTCAAACAATTAATCATCAAAATTACAATATAAGAAAGTAAAAAAGAAAGTAATTTATCATCTTACACTATATGAAGATTTAATCCATTAATGATTCTCTATCCTGCTATTTTGTTTATTTGTTACTTATCATCTACTTGACCACTATAATAGGACAAACATATTAATATACATGGCCTTTTGATACACCATTCATTCACCATATCTTTGTGTTTTGATCTAGTAATCTAAAATTATTTGTAAATCTACCTGTAATTTATTATACAAAAGAGGAAGAAAAAAATAAAATAAAAGGTACTTTTAATAGTTTATGTAGAAACCAATTATTATTATTTTCTAATTACAAATACGTCTTTTAAAAAAAAAATTGGTTACAAAATATACACAACACACAAGTGTTAAAAAATTGAAATAACTGTGAACAAAAAGTTGCGGTTTGTTAAAGAGAGTGTGGGGAATGACCAAATTGGGAGGCTGATGGTACAAAAGCTCCATCAATGGCGAAAATTCTGTTTGGTAAGTAAAGAAATTAAACTGTCTCGGAGGCACTCACGTGATTCTGTCTCTTCACCTGTATAATATTCTCGCCACGTTTGCTCTTTCTTCACGCCCTAGAAAAAGAAAAGAAAATATTTGATTTTTTTTCTCTCTTTCTTTCTTTTGGTAGAGCATGTGGAGGCTTTAGGTTCTTCTTATCTTCTCCTCAATAAGCAGATACATTTCATTTCACGTCACCCTGCAAAAAATCTCAATATTTAGAAAGTTTCTGTAAGTGGAAACAAATACAGGTAAGCGTTGAGAGACAGCATATGGGCAAAAAAACAACAACTAATAATTGATTTTACTCCATTTATGGCGTTATAAAGCTATCTTGTTGGCTCTTTTCTCTGTGTTGAATCTTTATCATGGTGGGTTCTACTTGTTAAAGTGTGGAACTTTACTTCTGGGTTTTTCTTAAAGATTTGAAGTAAAGTAAACAAAACCATGGATCTCAATTTTGGAAAATGCTGTGGTTCTAAAAAGGTTTGTAGATTTACTCTTTGAGATTTTGTTAAAGTTTGGAGCTTTGGAATCTCCTGATGTGTTTTAACAAAATATGTAGAAGGAATCATGGAGGTCTGTTTTGCTTCTTGCTTATCAGAGTCTTGGTGTTGTCTATGGAGACTTGAGCATCTCTCCTCTTTACGTCTTTAAGAGCACTTTCGCTGAAGACATTCGACATTCTGAGACCAATGAAGAGATCTATGGTGTTCTGTCTTTCGTTTTCTGGACTCTTACTTTGCTCCCTTTGCTTAAGTATGTCTTCATTGTCCTTCGTGCTGATGATAACGGAGAAGGTAAGAGAGTCTCTCTTTCTCTCCCTCTCTTAGACTAGAAAATCTATTTGCTCGTTGCTTATGTTTAGTTAAATTTTGTCTCAGGTGGGACTTTTGCTTTGTACTCATTGATATGCCGTAGTGTCAAAGTTAGCCTCCTTCCAAACCGACAAGCAGCTGACGAGGCACTGTCCACTTATAAACTGGAGCATCCACCGGAGAAGATCCATGACTCTTGTGTGAAAAGGTATCTGGAGAAGCACAAGTGGTTACATACTGCTTTGCTGATTCTTGTTCTTCTTGGGACTTGTATGGTTATTGGAGATGGACTTCTCACTCCAGCTATCTCCGGTATGGTTGCTTCTCTGTGTATGTAGTAGATACCTTAATGCTTAAATGGGTTTTCTAATCTTTTCTTTTTTTCTTGTATGTAGTTTTCTCTGCTGTGTCAGGTCTTGAGATGAATATGTCCAAAGAGCATCACCAATGTAAGTACACACATGTCTAGTTACTGTGAGTTTCTTTGCTTCTTCTTGAGTTCTTACTAAATGATCTATGTTTTCCTTGCAGATGCAGTGATCCCTATAACCTGCTTCATATTAGTCTGCCTTTTTGCCCTTCAGCACTTTGGAACACATCGTGTTGGGTTTGTTTTTGCGCCTATTGTCCTTACTTGGTTGCTCTGTATCAGCGGTATTGGCTTGTACAATATAATACAGTGGAATCCTCATGTATACAAAGCTCTTTCTCCTAAATACATGTTCATGTTCCTGAGAAAGACAAGAGTAAGTGGATGGATGTCTCTAGGCGGGATCTTGTTGTGTATAACTGGTTAGTTAGAAACCTGTTGCTCTCTTCATATTTTGCTAATAAGATGAAAATGTTCGTAATCTAATAACTCCTGGAGTCTTTGTTTTTAGGTGCTGAGGCAATGTTTGCTGACCTTGGTCACTTCAACTATGCCGCAATTCAGGCAAGTTTCGATGCTTTACTTCTTGTTGTTATAACGCTACAGGTTTGAGTAAATTCTATGTGTTTGTTTTGTTGTAGATTGCTTTTAGCTTCCTGGTTTATCCAGCTCTCATATTGGCATACATGGGACAAGCTGCTTACCTATCCCAGCATCACAACTCTGCTCACGCCATTGGGTTCTACGTCTCTGTGCCAAGTCAGTAGCTTTGCCTTAATTTCAAGAAACTGAAGTTTTGTTCAAGTATCTGATCTTCTCTTTAATTTCAAATCCTTTGGTTTTGATACAGAATGTGTGCACTGGCCTGTACTCATGATAGCTATTCTTGCTTCTGTTGTGGGAAGCCAAGCGATCATCAGCGGGACTTTCTCAATAATAAACCAAAGCCAGTCTCTTGGATGCTTCCCTCGTGTCAAAGTCATCCACACCTCTGACAAGATCCATGGTCAGATTTACATACCTGAGATTAACTGGATGCTCATGGTTCTCTGCATTGCTGTCACTATTGGGTTTAGAGATGTCAAACACCTGGGAAATGCATCAGGTATTATTAAAGATTCTTCTCACTACTTCTTGAAATTTTTTTTGAACTCAAAAGAGATTATGTTCTTGTTTCCTTGGTTGGCAGGTTTAGCTGTAATGGCGGTTATGCTAGTGACAACATGTCTTATGTCACTAGTCATCGTTCTTTGCTGGCACAAGCCACCGATAATAGCCCTCTTGTTCCTCCTCTTCTTCGGATCAATAGAGCTACTATACTTCTCAGCCTCACTCACCAAGTTCCGTGAGGGAGCTTGGCTTCCCATCCTCTTATCCCTATTCTTCATGATCATCATGTTCGTTTGGCATTACACAACCATCAAGAAGTACGAGTTTGATCTCCAGAACAAGGTCTCCCTTGACTGGCTTCTCGCGTTAGGTCCAAGCCTAGGCATCTCCAGAGTTCCAGGCATCGGTTTAGTCTTCACGGATTTAACTTCAGGAATCCCCGCGAACTTCTCCCGGTTCGTCACCAACCTCCCTGCTTTCCACCGAGTCCTCGTCTTCGTCTGCGTGAAGTCCGTCCCTGTCCCTTTCGTTCCAGCCGCTGAGAGATACCTCGTGGGCCGTGTTGGGCCCGTGGACCACCGCTCTTACCGCTGCATCGTGAGGTACGGATACCGTGACGTACATCAAGATGTTGACTCGTTCGAAACAGAGCTAGTGAGCAAGCTTGCGGACTTCATACGTTACGATTGGCACAAAAGAAGGCAAGAAGAGGAGGACGCTCCTCGCTCAAACGAGTCAAGACTGGCGGTGATAGGAACCGTAGCTTACGAGATAGAAGAGAATCTCCAGCCAGAGAGCGTCTCTATAGGTTTCACCACGGTAGAGAGCATGGAAGAGGTCATAGAAATGGCTGAGGTGGCGCCAAAGGCCACAGTAAGACG
The DNA here is from genome assembly GCA_012274485.2 of Sinapis alba. Taxonomy (NCBI): domain Eukaryota; kingdom Viridiplantae; phylum Streptophyta; class Magnoliopsida; order Brassicales; family Brassicaceae; genus Sinapis; species Sinapis alba. The sequence goes on along the minus strand of MU105720.1, from coordinate 221,789 downwards.
CGTTAGGTTTGCGGTGGAAGAAGAAGACAGTTACGAGGAGGGAGAAGAAGCAGAGGAGGCGGAGCTGAGGAGTGAGCTGAGTGATTTAGTGGCGGCGCAAGAGGCTGGAACGGCGTTTATATTGGGACACTCACATGTGAAAGCGAAGCAAGGTTCGTCGGTGATGAAGAGGTTGGCCGTTAACTTCGGTTATAATTTCTTGAGGAGGAACTGTAGAGGACCTGACGTGGCGCTTAAGGTACCTCCGGTTTCTCTTTTGGAAGTAGGCATGGTTTATGTTGTTTGAATTAAGAGAAACACACACACACAAAATCTAATTTGTATGTTCAGTACTGTTGTATATTGGTTGACGTTAGCTTCTGTCTTTGTGTTCATAGATCCATCTGTGTGTTAATGTTTTTGACTTTTGACCGAGATGTTAGAGCACCATTAAGAAGAGGTGCTTAGTTTGGGATGTTTAGGGGATCCAAAAGCCCCATTTAAGAATCTATAACAATCTGTGTAATTATTTTTATTTAATTTAATCACCAATTTTCCTTAAAAACTCAGTTAAGGACTCCCGATAATGATGGTCTAACATAACACAAAACAGCAAATGTTTCCTTTGTGTGGAATATAACACAAGGCTCTCATAACATAACACAAAACAACAAATGTTTCCTTTGTGTGGAGTATAACACAAGGCTCTCATCACACAACACAAAATAACAAAGTCTTATTTACTCATGTTTACTTGGGCATGCACATAGGCGGTAGATGGAACCTTAAGCTTCTTGTAGCATATCATTTGCTTTGTTTACCCACACGTCATAGATATCATCCGCGGACAAAACAAAATGCACCTTCACAGGAATGATAATACAAGATTGTAGGAAGATGCTCAGTTACTTCATATGAATCCATGCAAGTGTAACAATATTGACGAGAAAAGCAGTCGTTACCTCTTTAAAGTCATTGGCAAACTCTTTGATCGTTGATAAACCGATCACAGCAGCTTCATCAGAAGGAAATCTAACAACAAAAACAATACAATGGGGGACATAAAGGTTCCAAGAGCAAACCCACATAGGGAAACAATAAGAACAACTTAAGTCTCTCGTTGCGAAAACTTTACCCATTAACCCCACAAGATATGGCAGGAAATGCAATGTACTTGATGTTGTTTTCCTTTGCCACTATAAGACTATTTCTGTAGCAAAACATAGAGATGAACTGAGTTATGTTTAGAAGAAAGAAGTCAGGTCTGATAGAACAAGAGAAACTGCTTACCTGTAAGAACTGGTGAGGGACTCTCTAGGGTTGACGTCTGAGTCATAGACGGGTCCAACAGTGTGAATCACATGAGATGCAGCCAAGTTGAAACCCCTGTTTCATTTTCACAATCCAACATGTTTTCATTAATCAACAATGCCTAATTCAAGTAACATCCATTTATTATATACATGAGTAGAATAAGAGTAACCAACGGTGTGATTCTTGCTTCACTGGTTGGACAACGCACTCCAGGACGAACCTCAGGAATGTCAGAGCATGCTGCTCTCATCTGTGGCCCAGCAGCTCTATGTATTGCTGTCACAAATATATTTGTATTTTCCTTTAGATTTCACATTGGTCACAGTTTATGTCATAACGGATATACACAATGGCGATGGAACTGGTAGAAAACTGATAAAGACAAAACTCGTAAAGCTACCTCCATCGGCACCACCACCACCTAGCATTCGCTTGTTTGCTGGATTGACCTGAAGAAACATACTGCCTAAGTCAAAGAAACGATGAAGCAATAGCATCAACCAAATGATACAAGAAATCAACCATTTTTCATCGCAAACCCTCAAGTTTCATTTTATTTTAGAATTTAAGTTGATCGAGAAGAAGAGACTTACAATAGCATCGGAGGACGCATCCACGGACCACTCGGTGATGTCACCTTGAAGGATTTTGAGAAGACTAGAATCAGACAAATTGAAAACAGCTCCGGAAGCCATGAATGAGATTTTGAATACTACTCGGGAAGTCCTAGTAAGAGAATACAGAACATAAGAAGAAGCAGTAATCACATTTCATGTTTTTTTTTTGTATCGTTTGCCTTCTGTAAGTTTGCATTTAACCACTAAATGAAAACTAAAGACCTAACTTTTCTTACAGTCAAAGCATTGATACATTTAGTTAAATATATTCATTAGCAGCTTAAAACAGAGGAATGCTTACCAACAACAGGGGTTCAATCTCTACAATGAGATTGAATGATGCATTATATCTGAAAATATAACATATATAAAAGGTAATGTTCATTCGGACAGACATGCACCCACGTTTTTGTTCCAGGACCGCAGGACGTGGAACAAATATAAAAGGTAACTGTTTCTAATTTACAGTTATGCTTTTCATGTCTTTTTTGAGTTATTAAACAAACTTTATTTTCGAATTAGTATTCTTAAAAGACTTTCTTTAAACAATGGAGAGTTCTTTATATGTATTTGGCTAACATATTTTTGAGTATGCCTAAAGGCTTATAAGTTCAATAAACATGTCAAATAAAATAAAAACTTGCTCTTCGTAGGCACGATAAATACAACCATTGAAAGCTAAGCGGGTGCGTATGAGCCACCTCAGTAATACGCAGCCACATCATCACTTCATCAGTACCCCCAAACTCAGAGTGAGAGAGGATGATGGATAGACTCAGATCACGTCAGAACTGACCACCTTGGAAGGTTTGTCCGAACTGCCAATTAGAAGGAGCCACGTCATTGCTAACGACAGTGCGACCATCACTGGTTGTGACCTGGAACGAGAGGCTCTGGTCGTTGAGGTAAGAATTGCTCTGCCAGTTTTGCCCCCAGTTCCTAGACATTGCTTGCCACGACCCTGTTCTTGAACCTCTGATTGAGACAGCGTGAACGTCTCCTGCTCCGCCTACGTTCGAGATCAAGACAAGGTTGAAGTAAGAGTGTCCATTGATCGTAAACCTTATCCCTCCTTTCTTCATACACGGCACTCTGCACTTACACAACACCATAACTCATTAGTCTAATTTTAGAGAAATACCTAATACTCCCTCCGTTTCTAAAAGATCCACATCCTAGAAAAAACTTTTGTTTCAAAAAGATACATTTTTTATGTTTTCAATACATTAATTAATGATAGATTGTAATTTTCAAAAAATATAATTGTATTTGTTAAAATTCTATTGGTTAAAAATTATAGGAAATAGTTCATTAACAAAAACAATGCATTGGTAACTACAATTTTATGTTTTTCTTAATAAGTGTGAAAAATTTAAAATATGTATCTTTTAGAAACAGAGGGAGTATATCACTTGAACACTTCTTTTTGTTCCCAAAATAGTGTACATAAGGGGAAACAATCCTCAAATACTATAATTTAAAATTAAAAATATATATTTTATATTTGGATTTGAGTTTAAGATTTAGGTTTATTATTTAAGGAGTGATGGTTTACTACAGTAATTTATTTATTTTTCATTTAATTTTCTTGTATGTGCGATACTTGTCATCAGTTTTTTGTGGTATCCAAAAATTTGCCCTTAGTTTTAATTGTTTGTTTGCATATGTTTTCTTAAAAATGTTTTCAAAAATTAAGCAATATTTTTACTAAACTTTAAAAATATTAATTAGGGTAATCAAAAACAAAAGACCTAAAATATGCGCATCCCTTTCATAGCGTTTGAAACAAATGGCAATATTGTTACTTGCAACTCAAGTATCAAGAAAAGTAAAACGGACCTTCTGAAAGAGACAGGGACAATGCCAGCACGGTACTGAGCGATTTGGAGAAAAGCTGGCTCGGCAAGGTCGAAATGTTGAAGAGGAGGATTGCACCATCCTCCATTATCGTTTGAGAGGCCAAAGTTCGGTGGACAAAAGTTTGTAGCCGTGACAGTGATAGTGGAACCAAGACACCATCTCGGGTCATCGTTGCACTTCATCTCGTAGCACGCACCGCACGTGAGTCCGTTGTTGAACAGTGCCGTACTTAAAGCTGCAGTGTTCGTCCCGTAACCTTGGCTATACAGATTCCCATAGCCACAAGCCCCACCTGAATATTTAGGTAGGCCAAGAGTTAGATAAGAGATTAGGTAAGCTAATTAACATAAGCATATAATAAAGTTCTTGGTCATACCCATGGTGCCGGAAGCGTCGCCGCCACCGTAGAACGTGGCGTGACCACCTTGCCAACCTCCGTCGTCCCCATGAGTTCCTTGGAGGGAGAATAAGAAGCTGGATATGGATAGTATTGAGATTATCAAATATTTGGAAGCTGATGTAATATACATTTTTGTTTTTGTTTTGGACGGGTTGTTTAATTCTGTCTTGAGTATTGGGTTTGATTTGGTGAGAATCGTGAGACTGATATGGAATCAAGTGTGGAGCAATTTAGTTTATATAGAGAAGTTTTGGGGTTTATAATTGTGGCAAGAGATAATATTTATATTGTATAATACATGTGGACAACAAATTAAGCAGTTAGGAAAAGAAAGGAAAATGTGTGTATTTATGATTTTATAAGATCAGGGGGGACTTTGAAGGTTGTGGCCACATGCAAATGTTGCGGCTATATCAAATGTGATTCGTAATCAAGTGGCTCCTACTTGCACATGCTTCAACACAAGTCTTTATTAGTTTGTCTCTTCCTTCATTTTGCGTTGGTCATATGATCAAATATCTTTTATATGTGTTGAAGATCATACACATCAATAACTTCAGTGTGTTCAAAGCTACTCATACGAGTCTTGACAATCTAAGAAAACATTAGTTTAAAACATTACTTGATCAAATGTTTTTTTTAAAGATCAAAATGTTTATGTTGCAAATGATCCATTTACACGATGAAATTCTTAGGGTTAATTGTGAGCACATTGGAATATGAAAGCAATTATGGCAATTCTCTTAAATAGCCGTTTTAAGTTTTTTGTCATAAAAAATAATCCTTGAAAAATAAAATGATCAAAATAGTTTTTTTTTTTTTCTTTTTTAAATTTGAAATTTTATTCCCAAATCTCCCTTAACTCTAAACTCTAAGTCTAAATTAGTTAATCCTAGGGATATAAATGCATATAAATGCATTTTTAACTTTAAAAAAAAACTTATTTTGATCATTTTTTCCTTAAAAACTATTTTTGTGAAAAACAAACTAAAATGACTATCTAAAGAAATTTGTCAAATAATTATTCCACACGGTAATATATATTGTATTGTTTAGATAAGTATTTCCCTCTAATATTGATTGATACGTTTTGGTTTGGGGGTTTGTTCACTAGTATTATTTTGCTTAGCACTATCTAAATGATATGGATTGACTAGAGAGGCCACTAATGAATAATCAAAATATAGCAAGTGTGACAGTAGATGGTCCTACCATGTTACAAGCACATGCAAGAGGCTCTCGACGTGTGAGGCTCCTCCCATGCATATTCCTAATAAGTCATTTTCGTGGCCCTTTTATGCATTTTATTAAAGTGTCTTCTACGTCTAAAATGTAGTCAACTTAATCATTTATGGTTTCGTTTTTAACCAGGTTCCTTCATGATTCCCTGAAAATATAGAAATGTGTTTTTATCTTGGGCAGGAAAAAACACATTACATTTTTAGAATTCCAATTGTAAAACATGTTTCAACAGTATTCAACATACAATCATGACATCTTAGAACTACAACATAAATTACGGTTTAAGAATGTCGTCTACGTTTATTGCCAACTAGATACACATCTATATTGATGTAGGAAGAGCAAGATTTGACTGTGAAACCAAAAAGAAAAATTAGAACTATTGATCAAATTGTATCCACAAAAAAGTCACGTGAGATATCTATCCAAAACGTATCAAAGGAAAACCTAAAGGGACCACACTTTACATAACCCATCACAAGGGGTCGACTGTCTCTTAGTTGCCCCGAAACTGCTGGGACTGATCATAACTAAGTGCCTCAAGAATTGTCACTGTCTCAAAGAGAACGTCATTTTAATGACCCAACTTCTGAGCCGACACAAGATAAAGTCTGAAGATATAGTTCATGAATTTTCATGTGAGGATTTAATTTTGTTGTTTGGTAGTTAGGATACCGTTTGAGTGGCCTCAACATGACTAGTTCGGTTCATGTAATTTGAGTCTTAAACGGTTTAACACCTAACCAACCCTGTTTTAAGACTTCAAAAAAATCATCATATACATGTTTTGATGAAACAATATTAGTTTGTAGTAGTTGTTGGTTCCTAGTCTCGGTTCAAGGTTCTTATTTTTGATGAAAAATAAAACAAAAACTGATTTCAGACATTAAGGTTATTATGAAAGTCCAAAGAAACTTGTGTTTGAAGCAAAGTGACATGGAACTGTGAAGTAACAAAAGAAGAGAAAGTGATGTAAGAGACCTGAAACATAAAAAACAGTTTCTTGTCTGGTTTAAAGGTAAAGCCACATCCAATTACAACCACCGTTTACAGGAACGATTGAACAAGCAAGAGTACATAAAGAAACAATTAAAAAAGGGTATCTGGTTCGAATTTGATTGCTCCCAAGGAAGAACAATATGAATCATAAAAGTTAAAACACCTGTGGTCTCTATGTTGAAACCCCCTCACAAAGAAAATTAAATGAATCAGACGGCCAGGAAGATGTCAAAAGAATAGGATTATCCACAAATCGGAACATGGAAAAGGCAGCTTCACATGGTGCTGCTGCTTTCACTAACAGTGTCAGACCTACCGAAATTTGAGCCTCTGCCACAGCTGCTAATGTCAAGCCCCTGTAACCGGCCAAGAGGGTCTTCATTCATTGCCTCTGCAAAGGAATGAGACTGACCCGAGGCATTAGAAGTAGCCTGATGCATAAGCTGAGGGTTTTGGTTGTTATTGTTATTTGGCTGAAAGAGATGAAACTGATGAGTCATCTGTTGCAGGTTTTGAGCATCGGTTTGTTGTTGCTGATGATGATGTTGAAAGAAGGATTGTTGTTGTGGTTGCTGTTGTTGAGAGTATTGCATATGCATCCCGAGGTTATAAGCATCAGCGTGTGAGACTTCTCCTGTAGCGAACTTAAGCCTCTCAACTTCCTTTTTCAGTTGCTCGTTTAGTGCTGCGTAGGGAAGAATTAAAACCAAAACAATCACATAGAAAAGGAGGGAGGGAGACAGGTTTACATACCATCTCGCAACTTGGCTTGTTGTTCCATGACTTGTAAACGAAGCTTGAGCTCTGTATTCTCAGTTGACAAACCAGTTGTGTCTCTCTGTAATAATCAAGGTATTAGGCTGTAGAGGAGAAAACTGAGTGAAGAGAATGTAATATGTTACTACAAATGCAGTACTGAAGATTTGTGATAAGAAGAAACCTGAAACAAGGAGAGTTGTGCTGAGAGGGTAGTAGCTTCAGTTTGCAAGGTCTGAACCTTCCTCTCGAGCTCCATAATGTACCGAGCCTTCCTCTCTTTTGAACGAGCAGCAGATTGTCGATTAGCAATTATCCTGCACAGAGTACACCGAGACAGGATCAGAGCCGGATCTAGGCACAGCTCCATGAATTTTTTTTTTTTTATATAGAGATAGGCCTCCAAATTATGATTTAAAAAAAAAATTAAACTTCTTAACGAAATGTTTATAATCTCCAAAATCTCAGCTCCGGCCCTCAAAGATTAGACTACTGGAGCATCAACCAATACACTATGCTGCCACTCAATGTTCAAAAATTTAGAATAGTACAGACTAACATATTTAGTAGTGGAGAACAGTCATGCTATTAATAGCAACCATTACCAGGGAGGTTCATCACAATCATGGAACTCTGAGAGTACATGAACACAAGGATAATGCACAAACTTTTCCGAACCACATCCAGTTAAAACTATTAACTTTCCAAAAGGGAACGTGAAAAAAGACATCATCTCGAAAGTTTGAATGTTTAGTAAGACTTGAAACATACTCAAGCCATACGAGAAGTACCAAACATAAAATCATCATCATTAGATAGGATCTCTAACCAAACAAGAATGTACAGTACAACAAGCTTGAACAGACAAATCAAACAAAAAAAAGAATCTAGTTATAGGTGGCCATCACATCATCATGAAAGAGACACATTTGCCATACAAATTCCAGAATCACAAAAAAAAAGCATGCTTATGGGACCCTCATAATCTCTCTCTCTCACCCAAAGAAGACCTAGCAAAAGCAGCATAGTATAAGCTAACTAAATTTTAGTTACCGTTGAGATTCAAGAATTATAGTCAAACAAAAGTAGCACAACATCAACATCAAAAAGATTAGGTCATAAAGCAACCACCTTTTTCCCGCGAATTGTAAAACAAGACATAATAAAACTGGTCTTAACGGTTTAACTGGACCAGATCATTTTCAAACAATTTTGGCAAGAAGTGAGTTAAAAGAGGAAACCTTTTAGCTCTCTTGGGATCAACGACCCAAAGCTCAGCGAGTTTATCAGGAGCCATGGCTTTCTTGGCCTCTATTGACTCCAAACTCGAAGACCCACCATCAACGGAGAGGCTGTGCCTGTGCCTTGGTCTACTCCCACCTTCTTCTCCTCTTCCTACATTTTCACCTGAAAACGGGTTAGGAGCGGACGGTCCAGCCGAATCGGATCCGGATCCGAGTTTCTCAATGTCCATGTACGTGCAGAAGATGTCATCTTCGGATCCAAGGTCCTCGAACCCTCCGAACGGTTCAGAGAGATCCAGATCTTCTGGGAGACGGAATTGAACCTCCGAATGCGCTCTCCGATGGTACGCTCCTCGGAACGGCGTCGGATTACTCAGAGGCGCCGGGCATTGGTTAGATTTCGCGTTCGAAGAATCCTCCATTGCTCTTTCTTCGATCCTCCTTCTCTCTTTCGCGCCCTCTCTCTCTCTCTCCTCTGTCTATCTGTCGGAATCGGACAGCGAATGAGAGATTCAGATTTCACGTTTTTTAACCGAAACGGGATCCCAACGGCGTCGTTTCTATATCATTTATTTTATTTCCTTCTTTTAACCACTTGAAGTTGAAAAGTTGGTCTATAAAGCAACTTTGAAGCTCTTGTCTCTGATAACATAAATTCAAATACATTTAAGAAGTAATTAAAACCTGTGGATTTTGTAATTTGGATGTTTATTATGCATGGTAAAAAGAATTTTGAAATTATAGGGGAATAAAGTTTTGTTAAGTTGAAATTTGATCAAATATCATAAAAATGTAAATTAGTTTTTCATTAAAGATCTAAACTCAGTTAATTTCGTTAAATAGATCTTACACAGTTATAAAACATACATGGAATTGAAGTATTAATTATCAAATCTAATCCAAATATATATTAAGTCCGAATAAAACTTTTGAATCAAAAAATCCCAAAAATATTTATTTATTTAATAGTATGGTAAATTTGAGATATTATGGTTCTTAATTTAAATAGTAAGCCCACACTGAGAAGCGGTTAATGGACCGATATATTTCAGGCCCATAAGAAACTGAGATGACGCCGTTACCGCTAACGCCGTTATTTACAAGGAACCCCCCCTATGTAAGAAAACGGCGAGTGTTTTGGTTTGAGCGAAGAGACTCAAAAAGGAGAAGGTAGAGAAAAAAAAGAAGAAGATGGATTCGAAGACGAAGCAGATGATCCTATCAGCTCTCTGTAAACACTTCTCCGTGGACCCTGTAAGTTTAGAAGAAAGCTTTCACTTTTTTCTTACATGATTTTGTTGCTAAGTAGCTAGTTCTGTTCTAATGGGTGGGTGTTGAATCGATTTCATGAAGATTGTTCTGGGAGGGTCTGATGAGAATGATGTCAAGACACTCTATTCTAATGTATTGAAGGCATCTGGAAAGCAAGTGTCTTCACAAAACAACGAGGAGGTACTTCTGAACTATTAAAGATTAGAATTTTTATTGAGCTTCCTTCTCGTTTCTATCACATTTTGACAAGGATGTGATAGAAACCTTGCAGTGTCTTATCTATAGTGGTAAAGGATGGATTTTTATTCTTTTTTTTTTTGCATATTCCAGGTCTTAAAGTGGCTGGATTATGCGGAAGGACTCCCAAAGGATCGCTTTGCAGCTCTTGAGAAGTTGAATGTAGAGTTAGCCGTCAAGTCGGTTGTCTTGGGAAATGGATTGACGCCATCTGCAGCTGATGTTGCTATGTTTGCATCTTTGCATTCTTCAGTGGTAGGTAACTAATGACTGTTATAATGTTCCTTGTTATCTCTTGTGTCCTGTTATCTGCTGACTTGATGTGTTTCTCAGATTGGTCTCTCGGATTCAGACAAGGAGAAGATCCCACATGTCATAAGATGGATGAACTACATTCAGGTAGGATCGACATATAAACTTTTCATTACTATTTTTTTTGTCAAGCTAGTCTGTAAATCTATGGAGTTAGTTAACACACCTTGTGTGAGGTTAGCTACTATGTTTGTAATTGCTGCTCGCTATTAAAATTTTTTCAGATTAAAGAAGACTTGTCAACATTGTTTGGACCAGTTTCTGTGAAGTTACCACAGTTTGACTTCGAGGTATCAAAAAATGTCGTCAAGTTGGATGCAAACGCCAATACAAAAAAAGCTGCAGAGAGTCCAAAGCCTGTTGACAAGTCAGAAGCTCAGACGAGCACAAAGAAAGCTGAGCCTGAGGTACTGACTAAATTTGATTGTGAGTCTAAATTATTATATGTTGTAGAGAGTCTCTGATGTTTGCACACTTCTTTAGGAGCCAAAGAAAAAGGCTACAAAAGAGAAGGATGCCAAGAAAGAAAAGAAGAAGCCTGCTGAAGCAGCACCACCACCAGCTAACAAAGAGACAGAGCTTAGTGTCAGTTTGCTAAATATTCAGGTCGGTCTGATTCGCAAAGCATGGAAACACCCGTCGGCTGACAGGTTTGTGGTTAAAACACTTTCAATCTTATGGCAGCTCTGTTGGAAGTCTTCTAATATGTTAACACTGGTGTCTTATGTATTGACAAATGCAGTTTACTGGTGGAAGAAATAGATGTTGGGGAGGGTAAAGTGAGGCAAGTCGTTAGTGGCTTAGCAAAATTCTGCAGTCCCGATGATCTAGCGGTATATAGTGATATGCATTGTTGTATTAGTCCTGATGATCTCGCAGTATTGTGATGTCTTGAATTTTAAAGCTTTACTTATCTACTGTTTCCTTGGTTGCTGCATTGTGATGATGAAGAACCGTCTTGTTGCGCTCATCACTAATGTCAAACCTGGAAAGCTAAGAGATGTAATGTCAGAAGGACTGGTAATAACTTTTGACTATCAATGATCAGATTATTGCGAAACTCTTGCGGAACTCTCACTGTTGTTCTTCTTTGGTGTTCTTTTCGCTACAGGTTCTTTGTGCTTCAAATGAAGATCACTCGGTGGTAGAACCGTTGCTACCACCTGCTGGAGCTAAACCGGGAGAGCGTATTTCATTCTCAGGGTATGTAACGTTAATGACTTGACATCAAACTTGTTTGATTGCCTTGGAGACATCTCGTCTTTGTAACATTTCTTGTTCATTACAAACTCAAGAACCCTTTTGTGTCGTGTAGGGTCGAAGGAAAGCCAGAAGATGTTCTGAACCCAAAAAAGAAGCAACTTGAGAAGATAACACCGGTATGTACAAACACATATACATTCAATCTGAACCTGATGAAACTATTGTGTTTGCATTAATACATATGTACATTCAATCTCGCGGGAAATCCTGATCACAACGCATTTGCAGCATCTGTACACTGATGAAAGTGGTGTAGCCACATACAAAGGCATACCATTCATGACCTCAGCTGGACCTTGCACCTCCAGCATCCTCAAGGCTACCATCAAGTAGTAAACCTTTTAGTCTTCTTATCTTCTCTTCTCTTTGATGATATTCACAAACTCCTGTTGGAAAAAGAAAGTTGTCACAATTCATGTTAAGCTCTAACTTTGTTCTTATTAACCGTTTTGACTCTCTCTTTTTTTTATGTGAGCTTTTTGACAAACAACGTTGTTTTTAGTTCTGTTTTGATAGCCTTCTGCTACATGGTTTTATTTCAAGTCCATATAGATAAACCAAAACCTGAACTTATTGCTTCATGTTTTAGCCGTTGATGATAATCTTATCGACCCTAAACTCTTAGAGAAGTTACTCAAGCTTTTGTCTTGCAAAGGTTGTTTCTGGTCTCTTAAGTGCAGATGTTTAACGAGTGGGGCTCAAATGTTTAGACAGAAGTCTGAAACTATCTGATGTTGAAAAACTCAAATGCCATCTCATGAACTGCAGAAGCGTTATATGTAGCCCTGACCATAAACATTTCAATATCTTGATTCTTTATTTGATTGTTTACATTTTTCTTTATAAAAATGAAGAAGTGTTTTCAAGATATCTATAGTAATCTTCACACATACACAGAGAAAAAGAGTCAAAGAAAATGATTGTGGTTATGAAGATGGTGACGATGTCTTCTGTCTTCAAACCCTAGGCAACGAATAAATGGATAACACGAGAGGAAGAGACATCTCTTTATTCCTCTAACCATTGAAAACGTAGGCAACACGCAATAACAACAACATTGATGATGATTATGGTTCTCTTCTTTCAACTTTTCTTTATCTTTTCTTCTGCTTTTGTCTCTTTTGCGGCCATTGTTGCACAAGATTGTCATCGCTCTCTGATCTCAGATCAATTCTGACAAATATATGGATCCTTATGCTGCAAGAAAGTCTAGGGTTCAATATTTAACAGAGGAATCAAGATAACTTACCTCAGATTTGAAGAGGAAGAAGATGAATCTCTTTCTTCTCCAAAGAGACAAGGTTTGAAACGCAGTGGAGAAATTGTCCTGAAGAATATCCTTGGTACTACTTCTCCATAGGGAGCTTTCAACATCACGCCACGTGTCATTCCTCTATGTCTTAGCTCTCATTGCTTTTTAGACGGAACCTAATGCTCCGACCAACCACGATTTTTTTAATTTGATGTTCTCCTTTGTTGTGTATGTATCGCACGATTCCTACACTTGGTAGGATTGTATATCATGATATGATTTATTTAAGATTATAACAAATTATGCCATTATTGATTTATTATACTCTATATTATCTATGGTACAAGACTACAAGTCATTTAATATTGGAAGTCAATTTCCATTAATTCTATCAAAAATTCAATATGGGAATTACAGTCACCAAATTCTCACCAAACTTACTTAAAGAGTTTGAAATCTGAATCTCAACCAATTTTTGTTAACATATATAAGTTTATAAAGTGATTTGAACGTTGGAAACTATAGCAAGGTCTTTTAAAGCTTATAAGCCCAACTTCTAGACGGCAAAAAAAAAAAAAAAAAATTGCGCCGTAAAGGAAGCAAAACCCTTTAACACTTGCAGTTTTATCGCCGTTGAGTTATTGAAAACGATGGAGGAGAACTAACTTTGTTTTTATCGGAGAAGATGGTTAAGAGAACCCAACAAACGGCAAGAGAGACAAAGCATCGTTAAATATTATAATTTTCTATAACCAAGTTGCCAAAAACATATCTAAGACAGTAATTTTCTAGTTTCATTGATCTGTTTTTAGTGTTTTTTTTGTCAATTATTAACTATACAAACTTTCATCGAATCATATAAACATTTCATCATTAAATATTATAATTTAGTATGTCAGTTTATATTTGGTTGAGTTTATTGACTTATATGTGGCCCATACTATTGGTGTTCACCAGAGAGAAGTTTTTATATATGAGAGTTTATTACCTTATATGGCCCATACTATTGGTGTTCACCGGAGAGACATGTCACAAATCAGATCTCAAAAACAGAATCTTGTCAAATCCTTAATTAGCAAATAATAAAAGAGATTGCAATTAATTATAAATAATTGCAAATCAATCGAACCCTTTGACCTAGTAACTAAAATACGCTCATCTAGATCATGATGGGCTTTTTTATATCCGAAGTAGCATACAGAAGTGGGCATTAATGCATAAAACAAAATATGCTCCACTGGATCATGATGGGCTTGAAGTGGCCCAAACATAACCCAGCTTTTTAGATGAAGTAATCTCGGACATAAACAGAAACAGAGTTTTTGATCTTTGTCGGCGCTCACAAGAAAAAAAAATGGGGAAAGGAGAAGAAGAGAGCCCTAATTCCATGTGCATACTCCCCCAGCGGCTGGAAGCTAAACATGTAACCAAAGCTGCGAAGAAGAACGGTTTGTTCGCCTCTTGTACCTTCTCTTCGCTTGGCTTAGATCCCAAACTCTCTGACCAGCTCAAAGGTTCGCTCTTTATGTCTCTACCAACACAATCTTTGTGCATATACATATCTTAATCGTTGTTTTTCGTGTTAATTTAACAGAAAGGATGGGTTTTGAAGCTCCTACGCTTGTACAAGCTCAATCCATTCCTTTTATTCTCTCAGGACGAGATGTGTATCCTTCTAGCTATGATATTATTATTATTATTATTATTATTCTTTTTCATGTTTCCTTTAACATAAATGTATAGACTTGTTAATGCTGCAACTGGAACTGGGAAAACTATAGCCTACTTGGCACCAATCATCCATCACTTGCGTGCTCATTCTCCCAAGGTTGATCGTTCTCATGGAACTTTTGGTATGTTACTACTATCCTTTTTCTATTGTCTAGTAGCTAGAATTTAGAATTCGTTTTAGTAAATGTTTTTTTTTTTGGTATGTGGTAGCTTTGGTGATTGTGCCGACACGGGAACTATGCCTTCAAGTGTACGAGACTTTGGAGAAGTTGCTGCATCGGTTCCATTGGATTGTCCCTGGTTATGTGATGGGAGGCGAGAAGAAGGCTAAAGAAAAGGCTAGGTTAAGGAAAGGTGTGTGTGTGTGTGTGTGTGCTCCTTTCTTCCTTTCACATGTTTGGTTTCTTCTTAGAGTAAGAATGATCGTTTGCTTGGTTTCTTCAGGGATATCTATTCTAATTGCAACCCCAGGACGCCTTCTTGACCATCTGAAGAACACTGCTTCATTCGTGCACAAGAATCTTCGATGGGTTATCTTTGATGAAGCTGATTGGTATAGTTTCTGTACCTTAGTTCCTTTACTGATCATGTGCTTTCTTTATTTAGCTCTCTTCCTTTTGAATTTGGTAGCATTCTCGAAATGGGGTACGGGAAGGAGACAGAACAGATCATTAAGCTTCTAGGTTCTAGACAATACGAGGAAGGGGAAGACGACGACGATGATGATATTGTTGTTCCAAAGGGCGGAGTTCAGAAGCAGACCTTGTTACTGTCAGCAACACTGAATGAGAAAGTTAACCACCTTGCAAAACTTAGTTTGGATGATCCGGTTATGATTGGTCTTGACAACAGCAAACTGCAACAAACTCTACCAATAGAGTCTCCCGGCTCTCTTGATTCTGATGAGGATGATAATATGGTCATTCACGTAAACAAATCAGCAAATCCTTCGTCTGAGGACTATGGAATACCATCGCAGCTTGTGCAGAAATATGTTAAAGGTACATTTTATCTTCACTTGAATGGTTCGATGGTTATATAACAAATGTCTATTATATGCAGTGCCATGTGGTGCACGGCTTGTGGCACTTCTTTCTGTTCTCAAGAACCTTTTTGAGAGAGAAGCTTCTCAAAAGGTAATTCTCAAGCAGAAGAACATATCTGAAGTTCTTGTCATAGAACAGCGGTTTTGTTTATTGAGGTTTTTGTGTGGCTATTTTGCTACAGGTGGTCGTATTCTTTTCGACACGTGATGCTGTAGATTTTCATTACTCACTTCTGAGTGAATTCCAGTGGCCACCAAACTCAGAGACAAAAGAAGAAGAGGAGGCGACGAAACAGCTGTTTCTCAAATGCAAAACATTCCGGCTACATGGAAGTATGGAGCAGGAGGATAGAAGATCTGCGTTTGCGACCTTCAAAGCAGAGAAACAAGCTCTTCTCTTGAGTACAGATGTTGCTGCTAGAGGCTTGGATTTCCCAAAAGTAAGATGTATTATTCAATATGACTGTCCCGGGGAAGCTACCGAGTATGTGCATAGGTAAGTAAATACTTGACTTTCTACCTTTAAATTACTTTAGTCATGCTAAAAACCACTGTGACGTTTCTACCTTTAAATTACTAAGCTCATTGGTTTTTGAGTTGCAGAGTGGGTAGGACAGCTCGTATTGGTGAAAAAGGAGAAGCTTTGTTATTTCTACAGCCGGTTGAGATAGACTATCTGAAGGACCTTAAGAAACATGGTGCAACACTTGCAGAGTACCCTCTTCTAAAAGTAGTTGATAAATTTCCGCTACTGGGCAACATGCCTCGCATCAAAAAGGTCATATCCCTAGAATCACATCCCTGGGTCATATCTCTGCAGAGAGCTCTTGAATTCTTTACTTACGCCGAGGTATGATTCTCTCTCCCTCCCTCTCCTAGCTTGGTGTTCTGATGGAAAATGATCTTTTCTCTTCCCCCTGTTTGTGGTGGTTATTTGCAGCCGAAGATGAAGAACTTGGCGAAGAATGCGTTTGTCTCGTGGGTTAGGGGATATGCAGCTCACAAGGGAGAGCTCAAGAGCATCTTTGTGGTGAAGAAGCTTCACTTGGGTCATGTCGCCAAGAGCTTTGCCCTGAAAGAGCAACCTTCGTTGGTTGGAAAATCACACCATAAGGAAACAATGAAGAGGAAGAGAGACGAACGCCAAAAAGGGCAACACCCAAAGAAGAGAAAGAAGATGAGTGGCGGCAATAGAAGTACAACAAAACCTTGACCAAATCCGTTTTCCCCACTACAAACCATGGCATAAGTTTTGTAATGAGAGCTGTTTTGCTCATCGAAATTTTTGAAGTATTTAAAAAAGTTAAAAACGTTATCATTATTTTGAGAAGTTCTCTAATGGCCTTTTGAGATTTTCAATGCATTGAATAGCTTAACGAGTATCATTGTAGTCTGTAGATGAAGATGAGTCCACTTTACATCATTCCTACTTCTCAAAAACACATACGAAACACACTTTTTGGCAGTTTAGAGTAAAAATAGACATTCTTGGGGTTAAAAAAAATTAATGATATTATAACAAATCAAATAAATCGTTGGTTGCTTGCTTGGTTCGGAGTCTTGAGTCATCTGGAGATGCTTTCAAAAAAATGAATGTACATTGTATTCCTGTTTATCTTCTTCCTCTGTTCATCACACTCCCGATGAGGTTCGGTTAATGCGTTGGGCACCAAGTCTAGGAGCTGCAGGTTTGGCTGCTCGGCCACGACCAGAAGACAAAGGTTTTGCTCTGGTGGTTGGAGGTGGAGCAGCAATGGCAGCCCATGGGTCTTCATCATCAGACTGTACTGTCTTCTTCAAGTTCAACGGTCTTGAAGTAGTTGCAGGTGCAGGAGCAGCTATTGATCCCCACAAATCATCGTCCTCGGATTTCACAGCTGCTTTTGCCGTGTTAATCTTTGGTCTTGAGCTTGTAGCTGTAAAGAGCAACGTGTATGACACCATATAAGAGGCTTAACAAAAAGTATTGACGCCAAGTTATTCAGATAAGGATTTGTACCTGCAGGTCTAGAAGGCTGAGACACAGGTCGTTTTTGAGCTGCTTGAATGTTTGAGAGAGCTGGAGCAGGTTTTGGTTCATCGATAGGATCGAGATCCCAACCGTCTTTGTCGCTATCATGACCTTCGCTAATGCCATTCTCAACGTCTCCCCAACCATCTGTTGATGTTGGGGATGGTGGTGCGGGTTGATCTGTGAAGTCCGAGTTGGAACGTGTATGATGACTGGCTTTGACACTTGGCGCCTCCGTTGCTGAGGAAAGATTTACAAGCAATTAACAAAAATAAGAAAAGAAAGATTTGCTACTTACATATCTGCGGTTGCACATTTCGAAAGATTTTAATTCCATGGTTGAGAGTAAAATTATGGAAAGTGATGTCAAGTGTACCTGTGCTTGTAGCATTTGAGGCTGCAAAAGCTAGGGATGGTGCAGAAGAAGAAGAAGCAAGAGGCGCTTGATCTAATGGCTTACCCTTAAGAGTCAAAGAACTCATAGCCCATCTATAAGAATTAAATATATTAGTCCAATTAGTATACCGAACACTCTTAGCAATGTTCACATAGGTCATCTACTACACTCACCCGATTAGACCAGCAGTTTCAGGTATAGCTGAGGCTCCTCCAGTGCCTCCTGTCTCTCCAGAGTTTGTCTATTACCAAACCAAATGTTAGTTAAGACTTTACATATAATAAAACCTCATGGAAAAGAGGTAGCTAGAGGCGTTATTTCTACCTTCTCATAGTTCTGTTTCAGTATCTGAAGAAACTGTTCTACAGCCTGAAATGCCTTGGATCGAACCTCACTGTCAAGGAAAATGAAACAAAAGGATTTACAGTTTGTCCAAGTGAGCAGAAAAAAGGAACAACATGCACTTAAAATAAGGAACCTGTCTTGGTCAATGGTTAGCACAACAACATTTGGAAGAATCCTAGTTGCTATTTCAGGGTCGTCATAAGTGGTGCTGGTGGCACATAATGCAACAATACCTGCGTTATATAAAAATCTTATGAGGTGATGAAAGCTGGAAACAAGACAACATCAGGAACATCCCACAAGATACCAGGTATTCACATACCTGCACCTCGAGCAGGTGGAAATGTATCCCGCAAGGCACGCACTGTAAAAGCGTTAATCAAAACTCTTTTCCTTGTCTGCATCAATTTTTTTTATGATTAAGCACAAAACGCTACAGAAGAGGTAACAAAAGAATCAAATGAACAACAACGAAAGTAATGGAGACTAACCCCTTCGTTTAGGTAGGTGGCAATATTCCCAAGTAATATAGTTGTATTGGTTCTGATTGCAGGCTCTTCATCCACCTGAGGATGATACAAAATTTAATCCACAATGACCTCTCAAAGCTATTGAGGTGGCAGATACACACCTGTAATTTGGAAAGGTGTTTCAAGAGGGATCCAGAAAGTGTACGCTGAGAAAGCTGCAGGCACAATAAAAGAAAAGAGATATACACTAGATATAAATACAATTGGACTATACCAAAAAAAAATGGTGAGGATAGTAATACCTTTGGAGCTAAAACGAGCATCGATTTGAGGGTCAGCTCTCGTAGAAAGGCAGATGTGTCTGCAAATCCTGTAGCAACATGAGGGTATACCTATGGAAAACACAGTCCAGTTAGTGTTGATATTAAAGCATGCATTGCTGCTGAATACCCCACACGCAAGCACTTCTTTGAAGAGGAAATAAAAATTACTTGTTCATCAACAATTTGCCCTGACATTGATTCTCCAAATTGATCAACATGTTGCAAAAGAGAAACTCTGATAGCTCGATCATTGGAAGCAAATAGCTTGACTATCGTTGGAAGCACCTAAAGTCATACAAAGGAGTAACTTAAGAATAATTAGAAAACTATTCATATGAACGCCAAATTGAGTGGCTTAGAGCGTTTAAACAGAGACATAGCATGCCTGTTACCTTGACTTTGAAATCTTCAGTCGATAACCATGAACCCATCTTAAGCAACGCAGTTAATGCAGGGGCAACAGCTGATCCAAATTCAAGGGAAGACGCTAATAAAGGAAGAACCTGCATCAACCAGAAGTTTAATTAAAATAATAAAACGCAAAGCCTTCAACTCAAAATTCAAAACCAAAACCGTTGTTACAACGAATGATTCAGGTTCAAACCTTCTTAAGTACGATCTCCCGAGGAAGCTGTTCAGCAACATGTGGAAGTTTGCGGAAGAAAGTATCTTTCTCAACACTGTCTTTCAAGTTGAGAATATCCATAAAATGTATGGTGTCCACCAGCTTATTTTGGAAATACTCTGCAAGATATCAAATATAAGAACTAAGAGATGGTCCAAGATACAACACCATAACAAAAATCCAAAACACCAGAGGGAAGGGCCAAAAAAACAAGCCTAGAATCGAAGTAAAGTATTTTAAGGTACAAATTTGTAACCAAGACATGAAGATTACCGCCATTTTCTAGAAGTTTTGAGGTGTTCAGTCTGCGAGAAGGCATGGAACTTAGGAGTCGCTGATAATCTGGAAGCAGAGACTGTGAGAAAAGAAACATTCAAACTGAAATGAAAGCCAGCTCTTGGAAATTAATGTACTACAAACTGATAAACGTTCAAAACTTTGGGGGAAAACATGAAGCCTTTTCCAAAAACACATCGCCAGTATTTGAATTTCAAAATACACTGCGAGTTAAATCCACATATTCAGGAAATGATGGGATGTGACAGCCTAACCTTAGGAATGCCAACAGTGTTACGAAGCTCCTCTGTTTTTCCCAGCTTAGAGCCCGAGAAGAGTTCATAAATCAGACAACCTTCAAAAAGGAAGTCAGGGAGTTCAATGAAAGAATTGCACTCAAGTTGGCCAGCTATATATTACATTTAATTCCACGAAGATCTTACCTAAGCCCCACGAATCAATGGCCCATGGTGGAGACTTTCTAATGGCAACCCAATCAGACTTCACCATTTCCATTGGCTTGTACTGTGTTTCCACTAGCCATTCAAATGGCTGAAACAAAAAAAAAGTTAAGAAAAGATGACAAGGAAGCAACAAACTCTGGGATATGCCTATACTGGAGAGAAACAACAAACATACAAATCGAGTGAATGAAAGTTAAAATTGACAAGTGAAAGAAGAGTACCAGCATAGGTCCACTTGCAGATTCATTGCTCCCATCAAACTCCGATAGGACATCAAAAGCATGGAGTTTCCAGTCTAAAGTAGGTGTAACAACAACACTCGCAAGGCAGACATTTCCATGTACCTGTTGAGACAATGGAAAGGAAGAAGAAAAAAAACAAAATGTGGTGAGGATTCAAAGTTTTGTCATCACATATTCAAAATGATATCTACAATATACCCAACAAGAGAATCTAGCATATATTCTAAATAGCTGAAAAATATAATGTATGAAAAAGTAAATACTCACAAGTTTGCAGTCATTGTTCAGAAAGCTCACAGCTTTAGTTATCTGGTGTAGCCCCAGAGCAAAATACTCATCCCTAAAGTCACAACAAAGTTTCAGACATGATCAGAATTACAAAGCCAATATTACGAAAAAGACAGAAAAGACTGACAAGATTTGTTGGAATGTTGCTGCGGAAAACTATATCCTTGGCCCTATTTTCTGATGGCTCATACCTCTGAGTGGCTTTCAATCCAAGCTCCTTGATCTTATCTGAGAGCGGCATAACAGGCTCAGTGACAATGTAGATTGTAAACTTGGTACTATTACCATCATGAGTTTCAACCTCCGTGCTATGAAGAAACGAAAGTATATTTGGATGCCTCACCTGCACATGGGAAGTGTGTAGCTTTTACTTGACTAGTTTGATAACTTAGAGTTCCAAGTGCTTGAGTTAAGAGTTGTTTGGAGGCTACACCATCATGTTACTACAGAGAGTGACCAGAACTTACAGTACGAAGGCGCTTGACACCGTTTCTACCAGCAGCCAAATGCCCATCTTGAGCATTGTTCCCAGATAACGCAAAGATTGAAACTTGAGATCCATCATCCTGAACCAAACACCCAACAACGTTACATGATATATCAAAATTGCATCATAACAAAAGGCAAATCCAATAGAAAGAGAGAGAGAGAGAGAAAGGAGAGACCTTTGAGGTACCACGAAAGTGGGTCCATGAGCCCCAAGCAGAAGGGTGAGGATCACCGATGTTGTAAGGTAGATCGTTGAGCCCCGTCCCAGATCCACCCACCACTCCTTTCAAAAACTTGAACATATCCTCTGTATACTAAAAAGAACGTTGTTGCTTTCGCAAGGATCTATATGGAATCAGAAGGAACGAAGGTGGAGCTCAAAATTGGAAGCTCTTCCTTCTTCGTCAATCTCTGCATCATCTCTCGTGTTTGTATTATGATCTGCAAGTGTAAGGATTATGATCTACCGTTTTTGTATTTCGTCTTTACAACTCGTGCTGTTTTATTTGCTCGTAAGACGCCGTGGTGTTTATTTTAGTGCTGTTTTCATGTGGGTCGAAGTATAGCTCAGGATCGACTATGATTTGGGCCTCATAATGTTTTCGTTTTTATTCTCTTGTAATCATTTTTTTGTTCATAAGTTTTTGAATTCAGGATATATGAAATTTCATTTAATTTGGTTTTATACCCCAATTATTATTATCTTCAAAAAAATATTGTTAAATAAGCTACCACATAAATCACACATATGGATAAAAGTAAGAGAAATACTCTAGAACAGTTTTATTAAAAAAATTGTCACAAAAATAGCACACAAGAAAGAAAATGACTAAAATATTTTATTAAATGTTTCATTAAAGAAGTAAATATACATTTATATTCTTAAGGTTAACTAATATAAATTTATGATTTAGAGTTAAGGGGTATGATTTTGGAGTTATGGTTTAAAATTTTAAAAAATAAAAATAAAATATTAAATTTTTCAAAAAAAATAAAAAAAAAACTATTTTAATGCTATTTTTGTGATAAACTGCTATTTGAAAAAATTGACTAATGAATTAAAAGTTATAAATCACCCATTTTGTAGAGCCGTATGAATCGTTTATTGCAATCTTGCATGTTTTGGAATGTTACATTAAAAATAGTGAAGATTAAACACTTTCAGAGTCATTTTCCGTAGCTCACACACTTGCCATTACACCCACCACTCCAATTGCTCTGCGGCTGCAACTGGTCATTCCGTTGACTACGGGCCCCTCTTCTTTGACATATAGCCAACGCTATAACGTTTGGTATCGGCGGGAATGGGGCCAACGTGGAATTCATATGTCTTTTTAATGATACAGCTCATCATCATCACTGTTACCGGCTGCTGGAAGACGGCGACGACAGAGTCAAATAGTGTTCATAAATCTACACAGAAGGCACATGTTTAGAGCATCATTAGTGGGAGTCTCTCTCCGGGAATTTCTCACCAAAAATAATAATTTTTTAAAGGGAGAATTTCTCAAAACTCGAAAAACTCATACAAAAGTCTCTTTATGGATGTTCTTAGTTTTTTTTTCCTTTTGTAACACTTTTAGTTTAATCTTTTTATTATTAAAGTTTTGCATATTACACGTGATTCTAGTTTGTAATCTAATAGAAACCAATTTTTTACACCGGAAAGTCATTTGTTCAGACACGGGGTAGGTTGTTTCACAATTAATAAAAATTAGTGTTAGGGTTCTGACTTTACTTTTTTTATGATAGTGACAAAACTAACTATTTGCATAACAAATTTTCAAAGTTTCTTTTCCATAATCTCCTTTTTTAAAAGTCTTTATTTCCGTACAAATCTCTAGAAAGAGCTCACTTCATTAACGTTCTATTTCTAATAAATTGTTTCAAAGTTTAGCTTAAAGAGATTTAAGTGGCTCTAAAATAGATCATTAGGTGATCAGAATTTCTGGACTTCTTATAAAAAATAGTAATCCCTTCTGACGAAAAAATAAAAACAGAAAAGTAATCAGAATATCCAAAATATGTTGTATGTGCAATCTCCTTGTATTTAAAATAAATCAAAACAGAGGGAATTTGTTAGTGTCTAACAAATTGGCATGAACGTGTTGGTGTTTCTTCGTTTTGGTTGTTGTCTTATTCAGCCTAAAGCATCCAAATAATTAAAAAAGAGGCCTTGAAAGTCAAAATCAGCTATTCGAGTGGATGTTTTGGTCCCTCCCCCACCGTCACTATTAATCATGCATGGGGTTCGTTTTTCCCTTTTGCTCATCATCATGTGCATTTGTTATGTCGACGGAGAGGGCACTCCATCTATCCTCAATTATTTTACAACAGTATGATGTGACATGTAAAAATGGTTACGGTGTTGGATGATTTTTATAACATTTTTTTAGGTTTTGGGTAAACACAAGAAAACATTCATCATATCTCCAAATCAAGTATATATCAGAAGATTCATATACTTATCTATTAATCACACGTAAAAGTAGTTTTATTCCTGAACTAATTCATTGATTATGTTGATGGAATCAAGTAAGTTTCATCTATTTATCTATGTTATATTTAAATTTCTAAAACTCTTGAAAATATTTCAAAGATTGATATGTTCCTCACAGGATCGAGTCAAATATATGTATATAGTTTGTATTAAAGATAATATGTACGGAACATGTTTTTTTTTTGGGTCACTACCGAAGATAGTACAGTTTGATTGATTTTGGTTTATTGTTGCAGGAAGCATTAATAAATGCCCTAGTGCATACGGCTATTCTTATGTCAGGGCAACAACAAAAAGACAAAGCACCCCAGTTGCGAGATGCACTTGCCTCCAACTTCTTCCTTTTTAGCACCAAACCATTCATAGCCACACTTTGAATGGATAAGTCTCTTTACACTCTTTAGGTAATCATATGCCACATGTATGGATAATAACACTATCAATCATATAGGCAAAACAATAACCTAGTGGGACTGTCGCAATTGATGGCTTATTCTAATTACATCAGCTATCCATTAACCAAGTTGTTTCACCTTTACTACCAACCTATGATTTATCCAAAATGAACTTGTGAAAAAAACATCTTTAGTCAAGAATCAGACTGATACTACCACGTACAAAACATCTAGTGCCCATTTTGGAAAAAAATGAAACAAGTGAAATGTAGAAACATTAATAAATCCATATGGTACTTTATCAAACATACAACAAAAATATTACATTTCACTAAACATACTCAAAGAGAGAGAGAGGATGAGAAAAGATTATTAGCCTAATTACGATATATCAATTCGGATTGAATATTGTTCATATGGCATTTGTTCCTTCGTAAGGGCAGTATGAATCAAATAAGGAGATTTGATCGTTGTCAATGAAATCAAACTGATGAGAAGAAGTATTAGCTTCACCGTGATTGTAGTGATGATTCTGATGATGTTGATGATCATCAAACATCATCATCACGTCTTGCCAAGCCAATAATGACAAATCGCCATCTACGGAAGAACCCTCACAATAGTTTTTGTTATGATCATCATTGTTATTGTCCTCCTCCTCCTTCACCATGTCTGCACCTACTACAATCAGACTACTGATGTCTTCCTCTTGCTCTTGCATATTTGCATTACCATGGTCTTGAGCAATGGTTGCAGCCAATGTGTTGTCCGAATCCATGACTACTCCGTGATCAAAAGGCTCGGTATGGTTACTAACATTACATGTGTGGTGACCAATGTATGTGATTTGAAATAAACCAGGGTCTTGCTCTTGTTTCTGAACGTGCTTTGTTGCTTTGCATCCTTGTGTTGGCTTGTGTGTGCATCTAAAGTAACTTCTGAAAAACATTAAAAAAAAACATTAAAAAAAAACATCACAATGATTTAGACCAACGCAGAATTTACAAAGTAGCATAATTAGTAGATTCTAGATTAGATTGATATGTTTGGGATTCTCGTTAGAAGATGAAAATGATTTGGCTATAATATTATATACATATATCTGAACCTTGGGAATTTGGAATTAAGAATCTCTTTTTGTCCATATTTCCTCCAAGCATATTTGTCTTCATCGATTCTACTAGCTTCCACAGTCCAAGTATGCCATCTCTTTCTGTAAATAATTAAGAAAACTATTAGTTATTGTCTAAGCCATTTTGGTAAATAGGTAACTATAGTAAAAATCCACGGTAAATAAACTTTGGTTTCATTGATTGGTCCCATCAAAACCATCATATTCATATCACTAATTGAGACACTAATTGAAACATATAAAATTTGGTTTCATTGATTGGTCCCATCAAATCCATCATATTCATATCTTCCTCTCACTATAGCATGATAAAAAAAAAAGTGATTGTATTTTCAGTATGCATATTATATAATAAATCCAATTCCAAATTTAATGTGATTTAACTTACGGTAAGTCATTTCATTATGGGGCGCTACCACATTATATGATGGAATCAACAGACAAAGTAATAGCAACCGGAATGAAAATAGCCACAAAAAAGTAGATTAAATCATTTTTGAACAAAAAAAAGTAGATTAAATCATTAAACACGAATGAAAAACTATAAAACAATAAATATATACTTGAATTCAACCTTTTTCACTTACTTTCTAGTGTAGCATCCTCTTTTGCCCCTACCAACCCCAAGTCTCTTTCTACTATCACCGGAATCTCCACCGTTGCAACTCACCGGAGCCGCCAAATCATCGCCACACGAAGCATTCAGTGAACCCTCCACGGCCTTAGGGACGGAGTCACAAGAATCAAGAACCGATATGGTTTTGTGGAAAGAACCCAAGATCTTAGCAATGAGCTCTCCAACTGGATCCGGATCACCGGAAACAATACGGGTCTGATCAATGTAGTAGTGAGTAGAGTGTTGATGAGAGAGGAGAAGCTGAAGCTGAGTAGCGAACTCGTAGCCTTGGACGAGTTGGTCGACAACTTTTCTCTTTATGGATTTGGTGTTGTCACTATTTGGATCCATTTTTTTTTTTGTTACAATAGGTATGTGAGATTTTTTTTTTTTTTTTTAGGTTTTTGGATATGATGATCTGAAGATGAGACTATGGTGTAATATAATGGACAGAAGAAAGATTTTTCTGGGGTTTTATCTCTAATCAAGACAGAGAAAATAATCAGAGGAAGATGATTAAGAAAGAGAGAGAGATTAGGTTTGAGTTATAATGGCGTGGAGGGTATAAGGGGAACTTTTATGAACTTGCTTATGAATAGTATAGTGGATTCGAGGGTATAATGGGAAAGTGATAGCTTATATTTACCATTCCATTGGTTTACCAGAGCTCTGCCAACGTCACGTAAATGAGGTTAGATGACGTCACCCATCTCCGTAACACGTTTCAGGGACTTGGTGGGCTGTTTTTTTTTTAGTTCTCTCCTTTCTTCCTGGATTACTCTTTATTTATTTCCATGAAAAGGATCTCAAACAACTTGGCTAGGTTTTAAAATGCTTACTGGGAACAAAATGTTTTCTCTTTATTTATATTTATTGGGTTATAAAGCAATAAAATCACTCTCAATAAGAGACAAAAAAAAAAAAGAGGAGACATGTTGACAAGATAATATCGGACCAACCATTACAATCTTTATTGTAGAGTTATTGAGTCATATAGTTCTAAACCAAAATAATTTTTGGTGGTAAAGGCATTTCAATAAGACCAATTATTGATGTGTACATGTGTGTAGTGTCGTACATTTACAAAAGTAGAAGGATTCATTAGGAAAGTAACGGATATTCTCATCATGGTTAATTTGAACCTTTTGATTTTTTTAATGGATAGATTTACTACTAATACTAATGTTGTAAAACTAATATATCAGTTGTGGTGGCTGGTGAGGCCGCTTTGTTAGGATCTTAACGCGGTAATCTAGATTAATCTCATTATAATAAAGCAACCTTGTTTTAATTTTTATTTTTTAGTTTTTAGTAGAACTATCATTAAAAATGTTTTGGAACATTTTGCTAGAGACATAGAGCTTTGAACTTTAAACTTTAAACTTTGAAGGCATTACAAGCATAATTCACAAGTGACACCTTGTATATGATTATATGTCACTGCTTGCTTGACCCCCAACATATTGGCAGTACTTATTTATTTGTTATAGAAACTGTCGCTATTTTCACAGGAAACTATTGAAATGTTCGTAGAAGTTATCCCTTTTAATACCAACAGGGTAACATTCTAAATTTTTTAAACCAATTTTTTTTTCACTTTTTTAAACCAATTCTATGATCATAATAAAGAATTTATTTTTGATTTGTTTTATTGAAACATGCATATTCGGTTTTCTGTAATTTGTAGACTGTAATATATAAAGAGTTAGTTTAGGTTAGTTTTTTTTTACTGAAATTATTGTAGGTTAGTTGAATTAGTTTATTCTATTTACGTGTAAAATATATTAAAGGTAAAACATTTGTTTGAAAAATGATTAGTGATTGAGATTTGTGAGGGCATTGAGGGGCAGGTGCCACTAGGTACGGGTACTCCTCTCCTTGGAGTCACAATAAATTCAGTCCACATTCGTGCATCCACTCGCAAATAAAACTCCATAAGTCAAATCAAAATATAGTTCCTCATTAATTCATAGAGTAGTTATAACATCAACACACTTAGTTTTTCAATTTTAATAAACCGTCTCTACGTACTCACTAATCATAAAACATTAATCTTGGTGAGAGATTTAATAGCATCTTTAATAGTATAAGATTTCATCATAAAAACTTTAATAAGTTTCACAAAATTTGCTAAAGTGAATTTATTCTTAACTAAAACACATTTTAGGTTAACATAAAACTATATTTGAGATTAACGCAATATATTTCAGCTGATAATAAACTTGAATAGTTATATTCTTCTCAGTTTCATATTAAGTGGCCACACTAGATCAAAACACACTTAAATCTTATTTTGTTCTAGCAGAACTCAGTAATTTCGAGTATGTATTCCAATAACTATGTGTTACTTCTCTGTTTGAACCAATAGATATGTTATATATATATGCATATGTCCCGTGAGCTTTGTTTGCTTTACTCTTCATTTTAGGTCATCCAAATCCGCCATTTCTTTATATATATATATATATATATTTTTTTTTTCCTTATATATTTCAACTGATTAATCATGTAGAGATTGTCATATCTAGACACAAGTTGTTTTGTAAATAGACACTAGTTATATTTAAATGTTTTAGACTTTAAACATCAACATAGAACAGCTAAAATATTGTTTTCTTTCCGGATGATGTGAGAAAGGTCAACCGTGATTAGGGAAATTTTCTTTGACAAGTGACAAATGGTTATAAGAATAATAATTAAATTTATTTATATAATTTCTGTGCCAAGTTGTATAGGAAACCAAGAGGCCTCAATTAAAGGACGGCTAATAAAACCTACTCTGTAATCAGGATAATGATCTGTCAAGAAGCTAAAAATGTTTTAGTAAATAAAATTAGTATGGCAGTTATGGTTTTTTAGTGTGTAAGTTGAATCTTACTTCGTGCGAATACCCAATCGGGGAATTCTTTATCTTAAGAATAATTAATTAAGCATCAAGTCAAAGGAGAAAAATGATTGTAAGAACCACTCTGGCTTAGATATTAAAATACATCAATAAAATTTATACAAAATGTAAACATTACCCCGTCAATAATTCAACTAGACCCAGCTCATAGACTCATAGTTATATATAGTCGTTATCATTATTTACTTATATTATTGTTTCGTTCGTCCCACTAGTCTTACGTACGGCAGCCTCTTGAGTTTTAATTTTAAAATACTACATTGTTTTGAACCAAAACCCATTTAGCGATCTCTAAAACTATAGTAATAATTTCTGGGCAATTCTTTTAGATAGCCATTTTTTAGTTTTTGTCACAAAAATAGCCTTCAAAAAATATTATGACCAAAATAGATTTTTTTTTTTTTTTGAAATTTTGATTTTTTTTATTTTTTTTTTGAAATTTGAAACCCTAACCCCAAACTCACCCTTTTACTCTAAATCCTAAAGTCCAAATTAGTTAACCCTAAGGGTATAAATGCATTTTTTAGCTTAAAAAAAACATTTTGGTCATTTTCTTCTTTAAAAACTATTTTTGTGACAAACAACCTAAAATGGGCTATTTAAGGGAATTTCTCTTAATTTTTTGCATTAACGAGATTGTTTGCAACCTAGCGATTTTGCCTCTATTAGTACGTAGATCGGTAGATGTGCATTTGATTTCAGTTAGGTACATATCTTTATTTATTTTTTTATATTTTGGCTAGCTGCCGGTTCTCTATTACACACATGGATCCAAAAGGTTGTTAAATGGAGAATGGGATTTCCTAAATTACAAGACATTACTCCATAAAATATAACAAAAGCCTGTGGTATTTTTTTTTTTTACTTTTTGAACTTAGCATGTGTCTTTTATGCATTTATACTATTGTTGTACCCTTGCCGTGCCGACTAGGATAGTTTAAAATTTATTAACTACAATTTATGATTGCATATATATATTATATCATATTTTCAAAAGCTAAATTTTGTTTTGTGTTTATTGTTTCCAGTTGACAACATTACAGAATGGAGAAACCATATAAAATGAAAAAGATATGAGATAGTATGTGAAGTGTCGAAACATATCGTGAAAATGTGAAGTGTCTGCTCACTGAAACGAAACCTGTTATAGTATGAATAAGATAACTATACAGAAGTCTTATATTGACCATTATCTATCTAGTTAATACTATCTTGTTACTAACCATTTACTATACTCCACTTGGTGTTATTCAAGATCAAACCAATGTCAAAAATAAAACGAATTACGAATACTAATCTTTCTCAAATAATCCATTTGAATCCATTCCACGATAAATGTATATCGCCAAAAAGTCAATAAAGAAAATAGTATAAACGGCACGTTGTTCAAGTTTATAAACGTAGAACGGCACGCAGTGTTAAAGGTAGCGTTTGACTATGTCTGTCTCTTTAATGGCATCTCACTGATTATCGTCATTTCGTTTAAGGAACTTTGTGATAGCGAAGTAAAGAAAAAAGCGAGAGGTCGAAGCAGTGATGCCAGGAGGTGTGCCCAAGTTCCCAAAGATCCAACCGGTGGATATCCAGGCCGCCGTAGGATGGGGTATCGCCGCCGCAGCCGGGGCCATGTGGGTCGTCCAAGTAAGCCAGTCTAGTCTGCCTCTTTCTCCTGATTTTAAAATTGGGTTTAACGGATTATCTCTCCTGGTGAAATTGCGGGATTGATTTCGACGAAAGATGAAAACTTTATAACATCTCGTTAGATAATCCGTAAAGGCGGTAACTTTAATATAAATTGCATATATCAAATTTGTTTTCTCACTCACAGCCATTTGATTGGATAAAGAAGACATTCATTGATAAACCAGCAGCAACTGAAGAGAACTGATGGATGGATGGATGGATCATCAAGATGTAGACTTTTTGTGGTTTCATGTCTTCACTGTAGACTTTTTTTTTTGTCTTCTCAAATATCATCATAACACAAGAATAAGAAGCCATACACTCTCCAAATCTGTAATCAGAAAAGAGTATGCATTTTGCTTTTATAACATTCTGCCTTTTCAATCGTATGCATTTTGCTTTTATACTCATGGGCACAGCAAGACGTTGACGGTTGAAATAGATTCGAGTGATGATGGCATGCCCCCACTGGAAGCAAACACAAACAGATTGAGACCATTTGGGGAACAGTGTGATGCAGAAACAGATTCTGAAGAAACATGGCCTCAGCCTCAGCTTCTTTCTCAAGAGAAGGAAGGAAGCTATAGTTGCGAGATGTATCTTATTAAAACAGTATGTAAGTAACCAACACACAGCTGCTGAAAAAAAGCAGAATTTTGATTTGCAATGAATTGATTTGTTGATCATCAACAAATCCACATAAAAATGTGATGCAAGAAGTGAAAAAATAAACTTTGGGTTTTTAGAAGATTCAAGGTGTTGGTGTTCTTTTATTATATCCACTGATGAGATACCGAGCGAAAGTATTCCATGGAAGAAGAAGAGGAGATGTATCTACATAGCAAAACTCCAGAAGTACCCCTAATGGTTGAGCCTAAGGCAAATCTGAGTCCATAGAGACCAACTGGGTAAAGAGATTTTTTGTCTACAAAGTGTTTATGCTGTATCTTTGAAAAGCTGGAGATTCCATTCCTCTCTGCATTGCCAATATTTGCTTTTGATAGATAATCAGCAAAGAGCTTCTTTGGCTTGCACTGCCCAACCCATCCTCCTGCCCAGTTGAAAGAAAAAAAGAACAACAAACACAACTAGTCTCAACTGAAAGAATATGATGCGATGCCCACACTAATTCTGATTCTGTAGATATTATCTCCTGTAATATAGGAATCGTTAGCTCTTGTTTATAACAACAGTTTTCCCTTTTATATTGTGCTGTTTGTTTTTTTGTGTGTTCAAAGTCTCAAAAGTCAAAACCTTTTAAACATTACTTACTCAAAAAACACCAACGAAAAAAGTGAGTTCTCACTCACTTAAAACAGCAGAACCCGTCAAAAGATACACAATTAGGACAGAAGCTAATCCAAACAGCTTAAGTGTGGGTGTCATTTTTGTTACCGTTAGAATAAATGAAAAATTTCCTTTTTGCTTGTTACCGTCAGAGTAAATGGAAAATTTTCCTTTTTGCTTGTTACTGTTAGAATAAATGGAAAATTTCCTTTTTGCTTATTACGTTAGAATAAATGGAAAATTTCCTTTTTGATTATTACCCTTAGGACAAGTACTTGGGATATGAATAATACGATATACGTTAGAATAAATGGAAAATTTCCTTTTTGCTTATTACCCTTAGGAATGAAACTAATCTATAAATAATGATATCCTCCCTCGACTGTAATCTCCAATTCATCTTTTCCTCTCTTCTCGGCATCAGAATCACATCCACCATCGCCTGAGACCAGTGAAGCTACTTGAGCCTCCTTCAAGCTTTGCACATCCGCCGCAGCTTGCTCTTCATTGGCGCGCGCACCGATTCCAACTCCATCCAAAAGGGTTTCGACATCAGAATCTCTGAAACTTCATCAAGTTGCTTTTGTGAAATTTTCAAACCTGAAAGTGAGCTTCACGCGACGTTAGAAACGAGAGATGGAAGGAAGTTACGGCTCGAGCAAGGAAGCTGATCCGGCTATCATCCAACTCACTTTCCTCCCTCTACAGGTACGATACAGTCCAATATAATTAAAAACGTTTTTCTTCTTCAAAGTTTTGTTTTCAACGTTTTCAAGCTTTTTTAGAGGAATTTCTTTTATATTTTGGTTGATCATATGGAAACTACAAGTGAAATTTGTGAAAACAAATAGAACATAATGTCCTGTCTTTAAGATCGTTAGAGATATTGTGTTTTATTTATGTTGATACTTATAATCACTAAGTTTCCTATAATCAATCTAGATATAAAAGAATTCCCCAAAATTTTGTTTTCATTTTAAACTTTTCAAATTTTTTAAGGAGAAATTTAATATAACTTTGATTGATCAATTGAAATGTACGTGTGAATTTGTGACAAACAGATAGAACACTATGTCCTGTCATTGCGATCGTTAGAGATAATATGTTTCATTTGTGTTGTCACTTATGATCACTAAATTTCTCATAATCAATCTTAGTTATTAAAAATTTCTCCTCTTTCTTTAAACACATCAAAATTTGTTTTCAGTATAACTGCTTTTTGTGTGTGTCTTTGAAGATAATGGATGCAGAAGGAGAGAACTCGTTAGCATTGTTTCCAGCCAAGTTTCGTGAGAGCATGTGGATCAGACGAGGTAAAAGTTGTAGCCTTTCTCTCAGAGTCGTTCATACAGTACTTTTCTTTGTTTATGTTCTGTGCCTTATTCTCTCTCATATAGTGTTTTTATTGTTGTTTGTTTTTGATTTGCAGGAAGCTTTGAAAAGAAAAGGCTCAAGAATCTTCAGAGATGCCAAGTCAGTTCCAGCTGACGAGAGCTCTCAAATACCTCTGCCCCCATTGGAAGCAAACACAAACAGATTGAGACCGTTTGAGGTACAATGTGATGCAGAAACAGTTTCTGATTCTTATAAACATCCAGTACATATGCGTATCTCTCAAGAGAAGGAACCTATAGTTGCGAGATGCTTTAATAACCAACACACAGCTGCTGAAAAAAACAGAGTGTTGTTTTGCAATGAATTGATTGTTGATTTATAGCTAAGTAAATGTTTCAGAGAGTAGCCCTTCCTTCTCATTCTACATCAATGCAGGTCACAGATCAGAATCAAGTAACCAGAATAAGAGAAATAAACTGAGTTTTTTAGAAGATTCAAAAGGTGTTGTTGTTCTTTTATTATATCCACTGATGAGATACTGAAGATGTGAAAGAAACGTGTTTTCAAGTATTTCCAGGGAACAAGTGAAAAAAAAAACGAATTTAAGAGCTCTCTTTTTCGAGCTTCTCAATCTCCTCACGGTGCTTTCTTTCAGCTTCTTGAAGTTCTCTTTCAGCGTCTTCTTCCTCTTCGATTCTGTCAAGATTATCGAACTCCTTAGTTGCTGCCATGGCTTTCACAACGGGGTCTCTTAGCTCAGATATCAAACCACCACCGACTTTGTACCCTTCTTCATCTCCAATCAGAAATAACCGTTGGTCAGGACCAGACGCCATTGGGATGTCCACCGCCAAAAGCTTCATGTCATACTGAAAGAAACAAAAAAACAAACAAGAAGATCAATGAATGAGAGAGAGAGAGTCTCACCACTCACAACCTAATGCCTAACCAAACCTCATATCCTTTTGCTAACCACTCTTAAAATCAACTCACAATAGCTCTAATCTGCTACATTCAGTCCTAGGCTAGAGATAGAAGCCCTGTATCTATTACCTGGCCTTTCTTCTTCTTGACTTCGACGCTAACAAGTCCCTTTCTCTCAGAGCCTTGAACGGGGAACAGGAGAAAGCAACGCTTGCTCCTAATCGTTGGCTTGAATTTCTTAAATGTTATGCCACCTCCTGACATCACATAAGCTCTTAAATCTGATCCTGACAGAGGAGCCCCCATTACTTCAAGAATGTCAGCTGCTGTGTTGATCTTCCTCATTGTCATCCTGTAAACTTTGTCAGGATTTATCGTGAACCTTGACCGAAGGTATAGTCCCTAACCATTAGAAAAAGATAACAGTTAACAAGCAGAACGTTCCTACAGGTTAAGTCCTTTGTAAAAACTAAACCAATCACTATCAACTAGAGAGCTTCAAATTCATTATCTTCATGGCATTGAGCAAAACATTGTTAAAGCCAATCACTGAAACAGAACAAACTTACAGAAAAGGCAACGATGGCTGAGGAGAGAGCTAGAAACCCATACTTAGCCATACCCTCAGAGAGCCCAACAAAGGTACTTGCAATCCCAAACATAATCCTCCAAAGGAAGATACACACAAACACACCACCAGCGCCATACAAAACAAGACTATTCTTCTTCCAGAACGCATCAACGTGCAACCCTATAGCCTCGCGGTATCTAGCGAAACTAGAACTAACAGCTTTCACAGGCTTATCAACAACCTTCCTCGCAAAGCTCCCATCAACTTTTCGAAACCCGGAGCTCTTAGTGGACACCAACCTGAATGCTGATGAAAAGTTGACGTTTTTCACGCGAGGTAAGCCCAAAGACTGCAGCTTTTGGTTGAGGTGAGGAGAGGAGAGGATCTGAGATAAGCCCACGTTCGTGGAAGTGGGTTTGGATGATAAGCTGTGGAACCTAGTCTGGAGCTGGGAAGCAACACCGTTCGATGGAATAGCCGATGGGTTTGACCGGTGGATGGTGACCGGGTTGACCCGATTGTAATGCGACCGGATAAAGCCGTGAATTGCTTTGAAATCCGATGGTTTCACCATCCTTAGATCGTTTAAGAGAAAAGGAAAGGTTTCAAAATTTGAGATTCGAGGAGTCAAAGGATTCTGATTTCTCGAAGAAAGCTATCGTCTTTTGCTGAGTTCTGATTTCTGACGATGGTGGATCGAATCGGAGAAGATCAGGCGGATAATCCGACTTGGGTTAATAACTCATCCGGGTCGGGTAGAGGAAATTTTTACGTTCCGGGCTTTTATTGGGTCCTTCTTGAACGAAGAAATAAAGCCTTACATAAAAGGGCCCACAAAGTGTGAAAAGATTTCAAATTTTTTACTTTCGGCAGAGGTAAATCGTCATTTACTGTTTTCTTGAGAGGTGAGTGGTGTTGATACTACTGCGAAGGACTACGTAATCTTAGAAAATATAAATTGGAAAAATCTTATATGAATCGCACACCTACTTGTATTTTTATGATACAGTGAGAGATGATTAAACTTGTATGATATTTTACTTATTTACTTTGTGTACATGTGACTATATATCAAGGTCTCTTCAATTATATTTTCTTCTTCTACATATATAGTCTTCTCTATAAATAAACATACTGAATTGATTGAGCCTTTATGAAAGTAATTGGCCTAAAGTTTGTTATGGCCT
Organism: Sinapis alba; assembly: GCA_012274485.2. Classification (NCBI taxonomy): domain Eukaryota; kingdom Viridiplantae; phylum Streptophyta; class Magnoliopsida; order Brassicales; family Brassicaceae; genus Sinapis; species Sinapis alba. The sequence goes on along the minus strand of MU105720.1, from coordinate 185,801 downwards.
CAATTGTGAATAGCTTAATTATAAGATTCATTACGAAAGAGCAATATGAGATGTAACCAAATGCATTAGTAGGAAGAAGTTAATTATTTATTACTTAGTTTTACCGACATGAATATTTTGTAAAGATCTATTACATGCAAGGAAACAGTTGGTCAACAATTGATAATAATCTGCGATTCCACCAGTATGTTTAAGAGTGGGTACGGATCGATTATCTAAGCTTTTTGGAGATATTCATTATCCGTTCTATTTTATCAGAATAATTAGTTATTAGATCTTATTTAATTTTATTTAGATATTTGATATTCTGGATATTTAAATTTTTTTAGATTTTTAGCCAGATATCAAATTTAACCTGCATAAATTAAAAAATAAATTAAAATAATAATATTTTACTAAAAATAAAGAATATTCAGCTTTTTAAAATTCTAATAACTATTTTAATAAATTTTAATAAATAAAAATATTATAAATTTATATAATATAATCTTTATATAAGCTATATATATATAATTCTTTAAATATATAATGGACCGGATCAAATATTCCTTCCTAAAAATAATAATATTTATGTTTTACTTCGTTTCTTGTAGATATTGCATATTTATTATTTGCTTTGCATCGTAAAGTTACAAATATTCTGAATTTTCGATTTGAATCGAAATAAATAATGAATTAAATAAAATAATGTTTTTAATAACTTTTTATTGTTTTTAAGTCCAATATAGAACAAGAAAATGCCTCCATATTGGAAATGTAAAACTATTGAATTAATGGTTCATGAAAAAATCAGTAATAAATGCTTTGTTGATGTTTATAGGCTTTTATAGCTCTTTCACAACGATAATGTTATTTTCTGGGACTAGTTATTTAATATCCCACTAATCATCCTTAGTGCAATAATATGACTTCTAGGCCTACTACTATTGCATCTCTAATCCACTCGTTAACCTAGGCTAAGATGAATAACAAAATAAATAAACAAATAGACTTGACTATATAAAAAAACATTATAAATTCTCGAGCTCTACCACCGCTAAATAAATCTGATCTAGTAATAAAACTAAAGAACCTTAAAAAACTGGCTGATGAACCTTAATAGCTCTCTCCCATCAAAAATCACAGTAAATATAAGGCAAAAAGAAACTAAAAACAGTACAACAGTTTAAGATCTATATATCTTAGTATCTCTCTCTATCTATATATGTATGTAAGATATGGTGAGATGAAGAATCAGTTAGCTTTCCCTGACTCCGATGAAGACAATGACCTAACATCACCACCATCATCATCATCATTTATCATTCATCATTATCATCACCATCTCTTTTTGTTTGTCCCTTCTTTGAACCACCACTTGCTATTAACCTAACTAGTTGCGAGTGGCTAAATCCACCCACTTCTCCTTTTTCTTTAAGTTAGTTTCAGCACTACTCGGTTGGGAGAAGTTTCAGAAAGAGAGCTAGCTAGGGTTTTCACTCGGGTCAAATTAAATCAGAGCTGGTGAGAAACTTCAAGATCCATTGTAAGACTTTTCTTATCATCCATTAGTTTTGACTTGCTTGAGATCTAATCTCCTTTTTTTTCTTTTCAGTTTTTCGAGTTTAGTTAGTTTTTTTTACCTCGCCTTATGATCTCCTGTTACCATATGTGTATTACTTTAGATCTAATATCTCTTTCTTCAGCCCACAAGAAAAATAAACAAAATATAGGCTCTTGTCATTTCTAGGTTTTAGGGTTTTCCCCTTTGTCTAGATCATGAAGAAACTTTTTTCTTAATTCTTCATTTCTCTAGTTTAACCACTAACTGAGAAACTGTATACCTTGATTTTGGAATCCTTGCACATTCCATAAACAGATGATCTTATGAGATAATTGTATTTACCAAGTGGTCAAACAAACTTATGTTTGTTTAACTAGCTAGTCTTTCTATATATTTTCTTATTTTATGTCCTCATGATCTGTAATGACTATGGTGGCATCTTTCGGCACATGTTTTGGACCTGTCGTCTGCCTATGTATATATTTACTCTCAAGTAGTTATTATTAATGATGTTGTTAATATGGGGACTGTTCATAATTTCATATGCTCAGGGCTTACAAACGAATATCACTTTTAAAAGAACATTAACAGTGTTATTATGATTTCAATGTTTGATGAACAGTTCGTCCTTTGTCCCTCTCTCTTGGCATCCTCTTCTTGACAAGACCCATCAGTTGTCTTTCTTGCACAGTAAAGCTTGCTTCTTCCTGCATGTGAAGTTTCACACATAACAATCAGAATCCAACCCTTTTAGTTAATCCATACATGCATTGCATAAATATGTATATACATACACTGGCTGACATTCTAACTCACTACTGATGCATTTATAAATACATGCAAATACTATTTCAAAACTAAATGTTAATATAAGTACATAGGAAGCTGTTTTGGTCACATTTGTCTTTTTGTCAATGGCCATTACTAGCAGAAATAAGTCCATGTGTGTGTTTGATACTATTCTGTGGAATCAACTGAACCCAAACTAGTTTTGTTTAAAAGTGGTCTTTCAGTGTTTCAGAAGTGTAGTCGAGATTAAAATAGATAGATATAGCAGGAGATTCTTTTAGTCCAATCGTGGATAGAACAAGGGGGTAGAAATATCTGCCGACTCATTCATCCAAACACTCGTGGTAAAAAACAAGATATTTAAACCACAGTGACTGCATGAATGATGCGGGAGATATTTTCTGTTTCTCTTTATCTGTGTTTGGACTGAAGGGAGCTCCTTCTTTCTCTAAACGTTTCAGTTTTCTTATCTACTACTCAGGAAATATTAGTATATCAGAACATATTCACATTTTAGGTAAGCATGTTGATCACAAGGGCAAAACTGACATTGAATTGAATACGGATTTGCGTTTTCAACCTCTCTGTCCCTGATGAATCTAATTAGTCATGATTTAAAGTTTGATGTCAGACAATCTAGCAACTACTCACTAGCTAGTGTTGTACAGTGTACATTCAAAGGTATAGTCATATTTACAAGTTAGCTTTCTTCCATGGAGATATATACAGTCTAATGTATATAGATAGTTAGATACAACTATAATGGTGTTGTTTTCTTCTTTTTTCTTAAATACGTGTATTCTTGTTTTTGGGAATTGAAATGACATAATATATACAGTATATGGGGAGAGAGGTTGTGTTCTTGCCTTATTTGTATTTTGTAAAATAAGTAACTTTTGTACTTGTAAATTTTATGTTCCCGATGACTGGAGATGGAGCATGAATGGTTCACAGCTTCACATGGTCCCTTTTTTACACATCGTACATTGGTTTAACAACAGATATGTTTACATTCAGTTGGTAATCGAAGATGCTAGATTTTATTTTTGGTAATCGAAGTTGCTAAATTTTATCTGTTATCTGATTCGAGATCCCCTCCAATCCGTTTCAAAAAACAGATATCGGGAGGTCTTCGGATCCGGATAGTGAAACTTAAGGTCCGGATCGGATATTCGGACCTATTATATATTTTAAAATAATTAAAAGATAATTACATTTATATAGGTTAAATTTCAATAATTTTTTTTTTCAAAAAATAATTTAAATAGGTTAAATAAATGATTAATTAGTTATTTTCTTTTGTTTTAATCTTAAAAAAAAATTCCATCCGGATATTCATGGGTATTCAAATTTTAGTCTAGATATCATAACTCTGGATATCCGGAAGACTTAAATTTGGATCCAAATAACAATTGTACAGATCCGATGAATCCGGACATCCTAAAATACTCTTTATATCCAATCCGTCTCACTCCTAATATATAGTTTGGTTTCAACCCATTTTATTTTATACCTTGCAAAATTTTGGATTTTTTCATTTGATTCGTACATCTGTTGAGACAAGCAAGTAAGGCATGTGCATGGAAGGCTAGCTCCAAGCTAAAGTCAGCCAATCTATAGTAAAAAGTAAATAACATCTTTCTCAAAAAAATATGTAAATAACAGCATCTTCTTAACCAGTTAAATTAGCAACTTTGACAAATTAGAGTAGAACTTTAGTTTTTCTTCTTCTTCTTTTTTGCTTTAAAAAACCTTTAGTTTTAGATGAATATGTTGTGTGAACAAGCCTAAAGTTCAAGCCAGCCGCTCCTATCAATAAAGTTGTTGCTAATGTACTTTTGGTAGTTGTTTTTAATTGGCTTACGACATTTTTGGTTGATAATTGGCTCACAATCTTACATACCTAGTCAGATTAAACCTAAATCTTAAAGAAAGCATATCCTGAACTAGTTTTTATAGAGCGTTTATGAAAAAAGAACACACATATAATTAGTAAGTAAGTCAGCATCATGAATTCGTGATGATTATTTATAGTTGAGAATAGAATATAAATTTGATGCTGTTTGGATGTGTATATCATTAAAATTCGCATAGAATTAATATATAGACCTCGTGCACGATCTCGAGTTATTATTTAATATTGCCTTCAAAGGTATTTGTGTGGTTCATGTATTGTCTGCAATAATACAAATATGGAAACGCAGCCACTGGCTGTATATGGATAATTCAGCCTCATGTGATCTCCAACTAACCAATATCTTATAGAGAAAAGGCATCATCCTAGCATCATTTGGTTGAAGGAATGGAATAAATAACAAATATATATATATATGAATTAGGGTTATTTTAGTTGAGGCCTTGAGGCCGGTGGTTGCGGACAAAATATTTCATCTTTTTACGTGTAACCCAAAATTTATATTTTAATTTCCCGAAACTCAACACGTTTTAAGCTTTATGTATATCGAAAAATTGTGCAAAATTTAAGAGTTTTTAGACAATGATTAAAGAGGTTTTTTATGAGAGATTCTTAAGCGATGAGTCCCATGAATAATGTAAGAACCGGTTCTAAAAATTGTTAATTAAGAACTGATTTTTAATAGTTTTTTACACTGTTCACGGGCTCCACTGACACGTGATAGCACGTGATTAATTCATTTTTTAATTTTTTTTTTAAAGAATATTTTCCAAGAACCCCACGAGAAGGTTCTTGGGTTAATTATGTCCTTAGATACATAGAATATAAAATTACATATTTCCTTTTCGATATGATGTTCCTCATATTGTAACGGTGCCGGAAAGTCTCGAACACATGAAAAACTAGAGTATGCATGAAATACAAAGAAAATGGTACTCGACGTTCGTCGACAAGTTGCCTTTTTCATACTTCGAAGGTTACGAGATTACTTTTCATTTAAAACTCAAACAGAATCAAGTTATAATTGGTCCATGTCTCCCTCTCTCGGACTCTGAGGTGTTTTTAATATTATTTATTTTACTATAGGTGCCGCATTGACCAAAGTGATTGTATTGGGGTTCTCAATCTCTTTTACCAAATCCTTTTGTTTCTAAATATGGATTTGTTTTCTCTCCAAAGTGATTTTTCCATTTTAGGTAAAACTCTATAAGGAGCCATTTTCTCACAAAATGCAAATCGAAAGCGATCACTCCAATTGTTCGAAAGTACTATAGCTTTTAGTGTAGAATTAATATATTGATATAATTAACACAACTCAGTAACATTTTCTTTTTCATTTGACCAATGAATGAGGTCTTGCGGATATAAAAGAAGTAAGATTATCTTCTTTACTTTTTGTTTATATATAAAATAGATAAACTCTGAAATAAAGATGGATTTCTTTTTAATGTATACTTCTAAAATAAACTACGGTTAATTTTTTTTCTATAATAACATTAAAGTCAAATATATAAGTAAGTTGGGATTTTTATATCATCTCTAAAAACTTAAAACATTATTATTATCAAAATATAAGATCATCTTTGTAGCTAGGTGACACTTAATATGAAACATATGGAATATTTATTAGAGCATCTCAACTTACTTTTATTTTTATAAATAAAAAAATTCTAGAAATATGGTTATAATTTTTTCAATGTATTCTTTTAAAATAAAAGAATGATATGTATTCCTCTAAATATGGAATTTTTCTTTCTCTTTCTAGAATTTTTCTATTTTTTAAAAAATAGAGAAGTGAGTTAGAAATAGTCATAGAACATATATTAGTTCATTTGATTTTTATATACATATATAAAAATTAATTATTAGTAATTTTATTCTTAAAAAAAATTATAAGATTCTTCCAGTTATGCTCTAACATACTTATTTTTTAAACCAAATGATTACGCCTAAAAATAAATTTGTGATTTTCTAACATTTAAGTCCTAAACAACAAGAGAAATAAACTTCAACGTTATAGTTTCTAAAAATACAAAATCTAAAATATATTTTGACAACGAATAAACATTACATCTTTGTAATTTTTTCTTTCAATTTTATTACACTGATCATATGAATGAATGATACTCTGTTCTGGTTATTACATACAAGCAAATCTTCACACTCAAAAATAATTTCTAAGTACCAATGCTGAACCAAATAAGAAAAACTAAACCACGCAAACAAACAACACAAACCAATCAAATCAAATCAGAAAAGGCCAACCACTCACACTAGTGTTCATGCCAAACACACAAAATGTGATTCCTGCCTAAAACTATGCAGTAACACATAAAACTATGCAGTAGAGAATCCCAAGCTAAACTTGCCACCTTAACCACCGAAAATCACATAACAGTCCAAATCGCCAAGCTTAGGTAAAAGAAACTCAGGAGACTTCATCGAAAAATGGGTACTTCTTTCATTATTAGCTCAATCGTCTGGCCCAACCAGAGTGACCTGCATGATTTAAAAATGGTTGCTTACAAAAGTTCCATAGAGTTACTGTTTTCTTTAAAAGGCAAAGGCACAATAACAAGATAGAACATCTCACATTGCAATCATATGCGTATTTCCGGGAGAGAGCAATAGCTGCATTACGTTCTTGTTCTGACTCAAAAGTTAGCAAGAAACTTAAACCCTTTCTTGGTTGCCAGAACAATGCTTTTGCAGGAGCATTAGCATTGCCTCTCACTCCACATAACTGACACAAACGTTACCAAACCATTTAAACTTGTAAGAAAGAAACTTCAATAAAACCAAAAAAAAAAAGAGAGGTCAAGATTTACCTGCATGGAGTTTGAATATATTTCTCTAGCCTTTGTGATCCATCCTCGAGACAGCTTTACTCTCGCCTTTCCGATAGTAAATACATGAGATCGAGATGTATGATCTTGTCCATTCATCTGTGATATAACCACCTGAGAAGAAGTGAAGAATGTAAATTAGAGCAAGAACTCAAGACTTCTTATGCAAGAAGTAAAAGGAACTTGTAACCATTACGGTGAATTCACTGTTAGATTTGCGCATGAGTGATTCAACGCGTGATTGCAAGCCAGAAGCTGTAGAAATCATGATAAAATTAGTCATTTTCTTTTTGATGATTTCTCCATTATAATCTGTATGAAAACTTTGCATAAGGTACTTGAAAATATAAAACTAATTCTTGCAACACCAACCAGTATTAATTGGACCGTCTGTGGTAACAGTGAACTTCTGACTGTTACAAAGTATGTCTGCTTGTATTACCCTCCCGACATCATATGGTTCTGGAGCATATACTGATTGGTTGGCACCTGAGTTGACATCAATATGTGAATGAATCTTCTATGTTAATTGTCATATGTATAAAACCAAATAGTGGAAGGAAAGTGAGAGACATGGCAATACCAGATATAGCTTCTCTACGACTAGACTCGGATGCTGCACGGTACCACTGGAATGAACATTTGGAAATATCTGAAGCATTACTATCTGAGGAGGCACGTATCCTTAGGCAGGAGCCAAGAGTTTGTGCACCATCTAGAACATAAGGACATGACTTGGACCCTTCGGCTCTCTTGATTATTGCTATCTAAGAGAGAGAGAGAACAATGGTTTTGTTGAGCAAGACTAGTTATAGCAATATGTTGAAAGATGCCAAGACACAAATGTATACCTCTCTTTGAAGCTTAATGGAATATGCAGACTTCTCTTGGATTTGACTCTTTAAATCTTGAACCTCACGTTGCATGCCCATCACCTAAATTATAAAGTATTCAGTTTATAACATTTTACATGTAAACCCATCAAAACCATGAAGTAAACATTTGGTCTACAATAGATATTTATTTGAAGAACAGAAATGGAGTTGGACCTTGGTTGGTTGATGCATCCGTTTGATTCTTCTAGCTTCCTGAACTTCCTCAACCAATCTCTCCACGTTCTGTTGAAAATGGAACATAAACTTGATTCAAATGTCAGAACAAAAAACATATAAAAAGGAAGATTGATCTTAGATTGATGCATATATACCGGTCCCTGAGCTCTAGAAGCTTTAGAACAAAGCTCCTGTTCTTCAAATGCTCCTCCAAGTCTCATCACAAGAGTCCTTGCACTCTCTATTTCAGCACAAGCAAACGACCGTTCTTGGTTTACCAACTTCTTTGCATCTTCTGAAGCCTAAGAACACGATGAACCAGCCTTAGGATGACTGTCAAAAGAAGTAACCATTCTAGAAGAAGATAATAGAGTCTACACATGAGGACAGACCTGCTTGAGGAAGCTTGCCAGTTTCTTCACTTCAGTCTTTTCTTGAATAAACCCACCTTCATGTTGGGTTAACTTAACTGCTAGAGCCTCAACCTACAAAACAAAAACACAAAACAAGTGTTCTAAAAAGTGGAAGGAAACAAGTGTTCTAAAAAACATTCACAAGTAAAGAAAAGCTAACCATAGAGATAGCTTTTTCAACAGCTTCCTTGTTACGCCCATCCATACGACCTCTCATGGATTCTAAAGCATCTCTAAGTTTCTTTAGCATAACATGTCCTTCCAATGAAGTCACCTCATTCAACTTTGCCTAAATATTCCAATACACATTCATCTAAAACACACATATATAATAGCAGCAAGAAAAAATAGAAGAACTGTTAAGGACAGAACCTCGGCAACAAGTTTCGCAGCTGCAGCTAGATTCTTGTCGAATTTGCAAGCAAGATCACGAACTGAAAGACGCTTGTGCTGCTCCGACAAATCTCCTGTTTCTTTGTCCACAACATCGTTAACAGATGGACGCTTTTCATCTTCTTTAGGTTCATCAATAATCTGATCATCAGGTCCTAACTTGTATGATGGAAACTGGTTAGAAGCAAAGCTAACATCAGCTGAGATTGCTTCAACAACTACTACTACTGCTTCACACACACTCTTTTCTTCCGTTTCAGGACATACTCTACTCATTGTCGGAATCTTATCTGCTTTTCAAAAATATAAAAAATAAAACGAACATGTCTTTACATAATAATCAACGAATAGAAAAGATGCATGAACCCTGACACAAGAAAAATAAGATTATAAAACAATAATTTTGATACTAAAATTTGGAAATATTTTTGCAAATCTATAAACATATTAGATTACATATATATTAAGTTTCTAATTAGTGCAACCAAGAATCACCAATTTAAGATGATACAAGAAGATTCATCAGGACGCAAGAATCGGTTATGATCTACACAACATTGATATATAAATCAACTTGTTGTTACAGTTCTTTAAACCAATCACAGAAACAGAGACTTTTCAAGAAAAAAGAAGAAAATGCAAGAACATGATCAAGAAAACAGAGAGAAGAAGGAGACCAACACCTTTGGTCTTGTGGTAATTCTTTAGTCTATCTTCCCAACAGCAGCTCGCTTGACTGATCATCATCTCTCTCTCTCTCTTTCTCTCTTTTTTCTTACTTTCACGCCATCATTGTTAAAGACTGCACAAAAGAAGAAAACGTTTCTTTTTATAACTCTCTCTCTGTTCTGAGACTCACGCGCCGTCGGGTCTCTGTGTTTGCATCGCTGTTGTGGCTCCCACTCTCCTCCTGGGAGAAAATGGACCTTCTCTGTTTAATGGAGCTAATTATGGCTCTTTAACGAGCCATTTATTACTATTTTCCTTCTGTTTTATTATATTATTCAAAGCTCAAAGTAAAGAAATAAAGAATATATATATTATTTGCCCGTGACATAATCTAATTATCTCAATCTGACATAAAATAATACAGTATTGATTCTTAATCCCTTGTGGGGTTCTTCCATGCCACTTTTCTTGTTGTTGAGAAAATTTGTTATCTTAAATATTATATATTTTATAGTTTAATAGCCACCAATTTAGATAGCCGTTTTAACAAAAGCCACCCACTTAATTTTTTATGATAAATTTAAATGTTCTTCTTTATTTTACTATTTTATGAAATGATTTACAAATTTTAGATTATGTAGTTTTGGATTCATGTTCTCTTATAATATGGTCATATTATTATGTATGAAGTAATCTAAAGACTAAATAGTGAACAAGATATAAGCCGCTTTAGTTAAAAAATAAGCCGTTTTAGGACATCTTCATCCTCACTTTAAAATTTACTCTAAAAATGGAGTGAGAAATATAATATAAACAAAAAATAAAAATTTACTTTATTTTGGAAACGAAGATGGTCTTAGTTAAGAAATAAGTCTCTTTTAAGTCATTGTTTTTTTACATGAAATCTATTTTACAAAAGAACAAATCTATAAATAAATACATATATATATATATATATATATATATATATATTATTTGAGCATGGTTGGTAAAAATAGACAAAAAATGCAATGCTAGAATACTTGTTGCTTAGTGACCAGAGATGGAATTATTTTTTGGGTTGAAAGAAGCACAATTATTGGTAAAGGAATTAGATTTATAGAACATGCAATGCTCTGTACTACCAATCCTACATTTCTTATCCATGGAATCTAACTTGGTAGGTTCAGAAAAAGAAGACTTTAAATTATTAATTAAATGAAAAAGGAACCTTTATGTTGATTAAATGGATAGTTGCAACTTACCAAACTCTCTCTTTCAAATCTTTATAATAAACATCAATGTATTGTCCAAGCATGTGATAAAGATGAGGGGTCGAACAGTTGACTTGAACGGTTATATTTTGAAAGATTGAAAGTTACTTGGAAAATTTTGAGTTGTTTACTTGTTTTTCACACCGTAATTCAAATTTGAAAGGCTAGCTTTTTCTTCTTTTAGTTCAACATTGATTAAATATATATAGCTGTAAAGTTAAAAGTAGCGAACAGGACATATTCATGAAGTACAGTGGAACTGGAACGAACAAAAGCCAACCACATGCACGTTTCGGAATGTTTTCATTCAGACGGCTTTAAAGATAGATACCCACAAGTTGTGCAAGGCAAAATCAAGTTAATAAATACATATTAATGTAACTTCTTGAGTTGTTAATCTTGGTAATAAACTCTGATTATCCTAGACACCACAAAAGAGATCTTTTATTTTATTTTATTTTTGGTTTTTTCTGATTTTTTAATTAAAATAAAAATAAATTAACCAATCACGGACTAACACGTATCAATGGGGTCCGCAAACAATGCAAGAGACGGTTCTTATTTAAGAGTTTTAAGAACAGTCTCTTGCACTGTTCACGGGTCTCACTAACAAGTGGGGTCCGCGAACAGTGCAAGAGACATCCTTAAGAAACCCAGATAATCATACCCTATGATCGTCATTATTTTGCGATCTTAACTTGCCTCACAAGAAAATCGAAGTAACAAGGCACATGGAGGATGTCAATATGGATAATACACTTGGTGGAATCTTTGTCTTGAAAAGCCAACGGTTTAGTTAAAAAGGTCAAAAGGCATATGTTAGATATTTTCACCAACGAGAGAAACTATCAATCAATGAGGTGAACGTGAAGAGGACTTTCTTTCTACTTCTCCATCTCCATATCCAACCTAAAGTCGTTGTCTGATACAGTTTTACATTAACCGTTGTCGCTTATAATCATTACCTGTTTTGTTCTATTCTATAATTTTAAGCTCCATATAATAAGTGAAATAAATATAACGGAGTAACGTTTATGAATCAGTCCAATCCAGAAACAAACAGAACAACATGAGCTGTGTTTTTTTTCTTTTCTTTTTTCTCATTTCTAGTAATTAAGTCTTTTCACAAATCCTAACATTGGCTTCTTAATTTCTTGTTCCCCAATCAAATCCCCATTTAAAATACCAAAATCTTCGATTTTATCCTTTTTAGCGAAATGACCTTGATATTTTGATTATAAAAAATCAGAAATTGCATCTTATATCCATGCATCAAAACAAGCTTAACTAATCTATAACTATCAAGGCCTGTAATTTTTGTCGACACATAAAGTTGAGAAACAAGTCGTTTTCTTCAAGGGTGGAAAAAAAACATTTGGAACGTAACACAAGTATCTATAACACTAAAGGGAATCCAAGAAGAGAAATCACGGACTTCGTTAGTTCACAGTATATGACATGTGTGCATGGTTCACAGTATGCGATTTATAGTCGTAGTAAAAAGAAAAAAAAACTATATTCAATATTGGCCAAGATATGGAACTTTGGTTCAACAAACATGTGTAATTGTGAGATATAGCTTTCAACTGCGACGGAGAAAGAGGAATGGGGCTGGTCACCAGAGAACAATATGGGCTTTGTTTTCACAAATATTAAACGCATCTCGGCCCATCTACAAAAAGCCCAATTGACAATGCATTAAACAAGTAAGGTGTATTTAGTGGAAAAATAAACACGTGGCATTCTTGGAGTTGGGTGTTAGTGTTGTTGATTACAGTGTAAGAGAAAGAAAAAAAGAGAGATGAATCTAGAGTGGCTCCTCTACGTCTTCTTCTTCTCCCCCAAATCATCTCGCTAGGGCTTCTCCTCTCGATCCATAATTCTCTACATGAAGAGGTATTCTTCTTCTGATTGCATCTTCGACTTTGCGTTACAAAAATTATGAAATTCCCTGATACGCCTCTTAGATTGCCTCTCGGGTAGATTTATGATTTTATACTTTTCCGACTTCATATTCATCGGCTGTACTCAACTTATATGATAATTCATCGGATTTTAGACCCAATTACCGTCAAAGCTTTAAACTTTATGGTCTTCTTGATCAGTTGGAACCTATATTTTACAGTTTTCTTCTCTGTTTAGTGGAAAGTAAAACCTATAATTGAATCTTTGTAATGTGCAATACTTTAAGGGTCTTTGGATTGTCTACCTGGCAATATGTAGATATGTGATTACCAACTTGTACTCGCTTTTGCAGGCTTATTATCAAACGAGCTGAAGCTTCTTCTTAGGGATTCAACTAGAGAATTTCCTTGTTTTTTAAAAAAATCTTATTTGAGGATGTCAAGCGGTGGAAATACCCACTGGTGTCACAGATGCCAGCGTGCTGTCCGGCTTCACGGCCGAGACCCTGTATGTTCTTATTGTGGAGGAGGATTTGTTGAGGAGCTTGATATGCCTCAAGCCACTCCATTTGATATGTTTAGATCTCACAGGGATGTGGTACAACGTGATCCCACTTTTGATCTCATGGATGCTTTCTCCGCCTTTATGAGGAACCGCTTAGCCGACCGAGAGATCAGAGGAAGAGCCATCAGTTCTCGTCCTGAAAACTTTCCGGGTCTGCCTCCTTTGTTGATCTTTGGTGGTCAGGTCCCTTATAGACTATCATCTGGAGACAATGCACTACTCGAAGCCTTCTTCAATGGCGGCGGCGGCTCACCTGGCATTGGCATTACACGTGGTAACAACTCTGGCGACTATTTCTTTGGCCCTGGTCTTGAAGAACTGTTTGAGCAGCTTTCCACCGGCACTACTCGCCGTGGCCCACCACCTGCTCCGAGGTCTTCGATAGATGCATTGCCAACCATCAAGATTGCGCAGAGGCATCTTAGGTCGTCGGACTCAAACTGTCCTGTATGCAAAGACGAATTCGAATTGGGAGCAGAAGCGAAACAAATGCCGTGTAACCACTTATATCATTCTGACTGTATCGTCCCGTGGCTGGTTCAGCACAACTCATGCCCAGTCTGTCGCCAAGAGCTGCCATCAGCTAGAGGCAGTGAAAACAGAAGTACCACCACCAGAAACCACACAAGTAACAGTAGTAGTAGTAACAGTCGTGAGAGCAGCAGCAATGAAAGGAGGAATCCTTTCGCTTCCTTGTGGCCATTCCGTTCGTCCAGTTCAAGCTCAAACAACAACACTCAAAACCGTGGGGGCGCAACAAGAAACTCTGACACAACAGATGAGAACCATAACTATCATCACCAACAGTCACATATGGGTTACAGTGGCTGGCCTTTTGATTACTAACGGTGAGCTAAAGTTTAAAAAAAACTTTGGTCTCACTATGCTCTATGTTTGTGATTGTGCCCTTGTGTTTTCCACTCTTATCTCTCTCTCTCTCTCCTGTTTGTCTCTGATCAACATAAATAATGGAGAAAAAGTGTTATTGTTACTGTTACTGTTACTGTTACTGTAGATCTTCTGCATCTAGGTAAACCTGCTTTATGTCGATGTTAATTGGGTTTGATAATTCAATAAAATAAAATAAAATGAAAATGTCTGGACACGAATGAGGCTCTCGTGCGAGCTATCTCGTGAGCGTGACCTTTTTATTTAAAAAGAAAAATGAACGGTGCAAAGCGATGGAACGAAACTAAAAATATCTTCTTTGAAAAAGCCATTCTTGATTTGTAATACGTCACTCAGAGAATCATTTAGTTGCCATATTTATAGTAAACAGTATCTCGTCCTCACTCTCCAACACAACACTCTCACCACTCGTCTCTAACAAGCAAAGGTGATCACTTTCTTTCCGTGATTTTCGCTTTACTCCACTGGCTTTGCGTGTTAATGATCTCTTGATTGTCGCTTTTGACTCTGTGGTTCTTGGATCGTGTGCTTACTTGAATTTTCATGTGGGGTTTGCCAAAGTTTTGATTTTTCTTCGTTTTATCTGTTTAGAGAATTATGATGAATCTAGGATCGCTTTCTCTGAGCACCACCACCACCACCAAGTCGAGTAAGCCAATGGTTAGCCTTAGCTTCTGGATACCGTATTTCACTCACTGGGGACAGAGCTTGCTGGTCTGTGGCTCCGCTCCTGGACTTGGTTCCGGGAATGTGAAGAAAGCTTTGCTGCTAAAGCCGTCTCAGCAAGAGGACCAGCTCATCTGGAGTGGCTCTGTTTCTGTCCCACCTGGTTTTACCTGTGACTACTGCTACTATGTTGTGGATGACTTGAAGAATGTGCTGAGGTCCGAGTTTGGGATGAAGCGTAAACTTGTCGTGCCTGAGACATTGACTGGTGGAGAGTCTCTACAGCTTCGTGATCTCTGGCAGGTTTGGGCTTTCTGTCACTGCCCTAACAATGGCTAGCAACGATTGTTTCTGTTGAAAAGTTCTCTCCTTTTGTCATTTCAGAGTGGTGATCAAGCTCTCCCGTTTAGAAGCGCCTTTAAAGATGTCATCTTCCGCAACACTGGCGATGTGAAAGTAGGAAAACCTCTAGGGGTATTTGAGAATAAGTCGGATCAAGATGGTAACTATTGTTTATTCTGAACCTGTCACACAATTTTCTCTTCCAGTTTGTGAATATATCTCTTGGCTAGCTTTTGTGACTATTTTTCTTGTAAACAGATTTAGTTGTTGTCCAATTCAAAATCTGTTGTCCAGACGTTGGAGAGGGAACATCGGTATGTCTTTCTCTATGCTCTTTGGGCTTTCTTTATTCTCATGGTCGAGTCTGATGTAATGTCTGTTGCTAATTTTTTTTATCCTTGATTATGACATGCTAGGTGGGTGTTCTTGGCACCTCAGGGAAGTTGGGGAAATGGAAAGTTGAAAATGGACTTAGACTCAACTATGTGGGTGATTCCATGTGGGAAGCAGATTGCTTGATCCCTAAAGCAGACTTTCCTATCAAATATCCTTTTTCTTTGCTTCCAGACTAATTTGTGGCAAATATTTTCATATGCTTCCTTCATGCTGGGTTTCTTAACGATTATTTCACATATAGATACTGTAAAGTTCAAAAGGACGGTAACATGGGTCTGGAATCTGGTGGCAATCGAGAGCTTTCTCTTCACTCATCCAGTAACAAACAGGAATACATTGTCATGTCAGATGGTTTGTTTCGAGTAAGTAAACAGATTATGAACTAGCTTTCTGGTGTGACAGGATCAATGTTGTCTTAGTTGATTAACTTTACTTGTAGGAAATGCCATGGAGGGGTGCTGGTGTTGCAGTTCCCATGTTCTCCGTTAGATCGGAAGATGATGTTGGTGTTGGAGAGTTTCTCGATCTGAAGCTGCTTGTTGACTGGTCTGTAGATTCCGGGTTGCATCTAGTACAACTTTTACCAGTAAATGACACATCCGTGCATAAGATGTGGTGGGACTCGTACCCCTACAGGTATGTTAGTTTTGCACGTGTTCAAACGGGTTGATGATAAGTGACTGAGCCTGAGGTTTTGGTGAATATCAATTCTCTACTTAGTAGATGTCTCATTGTAACTGTCTGATTCACCTTTATTCTTCTTTTGGATTTTTGTTTCTCTTTTGCAGTTCCCTATCTGTATTTGCATTGCATCCATTATATCTTAGAGTACAGGCTCTCTCTGAAAGTTTGCCAGCAGACATAAAGGTAATTTTGTACACTTATAGTATCCTGAAAGAACTAGTCTCCCGAAAATTAAATTAGCTGACGTATTACGTTTCCTTTCAGGAAGAAATTGAGCAGGCAAAGAAGCAACTGGACAAGAAAGTAATCTTCTGATGGTTCTTGTTTGTGTCTAGCATGATGTGTCATACGTTAGGTCGTCACAGTAGAGTTCGAGTGTAAGCTAATGATTTAACGATTCGTTATGCGTAGGATGTTGATTATGAGGCTACTATGGAAACTAAGCTTTCAATTGCCAAGAAGATATTTGACCTCGAGAAAGACCAGACGTTGAACTCAAGCTCTTTCCAGAAATTCTTCTCTGAGAACGAGGTATGCTTTAAAATCTGATACCTGTAAAGATCTTCTGCCTCTAAAGGCTCACTTCAGCTTTCCATTTGCCTGACTGAGCTTTGTTTTCCTGGAAAGGGCTGGTTGAAACCATATGCAGCTTTCTGCTTTCTCCGTGACTTTTTCGAGACTTCAGATCATAGCCAATGGGGTACCTTTTCTGACTACACAGAAGACAAGGTATTTTATGCTTTTATATTGTTGATGTTCAGTGATCAGTTAGTTCAAGCTTTCCAGATGTAAGTCGTCTGGATAGTTTCAGTAACTTCTCACATCTTCAAATAACACATGCCGCAGCTTGAAAAACTGACATCCAAGGACAGCTTGCACTACAACACTATATGCTTCCACTACTACATCCAGTACCACTTACATGTACAGGTGAGTATGTTCCATTCTTGTGGCGAAGTTGGTTATTGGCTGTTTCGTTTAAACATGTGTGCTGGTTCCGCTATCAAAAGTTGTCAGAAGCATCAGAATATGCAAGGAAGAGAGGAGTCGTGCTGAAAGGAGATCTACCTATTGGCGTTGACAGAAACAGTGTCGACACGTGGGTTAACAGGAATCTGTTTCGCATGAACACGTCAACAGGGGCACCTCCAGATTATTTTGACAAAAATGGTCAGAACTGGGGATTTCCTACTTATAACTGGGAGGAAATGTCAAAAGACAACTATGGTTGGTGGCGTGCTCGCTTAACACAGGTTGGCATTAGTATCCTTACCAGCGACAGTTGCAAGATATGTGGTCTGACCACATTGTGTACTTTGCTTTGCAGATGGGAAAATATTTCACAGCCTATAGAATTGACCATATTTTAGGATTCTTCCGAATCTGGGAGCTTCCAGCTCATGCTATGACTGGTTTAGTGGGGAAGTTTCGTCCATCTATTCCGTTAAGTCAGGTACGCAAGCCAAGTGCTTACGGTTCAAATAAACTTGGCTTTGAGGGTTACTTTTCAAAAGCTTATAGCTACAGCTGAACTATATTTAAAGCTAATACGAAATGACGAAACTGCTGTTGACGCAGGAAGAGTTGGAAAAGGAGGGAATATGGGATTTTGATCGATTAAGCAAGCCTTATGTTCAGAGAAAGTTTCTTGAGGTTAGTTTTCCATCACACTTTCTGCTTTCATTACAGCTTAGTAAATTTGAATTTGTGAGATTTCAAGGCACAACCATTACCTCATAAATTTTCCCTAATTTGTTTGTTGATGTATGTCACCGTTCTTTTCCTTCAGGAGAAATTTGGAGATTTCTGGCCATTTGTTACGTCAAATTTTCTTAATGAAACTCAGAAGGATATGTACGAGGTCAGTACAATCCCCACACTATCATTTCTATAACAATTTAGCATAGCGAGCCTATGAGACAGATAATTTTTTGGGGTTTCATATGTTCGCCAAGGTTTAGAAGTGTGTCATAATGATGCATGAAGTTTAAGATTCTAGATCGATTCTTGAATTTTTGCTGTCAACACCTTTATGGTTTTTTCTCAGTGGATAGATATCTTAACCTTTCTTAATTTGTTTCCTATAATTA
Source organism: Sinapis alba (assembly GCA_012274485.2). Lineage (NCBI taxonomy): Eukaryota > Viridiplantae > Streptophyta > Magnoliopsida > Brassicales > Brassicaceae > Sinapis > Sinapis alba. Next base: position 167,372 of record MU105720.1, on the reverse strand, counting down.
TGCTTAAAGTTCAAGGAGGACTGCAACACAGAGAAAAAGATTGCTTCAAAGCTGAAGTCATTAGCTGAGAAGTCTCTGTTGCTGGAAAATGAAGACAAAGTTCGTCGTGATGTCTTCGACATTTTACGGGTATACTGCTTCTACATTTTTTCTCCTTGTTAACCACAAAATGATACTGCCCACGTTATGTCTCTCTCGAGTTCTCTGTTCTCAATTCTGTATTTTGTTGAATTTGTGTCCCTAGAATGTTGTTCTGATTAGAGATCCAGAGGATGCAAGAAAATTCTATCCTCGCTTCAACATTGAGGATACTTCAAGTTTCCAGGATTTGGACGATCACAGGTACTTTCAATTCCTTTTTCCGGATCACAGTAGTATATTTCCAAATCAAGAAGTCTGTTTTTGTTTCCTTTGATTCTATAGCGCACCCACAGATCCTTATCTGCTCTTATTATTTTCTTGCTGTATTTTTCTTAATATTCATCAACATGGGAAACTCTGATTAAGGTCTTCTGATACAGCAAAAATGTTCTGAAGAGACTATACTATGATTACTATTTCCATCGCCAAGAAGATCTATGGAGGAAAAATGCTTTGAAAACCCTGCCTGCTCTGTTAAATTCTTCTAATATGCTGGCATGTGGGGAGGATCTCGGTCTCGTTCCAGCTTGTGTACATCCTGTATGTAACCCTGTTGTCCTCACTCTTGATTCATCTATCTTTTCTTTACAACTTGTGTAGAAGCATACATATGTGTTAAGAGGATGCTAAAATCTCTTGTTACTCAGGTTATGAAAGAACTTGCTTTGGTTGGCCTGCGCATCCAGCGCATGCCTAGTGAGTCTGATGTAGAGTTTGGGATTCCATCTAACTATGACTATATGACGGTTAGAATTTTATCCTCATAGTTCTGTCTTTCACTCCTATAGCAGCGTTACATTCATTTCCTGAGAAACTTGTAATAGTTAAGATCACCGTCTCCATGTATCAGGTCTGTGCTCCTTCATGCCACGACTGCTCTACACTGCGAGCTTGGTGGGAAGAGGACGAAGAGAGAAGACAACGGTACTTCAAAGAAGTGATTGGCGTAGATGAAATCCCTCCAAGTCAGTGTGTTCCAGAGATAACACATTTCATTCTGAGGCAACATGTTGAAGCTCCATCAATGTGGGCTATTTTCCCACTTCAGGTATACATTCTCATCACCACGATGCATCCTGAGATCTTAGAACCTTTTATCATCCTTGTTTTTGCCTCTGAAACAATTAGGATATGTTGGCTTTGAAAGAAGAGTACACTGCTCGTCCTGCAAAAGAAGAGACGATCAATGACCCGACAAACCCCAAACATTACTGGAGATACCGTAAGTACTATCACAAGGAAAATGCTTAGAAGGTTTCCAGCTTTTAACTTAACTGAGATGCCACCTGTTTTTTTCTTGTGTGCACACAGGCGTACACGTGACGTTGGACTCGCTTATGAAGGACAGAGATTTGAAATCAACCATCAAGAACCTCGTTTCTAGCAGTGGAAGATCTGTTCCAGCTTCTGGTGAAGACGATAACAACAAGAACTGAGTTATATAGCCAATGGTTCAACAAAGCCAAACCCATGAAAATTAAGTTCGCTGTTATCTTGCTACCAAATCTTTGTTACACAATGTTACTTATTCGTTATTATCACTCAAAATAGTATTAAGCTCTCATCTTCTTTGACCATAAAGACCATGAGGCATAAAAAAAACTCTGTATTTGTTGTCAACAATCCAAAATAAAGTTTTCTCTTAAAGGCCATAAAGTGTTGTGTTAAAGGTACCATGTTAAATCACTAGTAAAAAAGGACACAGGATGCTTGTTGGGTTGAACAATGGATGTTTGTATACCTCTGTGATCATTGAAGATTGGAAAGAAGTAGATGTTTTCTTCATTACACAAGTGGGGCATGAGGCAAGATATAAATAAGTCTGAGATAGCTTGGTGTGTGTAATGTATTGTAACAGTTCATGAAGTTATGTAATCAAGAAACTTTCTGTTTCCCTGGAAATTTATTTATTTATATTGGCTGCTGTTGCTTTGAAGGTCGTTAAACTCAATGACAAAGATGCTGGTTTCTTTGCTTATTTCCTTGATAAACCGCAAAAGAAAAATGCATACAAAAAAAAAAACAGCAAGACCATCAGCATCAATAGCAGCAGCAGAAGGTAGATGAGAGAGAGAGACATATTCACATATCAAAAGTCACACGTTTATACAGATCCGAAGGCAACCGAGGCGTAGCAACGGCTTGAACAGGGGTACGCATGAAAGTAACGATTCCAGGGTTTGCAGACATGTCAATCTCCTCTGGTTTAGTCCCTTGAGGCAGTGTCCAAACAAAGTGGTGAAGCAAATGACTCAACATCGAAGTCACCAAGTTGATACCAAGTTGTGCACCGGGACAAACTCGTCTTCCTGCTCCAAACGGAAGTAGCCTAAAATCATGACCTTTCATGTCAACGTCTTCTTCCAAGAATCTCTCTGGTCTAAACTCTAATGGGTTTCTCCATACGGCAGGGTCTCTACCCACTGCCCAAACGTTCACATGAAGGTTTGAACATTTGGGAATGTGGTAGCCTCCTATCTTGACGTCTGCGCTGGCTCGGTGAGGAACCATTAGAGGCGTCGGTGGGTGCAGCCTGAATGATTCTTTAACCACGCATTTCAAGTAAGGTAAGCGTGCGAAGTCTGGCTCGGTTAAGACCCGGTCAAGGCCAATGACTCTATCAATTTCTTCTTGCACCTTTTGTTGCACTATTGGATTCTTGATCATTTCCGCCATTGCCCATTCTGTTGTTATCGCTGCCGTGTCCATCCCTGCCGTGATCATATCCTGCAAACACACACCATTTGCCCTAACGTGAGCAACAAGTCATTTATACAGAATAGAGTGTCTAACTAGTTATACAGAACCATGCATGTGCCATTTAAGCAAGCACTAAAACATACCCATAGAAGACCAATGATGGTGTCTTCGCTAAGATCATAGTGATCCTTCAACGTAAGCAACGCATCAACGAAATGCTGCTTAGGTCCACTAGACTTTTGACGGGCCAAAGTGTGCTCTTCCATGATTGTTCGAGTGAGGAGGTCGCGGCGAGCACCGTGCTCAGCAAACGCCTTCTCATCGGCCGGACACAACCACCGGAGCCAGGGGATGTGTTCAGCTATGGAGAGTGAAGCACCTAGCTTCAGACCGTTGGACACTATGGCGTGGAACTCAAGCCCTTGCTCGTCCATCACACCTTCCGCGTTCACGAAACGCTTTCCGAATACTAGCCGCGTTATATTGTTGAACGCAACCGCTCCTAAGTACTTCCTCAGTTGTAATCCTTTCGTTCTGTTTTCTAAGTATTGTATTTATAGTAGTTTCAAATTCAATACTGAGAAAATTTAATACTAACTATTACTCTACTAAATTAAAAAATTACAACTAAATAACAATACCATTATTATGACGTTGATAACATCAAAGAGAACATAAAAACATAAATCAGTTTTATCACGCCTGGAAAATATTAATAACAATATCAAAAATATTTGTTTGAGACATTTTTAGCATTTCGATTGGAAAAGTTCTAGCTTGAGTATTTTGATAATAAATAACAATAAAGATAATAATAATAATAATAATAATAATAATAATAATAATAATAATAATAATAATAATAATAATAATAATAATAATAATAATAATAATAATAATAATAATAATAATAATAATAATAATAATAATATATCTTAAAAAGGTGAAATTCATTAAAATCTCTTATATTTAGGTTCTCAGTTTAATAAAATATTACTAAATGTTTTTACGTGTGCGATATTTAAATAAGAAGCTTCTTAAAAAAAGTGAGAGCATTTCCTCACAAATTCTCCTTTATTAATTCTTTATATTTTTGAAGACTTTAAATTTTTTTATGGAGAATTCCTTTGGGAAGTTATCTAAAAACGATTTAAGTACCAGGAAAGTTACAGTCTCTGAAGAGAGACTCGACCATGGCAGTGACCTCATCTTCACGGATAGGTCTTAGTGACTCGAGTCGTTTAGTTGTGAAGAGCTCAAGCATGCAAACTTTTCTCACCTTCACGTAATGTGGCCCATAATCGGCCCATATTAGATCCTGACCGTTGCGACTGAATGCTTCCGTTGATCTGTTCCGGTGCCGGTCGGCGAGTTTCTGGTCGTGCTCTTTCAGCACTTCTTTTGCTAGCTTGGCGCTAGATACGACCACGTTTAGAACCGAACCTGTCCAGACTGATATGATTGGTCCATAGGTTTGAGCCCACTCATAGTAGCATATGAACCGGACAGGTTTTATGTCGCTGAGGTTACCGATGATCGGTTTAGGGAATGGGCCCGGTGGGTGCTTGAATCTTAGCCGTTGGATCAGTTTGTAAGATACGACTGCGACGATGGCCGCCGTTATAAGAAACCACGACATGAGTTTTTTTTTTTATTTACTTTTTCTTTCAGTGATGAAATGGTGTGTTACTAAAAAAAGGGAAAAAAGTGTAAAACGAATTCGTCGAGACTTTGATTTATATTAGGGAGGGAGTTGGTGAACTGATTTATTTTTATTAATTAATATTGGTTAGTTTTATTGAAAACTGGTAATAACATACTCCCTCCGTTTCAAATTATAGGTCGTTTTGGAGTAAAATTTTTGTTTCAAAATAAGTGTCGTTTTCGGTTTTCAATGCAAAATTTATTGGTATTTTTATCTATTCTATTTTTCTATTGGTTGATATATGGTTAGGTGTATTGGTAATAGTGTTTTTATTTTGAAAATATGTAAAATTAAATGTTTTCTTAATCTGTGTGCATAAACCTAGAACGACAATTAATATGAAACGGAGAGAGTAAAATAATGCATTTATAATTACATTTAACATTTTACTGTGTGAAAACATTAAAAACATATATATATATTATGTAATGGAAGGAGTATTAAACTAGAAAATATCACTGTTGTTAATAACTATTATCTTTTAAATGTAAAACAATATAGAATTAAACCTAAAGTTCACGGCACAAGCAAAAAGTTGACAATGTGGATTATTGATGATGTTAAGGGAAGTTGGTAGAGCAAGATAAAAGAAACAGGGATGGTTGATATTTAACTTTCTAGCTAGTTCAAATGATTAGTTATCTTTGTCATCAGTATTTAGATTTGAGGTTTTAACCGTATTTACTATTATGGAAAATTATCAGAGAAAAAACAAATTTCTTTAACTACTTTGGTATTTCACTGGTTATCTAATCAATTGAGGTAAAATCCATTGCTTGAGAAGCTGAACTGCTTTTTTTTTGTTACTGCAGCTTTTCACACGTATTACATATTACAGTTAGTGAAAACATATTTATGTTCTTGTTTCAAAATTTCACACTATTATCTTACAGATTTTTTCCACGTTTGAATTAAATAGTATTTGAGAAGTTGTTCGTTTTGTTTCTCAATGTATACGATGCAAAATGTTATAGACTATAAAAAAATGTCATAGCCTAGTTTTATAGTCAGCAACTTCAATGTTGCTGCGTTGTTAAAAAAAAAAAAGCATTACTGCATCATCAGTGTTCAAATAACATGCATGCATATTAACTAGGTTTTAATAAGGAAACGCATGTGCAAGGAGAAAATTATACTGCCCATGTTCATAAAAAAAAATTATATTGCTTCAAAGCCCCGAGTGAAATCTAGGGCTGGGCACGGATCGGATATCCGGGGTTTTTGAAGGTATTTGTGATTTGCTTCGTATGTTACGGATATCTAATTTTTCGATTTGCTTTGCTTCGGAAAAATACGGATATCCGGAAAAACGGATATCCGGAAAATAAATAAATATTTGCGGATATTTACGAATACTTACGGATATCTTATCCGTTTTGATTTATACAAATAATCTTAAAAATTCGATACAAATTTATTTTGTAAAGTATTTTTAGTATAATATATAAACTAAAAGTTAAAAGAATTAGTGAATCTACATATTTTTGTAAATTTTTAAAACTTTGTTAATAATCATAATAGCACAAAACTTAAGAAAAAGTTATAATTTTTATAATTTTTTTCTCTTCTTTTTATGTAATACTTTTATATAAGTAATAATATAAATAAAATTTATCAAATCATATGTAGAATAATTATAATTTTATAACTTTATACATTTAAAACTTTAAATATAATCAAGATATACATGTATTTATACATTGCCGGATCGGAGCGAATATTCGCTTCCTAAAATTTTAATATTTGTGATTTGCTTCGATTTTAACGGATATCGATTTTTAGTATTTGCTTTGCTTCGAAAGGTTACGGATATTCGAAATTTTCGGATCGAATCGAAACGAATAACGAATCGAATCAAATTTAACGGATAAAATGCCCAGCCCTAGTGAAATCAAGTGAAGCATATGCTTGGACCTTTGATTATAAAAATATTAAAAGGCAAATTATTAGTGTTTCAAAAAAAAAAAAAAGGCAAATTATTTACCAAATCTCCATTGTATCAATTAGGAACAAGATTAATTACGAGACTAAGGTGAGACACTAAAACGTTTGAATTATTTCCAATTCTGCTGAACATATTTTAAAGACCAATAAAATTTTCTGGCCATGTGATTCCAGGGCCAGTTCATAATTGTTTTGTGAGTGGGTTTGGTGAGACTTAAAACTTATATATTTTGTGGATTTTTTCTTTACGAGTCTTGTGATTTTGTTGTTATTATATATATTCGTTAAAGTGAGTACAATGATTCGATATCTGATTCGTATAGTATTATTTAATTTAAGTTCAATGAACATGTTACATGCAGTTTAGTTGTGAGTTGTAACACAATATTAAAAACAGTACATTAACATAAATATTCAATATTCAACGTCTCTCAGTTAGCTTATGGATTATGTATTAGAAATCACTAATCCCACAATCATAAGCTGGTGCCGGATCAAAAGAGATTATGGATTGAATTTTCATAGAAGGTTTAACTTTCTTCAATAAGTTAATGGGCTGTGGGTTTTGACCCCAAAAGATTATTGGGCCTGCCCGAGAAACATCAACAGCGTTGGTATCACTTTGATTCTCAGTATTGTTGTTAAAAGTGCTATGTTGACTTGGAGTTTTATATGATCTACACAGAAATTTGACAAAAAGAAAAAAGAAAACATGGAAACTTGACCATACGTTGGCTTTGTTTATTCTAGCCAATTTAAAATACAACTAAAATAATCAAATTAATAATAGCAGTAAGAAAAAAATTCTCAACTGGAACTATTCATTCATTCTCATGTAAGTCTCCTTTTTACATGCTTTTGTGGCTTGAAGATAAATTTAGCTTGGAAAAGCCTTTTGTCGTTCATGATTTACATAAATAATCAAAGTAATTAATCGAGAGTGAGTAAATCATATTTAGATTATTGTGAAAATAGTTTTAGTTAAATGATTGATGAATGCGATGAAGACAATTGACTTTTGATTTGATAAACTTGTTATTTTGATCCTTCGTATCTAAATCATATATGGACTAGGTTTACATGTTTGGGTATCAGGTTTAAATTGGTCCTTATATTTAGATAAATGGCTAGCTAGATCGATGTGCACGTCAACACTTTTAATTTTGAAACAAGCTTTTAAACCGACACTTACTATGAAAGATAGAAATATATGAAATACAATTTTTTATGTATATTCACTAACCCCACAATGTAATTATGTAAATGTGGCAGTGGTGTATGAATATCAAATGCAGTGATTTACATATATAGGCTTATAGCTAGTTAACGATCAAAATGGATGGTACATAGAAACCTTAGTACTTACTCTAAGAAGTCGAAACTAGAAATAAAACTTTTGAAGCAAGGGAAGGAATTTAAACTTACAAGTATCAAAAACAAGTTACTCTTCTCCCCAACTTTGCCTCAAACAAAAACAAAAACCCCATCTAATTAATTAGCATCGTGAAACGTTATCCACATTCTCACGGCAAAACAACCATAACCACCAGCGATGCTTCCTTCTCAACCGCCTGAACTTTACCCGTTTCAACATCCTCATCAGCTTCATCGATTGTTGACATGATCGAGAGACCATTATTGCCACCACAACACGTAACGGCTTCTACAATGTTGTCTTCACCATCACCGTCTACGTGTTTGCCCCATAACACCGCGTACACTCCCACCGTTAAAACAACCAGTCCAATAACCCTATAAATTCCGGTTTACATTAATTACACGAATGAACCAAGATTAAATCAGGTATACATAATAATAAGGACAATTCTCTTAAATAGCCTTTTTAAAATTTTTGTCACAAAAATAATCCTAAAAAAATAAAATGATCAAAATAGTTTTTTTTTTTTTTTTGAAATTTTTAATTTTTTTATTTTTTTAAAAAATTTGAAATCCTATCTCCAAACTCCCTCTTAACTATAAACCTTGAAGTCTAAATTAGTTAACTTTAAGGGTATAAATGCATATAAATAAAACTTTTAAGCTTCTAAAAAATTTATTTTAGTCATTTTCTTCATTAAAAACTATTTTTGTGAAGAACAAATTAAAATGAACTAGCTAAGAGAATTTCTCTAATAATAAACCGGTTATTGCTAACGTACCCTCCAGTGTAGATTCCTTGGCCGAGAACAAAGAAGCTCATTATGGAGACAATGACGACGACAAGAGGGTTAAAAGCAGTGACGAAGACAGGTCCCTTTCGCTGCATCATAAGTCCTTGAACATAGTAAGCTATGCTCGATGACATTATTCCCTGTAATCGTACCAATCACAATATATATATAAGTGTCAGTTTCATCTATTGTGAACTCATGTGTTATGTACAAATTTAAAGAAAAAAGAACGGACCGCGTAGGCAGAAGCTAGAAGGTTCATGTCAAAACCGATGTTCAAAGCAGAAGGATTGTGTTCCATTACGAAGGCCAGTGCTAAGGATTGTAACGTTCCCATGAAACAGACCATGGTTGATAACGAGAGATGGGCTGCGTATTTCTTCAAAGTCCATGCCTAGGAAATATAAAATAAAAACATATAACGCCCCTCATTAGTTAGATCCATATGATATCTTTATATATCCTATAACATATTGTATAGATCAAAAGTCATGAAAATGTTTATTTATTAATTATTTTAATCCAATCATAATGTTTATATTGTGGCTTAGTTAATGTAATAAAAGGAAAAATAAATGATGTTACATATAATTAAGATCTCCGAAAAGATATGCAAATAAAATTATATTTTTATAAATGTAAATCAATCTAAACAATTTAGCTTATTCATAGACTAATCTAAGAGTTTATTCGATATATATATTCACACAATCTAAGAGTCTAAACAAAAATCCCACGAAACTATATAACACCAGCTTTCAATAAATGATACCTGAAGAACGAAGAAGGAAGCCCATGAGAGGGAGGCGAGGAGGAGGAAGACGGCGGCTTTAAGATAATCACCACCCAGCGGCGAAGAGGCGGTGGTGGTGGTGGTGAGCTGAGATCGGAAGAAATTGATGAAAGGACCTTTGTATAATATCATCAATATGGATCCAACCACTGTCACTAAAGTCCCCACTACTTTTACTTGGCATCTTACTTTTTTCAGCTCCACTTTCTCCATCCTATATTTTTTTATATTCAGATATTTACATAAATCACATCAATATTTCATAATTTATGATCTCGTGACATATCGATTGTACTATACATCTACGTATTAAAATATTGCTTTTATGTATCTACCTGAATAGAGTGGCGAGGATAAAGGTTATTGCGGGAACGATGTTGCTGACGGCCGAGGAAAACGTCGGAGATGTGAGTTTCAGACCGATGTAATATAGATTCTGATCAATCACAGGCCTGTTTGTATAAAACCATATTTGTTAGTCTTATACAATATGTAACAGTTTTCATATACTAACCAAGCAAAAAAAAAAGAAAAAAACGTTTTAGAGATTGTTTAGAGAAGACTAACCCGAGAAGAGCAAGAACAAATATGTGCATGAATATTGAAAACGTCATCTTTGACCTCACTTTCCTACAAAATCCCCAAACGCATAAGTATTACAAACGCACAAGCGTTAGAAACAATATGGACTTTTTTAAATTTAATTTACCTTTCAGAGAGAAATGCGAAAGGTGCGATTGCGGCTGTGGCAAAAGCGTTGCGGTATGCAACAAGAACGTAATGGCTCATACCACGGTCAAGTACGGTTTTAGTGAGCAGGTTCATACCTGCGTATCCAAACTGAAGACAAACCATCGCAAAGTAAGGTTTAGCTGTTTCTGACATCCTTAGTCCCATCTCGATTTACTTTTTAAGGTTTCAAGACAAGAAAATTTAACAAAAATTTGGGGTTATTTTATGATCTTAGGTTAGAAAATAGCAAAATTTAGTGTTTGTATAAGAGAAATGAGTTAGTAACAGAGAGGAGAGAAAACACTTATAGAATGTGCTTTTCCTGAGAACCAAGTGGTGAGAGGTTCTTTGTATTTATATCTGGATTTGTTCAGTGTTCTCTGCTTTCTTCCTTTTGTTTTTTTTAATCTATATTTGTTTATTAAATTTTATTTTTAGTGACGTTGGCGTTAATTATTCCGGTTTGAGTCGGTTTAACAATTGGGTGTCATGAGTTCATTATCTCTAAAGTAAGTGGATAGAACATTCTACATATAAATATTCGGTTTGTATGACTTAGTGAAACCAATGATATTAGGTAAATAAAACTCGTGGCTATTAAGAGATTAGATCAGTAGTGTGATTGATATGGAAATAAATAGTTGTTTAGTTTAATATGGTAGATACAATTACATTATGCTTCTAGATATTTTATCGTGCTGTGTTTTTTTTTTAATTGCAATTAGAGGAGTGGCATAAACGATAATATTCAAGATGATCCTATTGTTGGTAGAACATGCAAAAACAAAAGAAAAACATATGTGCAATCACGGCCATTGGGACTATACAAATATATTAATGACAATCAGCCAATCACCATTTGAAGCACGTCATTTTTCTAAAAAATATATATATTATATATATACTTTGTTTTTTACATTTTTTCTTGCTTCACTTTATTTTTCTTTTATGGAACTTCACTTTGTTTTTCTTTCACTGAAGTAACTTTGTAGTCTAACTGTTTGTTGGTTAACGTATAGTAGGAATTTGAAAAATCGACCAACCAAAACACTACAAAAAGATGAACTCGTTGTAATATACGTACAATGGAGTGTGACGCATGGCATGGGGGACACGTCTATCGTAATTCCTAGACTCGTGGTCACAAATGATCGATCTTAAGAGGTTAAATCAAACGAAGAAACACAAGTTGACAAAGTGAATTCCACGTGGTAGCAACAATCAATTGGGTTTGATCCTACGTACGTTTGGGACCCATATATATCTCAAATATACCATTTTATCTGAAAATGCGTTCTTCTGTTGAGAAAAAATATAGTGGACAAAATATTTGTTGGATGTCTTGTCTGTTATCGATTTCGGTCTCTTCTATAAAGAATAATAGGCAGATATTTTCTGATCTACATGCCGAAATAAACACTACAAACTTATGCACTGTCAACGTGAATTAGAGCATATATCATATGTATCTTAGAAGTAGTTTATCTTTTTTTTTCTGAAAATAATTTTTTTTCTTCATAATTTGAAAATCTTCATTATATAAAAAAACTTTTCAAAAATTTTAGGGACTGAAACCTATCGAAGTAGTTTATCTTGAATACGTGTTTTGTTTCGGACAATACATATACATTATGCTAGTTCTATTTAGAAAGATGTTAAAAAGAAAAAGAAAAAAAAGTTTACTATGGTTACATATATAAAGTTATTACACAACAGTATATATTAGCTAGGAAACTCTGTTATACAGAAGCAATAGAATACAACGTGTACTGTTTAGAAAATAAACAGTTCTAACATAAATGTAGATGTTACACATGTGTATATATGTATTTTCAAAATGATTTCTTAACCTTTTATTTGTAGATACACTTTTCATCTATTTATCTACGTGAAAAAAAAAATTCAAATCATACAAATATTTATTAAAAGCCAAAAATATAAAATCCACCACCTCATGTGGTTATAAAACTTCTGTTCGTCCAAAAACCCCACCACCTCAAGTGGTTGTCACAATTCCATATATTCCCTTTCCTCCTTTGAAGTCGGCTAGTAATAATCAGAACAAGACGTGTAATTATTCTAAAATAAAATACGTGTATATTTTTGGCCAAAGTTATTGCGTGTGATACTATCATATCGTCTATGGTTTCTAGCAATTATTAATATGACAATGTGAAAGTAATAATAACAATCAAATCACATGGTTACGTGGTTTGTTTCATATTCTGTCATGACCAGTTTTACTGAATTTTACATATTTGAAAGTTTCGCCGGTAATAGTAACCATGGCCAGACTTGAAATTTTAGGGACCTGAATTTTTTTTTTTCATTTTTTCTTTATAATTTAATAGTTTTTATCTATATAACTTTTTTTTAAAAAAAGTGGTGACGGAAACTTATGTTTCATCTATCTGTTCTCAGATCCGGCCATGATAATAACATATCCCATAATCAATTTGGACTACGTTTTTGTAAGAAATAATCAATAATTAAAAACTGGCTACATTCTTAAGATAGAAAAATAATTTATGTATATATAAATACATGTGAATGTGCATGTGCATATACGAGTGTCCATGCATATATATGCGAGGGCATCTATGTACATACATATATATATATATATATATATATATATACATATGGGTCTGTTGATAGTATTGCTTATCCAAAATGTGAACCACATAGTACTAAGTTAATGCGTACAGAAAGCCAACCACATCTCAATAACTTATTGGATTATTTTTTATGAATTGTTATATCCCTAGATATGCATCTAGAATTAGTTTATGTCTCAAACCCTTCAATTATATTGGTATAACGTAGTTGAACATCCATTATCTAATATATAATATGCATTACTGCCACTTTAAGGGACAGTAGTGGCTACTTTACTTAGTTGTGGAAGGTTGTGTGGAATTCGTATCTTAAATTAATTAGGTTAATTAAATAGATTCAATTGTAATATACTAGGTCCCATTTCAATCTATGATGAGAACTGATATGAATTATTTTTATTACGAATATTTTCATTTCAAACTAATCAGGAAAAGTTTAATGATTCCATCCCTAAGACATCCTAATCTTACATCGTTTTTTAGTTGAGTTTCTTTCCATTTTCTTAAAAAACTAATTAAGAGTTCAATACACATATCCAAAAACGTGTCTCACGCTTACTTGTATATGTTAGTTTGAAAATATTGAGTCCTGACTAAGTGTTATATCGGTATATCCTATATATGCTGCTGAATACATATCAACTTTAACAAATGTGTCTTATGACCAAATTAAGTAATGATCCCTTAAGACATATTAACATTATAGTTATCATGTGGTTATAAACTAGCATATGAAAAGGTGCATTTTGTGTCATGTGGATGTGGATGTGTGGATTCCACGTAGATATGTTAGAGAAACGTGTCGATGCCTCATGATTTAGTCACCAAATCGAATATCTTACGTCTCTGCGATTGGGGAACTGTATGCTTACACAAATTGCCTCTAACAAAAAAAAGTCTGGCAGATTAATTATCAGACTTTTTTTACGTAGAAAATCATTCGACAATCTAATTAAACACCTTTCAGCTTTCAATATGATTCACATACCAAATTCGAGCTGAACCATGCATATTGTCGGGCGTCTATATCCACATCATTTTCTATCTTTTGACCTTTTTTAGATAAATTCGTATCGTAATTCTTCTACAATCATAAAAACTTCACAGCCGTAACGATTACCAGTTTATCATAGTTATTTAATTTTATCTCTCGGTGGAAGCAAAAATTAATGTTCACTCAGTGCGCACTTAGTGGTTATTCATTTCAAAAAGATGTAAATTCTAAAGAAAAAAATTATTTCTTAAAAATACAATATGTCTATTTTTAATACAATTTTTGTCAGTTAAAAATAAAAATTTGAAAGTTCAATAATATTAATTACATTTTGTAAAGTTTTATTGGTTTAAAAGTATAGAAAATATAAAATTACATAAAACTATACATTTATAACTAAGTTTCAATATATTTTATTAAAAGTGTAAAATTTTAAAACATGTATTGTTTTGAAACGAATGGAATAGATTATAAGCTTTAGTAGAATATATTTGTATATTAAGATAATTGTAAATTAGAGAAATTCAGTACATGAGGTATAGTTAACTATCCAATAATCCAAACGTCAAAATGTTGGGACTACATATCAACATAGAAACTTGTGTGTCTAAAAATGTGTAAACATAAATATTGAACTCAAGATAATATATGTTTTAGGGGTGGGTTTATAAAAGAAACGCATGATCTGATTAGAACATTTAGGAAGAAAAAAATAAAGTGAGTGGATGTGGGTCAAAAGTGTGGGTGCGTTTTTGGTAATAAAGATTAAAGAGAAATGGGAAAAGAAAAGAGGGCAACAAATCCAAATGGTCATCTAATCACCCTCCAGCAATTTCATTTCCACACACAATTTTTTGGGTCTACAACAAAGTTATTGTCCTTTTCTTGATGAAAATGGCAGTAGTTGAGCAATTTGGCAGTCTTACTGGATGGGGTCTCTTATAACTGTAGTGACATGTGTATAGTATACACATATCAGAAATATATTTCACTGGTTGTAGTCCAAGTCTTGTTTTTTAAAAATAATATTTCTTTGGTGGTGTTTATCAAATGTAAATTGTAAATTTGGCTTTTTCTAACATTATTTGTATTGTTTGTAACGGGCTTTTTAAATATATTAATGACCGAGCCGACTAAGAGAGAAAGAAAAAGATAGTAACAATTCAAGAAAGGAACGTAAAATGTTTTGGTCAAAGAATCTTTTTCAATGAGACAACAATTCTGAATATCTCTTTTGTCATGTCCAAATAATGCAGCCAATCGTTTGTTACAGAAAAATAAAATAAGAATAATGTAACCAATCGTATCTTGACAAGTGCACTTTAGAACTAGCTTCATCTTCATGTTGGATTTACACAAAATGCCATTACATTTAATAGATTCATTAAGGGTCTTTATGTCTTTTATTAATAATGAACCAATCTAATTAATTACCTGATTTAATACATTTATAAAAGTCTAATGATCTCCTTCATCGTCTGGCAGATTAACTGTTTTACTATTTTCATCCATGATTTGCAAAGATAATTTAGATGCAACCACTTGGGAAGACTGCTACTTCTTGGCTTTTCTCAATCTGTTTTCAGTGTAGTAACATTGTTCATCCACAATGAGAATATAAAGAAGAACGCATATAGAGATGATAAAACATAATCATTGCTCAGTCCAAATTCCTCATGGGTTTAGTTAAAAAAATGCCAGAGATCAAAGACTGAAGAAGCTAAGGCCACAAAGAATAGAGAGTCTTGTTGTTGTTCGAAAGGAAATTCAAGGAAATAGAGTGTCAAAGACAAACTTTGTTATCTTAATCTAATAATCTCTAGAATGATTTCACACAAAATAGACTTACTGATCTCTGCGGCGGAGTACTAGTAGTTTAAGCAACGTTGTATTCTCTGAAGACTTGGAAAGTTTGTATGCAGCAAGGTGTCTTTGATAGTGGACAGCGAAAAATGTATTAATTAATTAAAATTAATTATTATTATTTTAAAATCGAAAGTAAAATAAAACTCAGAATTAGTAGAAAAACTATAATATACGGATTAACTATTTTATAAATTTTAATTAATTAAAATTTAATTATTATTATTTTAAAATAAATTAGAATTTACTATTGTTATCTAACAAAATATATTAAAATATAAAAATATTTTTAAAAATATTTTTTTTTAAAAAGATTGAGTATTTTTTAACGAACAGAGTATTAAAATAATAATTAGATTTGACAAAACTGAGATTTCCTGAACTTTCATTTGAAGTAATTAGCACTTTAGGAAAGAAACATTTATTTGATTTATCATCAATGTATTAAGAGCAAGATTATAGGGGGTCTCTTAGCATTGGGTTTCTTAAGAAACTTTCGGTTGGGTTTCCCGTAAAGTTAAGAACCCGTAATTACTTACGCATATATAATATATACATACACATATATATATTTTAGAAACCCAATGCTAAGAAACCCCTTATAATCTTGCTCTAAGTTACTAATCTGAAAGTATTTCATGATATATTAATAAAAATACCTTTCTTGATCGATAAATCTTTTATTGAAATAGATACAAAAAAAAAAAACAAATATAAAAATACCTTTCTTGATCGAGAAATCTTTTATTGAAATAGACACAAAAAAAAAAAAAAACAAATCTCTCCGTTGAGCTCAGATAAGAGTTGTACTCACCTGTATGATCTGTTTCTTCTAGGCTTAGCTAAGTGTCTTCTTCTTCCTTCCTTGCCCTTCTTTTCTCCCCACCCTCTTGTCTCTGCTTCTTGCTCTATCGTTTTCGCCGTAGCTGCTGTGAAACTTGTAGATATGTTCATCTGTGTGCAATTCAAGACACTGATCTGTTTCTTCGTGTCTAGTTTCAAGGCTCTGAGGTAAAGGTCCTGTCTTTAAAAAAAAAAAAAAAAAAATTGGGTCTCGAAGAGAGTAAGATGAAAGAGAAGGGACATTACGTGCCGCCGTCTTACATTCCGTTAAGTCAGTCGGAGGATGCTGATGCAGAAGTAACAACCACACTGAATCTAGAAGGTGCTGATTCTGGAGGCACAAAGGGTGATCCGGTACAGTGGTCGTCTGGTATATGTGCTTGCTTCGACGACACACAGAGCTGTATGCTACTCTCTCTCTCTCCTCCAAACCTTGATTTTACTACAGGAACTAAGTTTGTTAAAGGTGCCTCTTTTGAATTGTCCTGTGAAGTATGTCACTAGTTGTAACCAAGTGTGTATAAGTTGCTTGCTTCCTTTCTCTTGGACACAAGTATGTTGTTTATGTTGTCTGTCTACTACTGTGAATATACTTACGGATGCGCAGGTGTCATAGGTTTGTTCTGTCCATGTTATGTCTTTGGCAAAAACGCAGAGTTGTTGTTGGGGTCTGGGACATTTGCAGGACCCTGCTTAACCCATTGCATTTCGTGGGCGTTAGTCAACACCATTTGCTGTTTTGCAACCAGTGGCGTGTTACTAGGTCTACCTGGATGCTTTGTGTCATTTTATGCTTGTGGTTACCGCATATCGTTAAGAGCCAAGTACAATTTAGAGGTACAAAGTGGCTCAGATGGTGTAGATATATCTTACCATTGTTTCTAACGTTCTTTGATGCAGGAGGCTCCTTGTGGGGACTTTGCAACACACTTCTTCTGTCACTTGTGTGCCATTTGCCAGGAATATAGAGAGATCCGAGAACGTGGCTCGAACCCTCCCGACATGAAGATGGCTATTACCGACGCCCCTTTGGCTCAAACCATGGAATCAGCTAATTGAACTCTTAAGTTTTTAAGTACTCTTTTGTAGAGACATGTTTCTTTGCATCTAACTTTAGCAATGTATTTTGAGAAGTTTAATAACTTTCTGAGGTTCTATATAAGTTTAACAAAGGTATATATATATTAAAAAAAAAAGTTACAGTACTCGGATTCTACATCTGGAAACAAAAACGGTAATAGCTAAGGATACTACTTGATTCCATAGAGCAGGCAGCTTGTTTATTCTTCTACATACACAGCTGACAGATAGAAGACTCTGCTGAAAAGTCTTTTTAAGTGGTCACAAGATGAGGAGCTCCTGATCGAGGTAGGACACAAGAGTATGTTACATACTTTGCACTGTCCACAAGCACGACAACAAAAACTCGGGACAGTGATTTTGGTCCCCCAATCATCCCATCCATATCTCCATCACCACCTTCTCTGGGATCAACAAGCACTGACACAACCATTGATGAGGCGGGCTTGATTTCTTTGCTAGAGCTGTTTCTTTGGTGCTCTCTGGTGAAGTTATAATCTGATCCTGGGAGTGGAATGGCCAAACCACGAAGGGTTCTCCTGTTCTTTCGCCTGTGCGTGTCTGTGGTGTTCTTACTGTGTTCAGCAGAGACGTTGGCTGCTGGAGGTGCAGGTATAATGGCTCCAGAGGTTGATGAGACATCGAACTGAAACACTTCAGTGCACATCCCTGAGCTAAACATTGGACCTACAATTGAGCCATTAACGAATATAGATTACTTTATACTGAACACAAAAACCCAGAATACAAGCCCAAAAGCTACTATGCCTATAGTTTCTGCAAGAGAAAGATGAAAGTCACTTGATCTACTCTTTTCAACCTCCAAGAGTATCACATGCGCTTACTTAGCATCTAACCGGATTATGTTATGCATCTACTCTTAACCAGATATTAACTGAAGATTGTTCGAGTGTCAAGAACGAAGATATGATAAAGGACTAGTATGCCTACAATGTGGTCTTTCTACATAATCAATTCAAGGGAACAGAGAGTAACTTCAGAAACCCATCATTACCTGCAACACCTTCACGAAACCATTGCTGCATTTCACCATTCGCTGCTTTTGTTTTGATTTGGTCTTTCAGATTATCAGCAGCGCCAGAGGACAAAGCTCTCTGTTTTTCAGCCTTAGATCTATAGAGATGCTTAGCCATATCCTCGATCTTTCCCACGTCAGTTAGAGGCAGTGCAGGGGAATAGTCTTTAGTAATCACCGGGTCAGCTTTCCTCTCATTTGATTCAGAAGCCTTACGTGAAGCCACTGCTTTCTCACTCGCCAATATAGAATTAATAATCAAATTCCCATCAATCTTCACAAGCTTGTCATTCCTCGGAACAAAGAGTGATGCAACCAGAGGCTCGCTACCATTTCCAGGAGGTACAGAGTTCTCTGTTGCAGATATATTTTTCCCGCAATGCATCACATTACTATTAGAAACCCCAGAACCAGCACCACTACGAGATGTATCCAAAACCCTACTCCTATGCTGGCTATAAATCTGGTCAGTAACATAAGTAGACCTATAGTTCCCATAAAAAGCACCACTAATTCCTCCATAATTAACGTTCACAACTGGAGCCAAAGCACCAAACAAAAACAGACAAAACAGAAGACCCAAAAAACTAATACTAGCAACCTTCTTAGTTTTGGTCTCATTCTTCTTACTCTCCGACTTCTTCCCCTTGGACGATCCAAGAGGATTCTGTGGCTTCAACCTGGGAATAGGAATCAAAGGCACTTGAGACCCTTGCTGCTTCACCATATAAGGAGGACAAGGCATCCACGGATAAGCCATTGGTCCCATTGGCGGATACATTCCCATCGGAGGCGGAGGACACATCCCACTCCCACCTAGCTGCTGCCTTAACGTTGCATTCTCAGCCATGAAAAACGATATCTTCCCGTTTAAATCAGTTATAGTAGAATGCATATGCCTAACCTTCTCCTCAAGCTCCTCAACGTAATGCTTCTTCCTCTGCCTCGAAAGTTGCGCACTTTCACGGTTTCTCACAAGCCTTGCTTTCTTTTTCTCATCGTCTTCGCCTGTGACGGCGCTCACGTCTCCATCCTCTCCCGATTTCCTGTACTTACTGTTCCTGGATTCGTCACTCACATCCTCCTCGATCTCCTTCTTCCTCTTGGTAACAGAGGTCGTAGTAGCAGCGTCCTCCACCTTAACCTTCTGATCCACCACGACGTTGGTACCTTCGGAGACGTCAGAACCGCAATTACCCGACCCCTGAGACGACAACGGAGACGGCTGATGGATACTCTTATCGGCCTCTTTGGGAACACCGCAATCGCCGGAAACTCCAGAGCCTTCAGACTCCGGCGTGAAATCTCCAAACTGCTCGGGGATGAGGAACGTCTCGTTCTCGGCGGGTAAGTAGAGATCTTCCATACCGTCGAAAGTGAGCTCGAAATCGCCGTCGATTGGGAACCCTAGATCGGACATTAGTTCGCCGATTGGGGTCTGATCGGAGCCGGGGTGGTGAAATTGGTCGTCGAAGGGAGGGATTGAGAATGAATCGAAGTCGGAAGGTGGTGGTGGTGGCGGCGGCGGCTCGTCCGTGATTGGTTGAGCCATTAGGGTTAGGGTTTCTGAATTGGGGATGGAGACGGAGAGATTTATGCGGTTAGAGTTCACGGGAAGAGGACGGGGGTTTAAAGCCAAAGGAGGAAGGTTGTGTTTCTTTTGTTCAGTCTCCGGCGCGTGGTCACGCTCCGGATTCGCACTCGCTAGTGATGATGGAAACAATAATCCAGATTACATCTCGTTGCAAATATATACTATAACAAAGGATAAATCTAGAAAATAATTTAAATAAATACTTTTTACTTTTTTTTGATATTACTAGGTAATAACTTTTGTATGATGTGATAGTAGATTTTCTAATTTTGAGTATTTGTTTTAGTTATTTTTCATCAATGCTACACAAGTGAATTGAATAGTGAATTGATTCAGAGAACAAATGTTAGATTTCATTCATTGAGTTTTATAGTGTGATTCAATGCAAATACAACATATATGGAAAGTAATTTATGTAGTTAATTACTACATCATTTTGTGCTTTTGTTATAATCACTATTTATACTTCAACATACATAAAATGTATTTTGCTATTTTTAGAATAAAAGAATTTATAATAGAGATGAAACTTGTTCCAATATATTTCTTTAAGATAGTTTCTAAATACGAGGTAAAAATAAAATAAAATATTATTTTTATTACAAAAAGAATTTGAATAATTTTATTTTAAAATATTATAATAATTTAAATATATAAGTAAATTAGAGATGCTTTTATAACACCTATCCAAAGTCAGATGGATATTAGATTGGAGACGAGAAAGGAGGTCTCATCAGCATACATTATAAGTTTAGAACACATATACAAAAGTCAAATGAGAGTAATTTTGAGAGACGACAAAGGAAGCCTAAGCTATTCACCATACGTGCATATGCATTGGTTTGACGTTTTTCTTATAGCATAGCAGAGCATATGCATTGGTTTGACGTTTTTCTTAGAAAAAAACAATACTTGCAATACTTGTAGTGTTGACTTCGGGTTTCTATCTTTGAAACAGAACACCACCAAATGAATAGCATTACATATGTATTCATTTTAGAAGTGTTAATAAATTTAAATATTTCGTGTATTTATCTTGATTGATTGTTTATGGAGTATATTTTATGTTTACAGTTGGGTGTTTTTATTGTTTTTTAGTTTTACGCCCTTGAAAAAAAACAAGAAAACGTTTTATTCAAATTAGAGTGAAAAGAAGAGCAAAATGAGAAACGCGAGTATGAAACAAGCGATAGAGGAAGAGCGTGGTGGGAGTACTAAGTGACTATCCACATGATATACACGTTGACTGCATTTTGTTGGAGTGAAGTAAGGGTTTTGTTTCTGCCTCTCTCGAAACTTCTCTCCCTCTCTTTATGAATCAAAAAAACTTTAAAATAATGCCATCTTATCGCTTCACGTTCTAAATTCCAAGTGTGTGTTGTTTTTGAGTCTCTTCTCCGTTACGTATGTCTCCTTTACAATTAATGACAAACATGTCTATTTCTAAAGCTAATCTTCTTTTAGCTAATGAATGAAAAACCAGTTTTCCTTCCTTTCTTTAGAGTTGTAGTTTTCTTTGCTAGAGGTTGAAAGTGTTGTTATACCAAAAGACCGAAAACATAATTTGAAAACACATAATCTCTGAATAATTTATAAATCAAGAAATTCAAAAAGAACCCAAAAATACAAAAGAATGAGATCAACTTTAGTATATATGATTCTTAATTAGAGCAACTTGTACGGTTTGATCTAATCAATTACACTGATTTGTTTTTCACATTTTTTAAGTCTTCTTATCGTCATATCTACAATAACCCAATTGGCAAACCATACAAATACGATATAGAATATTTCACTGACATTACTTAATTATATATCCTCTAGGAAACTTCTAGGCAAATCACTCACATTATGTGATGGCTACAGTTCGAGATGGTTAATGGCACTAAGACAGATATTGTTCTCTATCCTAGTTCGATGGGCCGGTTCACTGTGGACGTAGCCGGTCTTGGACTAAAACTTATGGAACTGGTGTCATCAGTTTCTAAGATTGTAGTGTAGTGATTAAATCTGATTTTATTTATCCTATAGATATTTGGTTCGAATTAGTCCTAGTGATTATAACATGGAAGATACAGAGCAATTAAATTCGAGTTAGGCCTTCCTAAATGGCAAAAAAAAACATTTTGGAGGCCTAAAACCATATGATTAAACTGAAGCTCTCTTTCAAACAGGGAGATTTGTAAAATACTATATAGTTTTTGGACATCTCAACTCGGACGTAAACCTTAAAAGGATGAATGTCTTAGAGTTTTACTAGTAACATTATGGTAGATAGAGAAGTTGTATCTTTCGATTGGTTATGTTGTAACGATTCTTCTTCTGAAACTGTTCCTTGGAGGATGAACTCTAGTCCGAGCAGAGATGAAAATCAAGTTTTAAACAATGGTAATCGAGGCAGAGAGAACCATATGCCCATATATCCAGGGAGAGCTTTCCAGCATCCCACTTTGCAATTCTCAGAGACAGAGAGAAATGTCAGTATGGCCCTGACTATGACCGCAAGCTATGAAAGATATGTAAAACATACATCCATGACCCATCAAAATTGTTTATGGATAACAAAGAATGGTTATTAGTTAAAACTTTCTTGTGTATCTCAAAACCTTGATACTATGTGTGAAAACATGAAGAAAATGATGCATTTGTACTTTTTCAGGGAGATTTTTAATTTATCATCTGGACGAAGATATTAGTAGTAAAAAAAAACACTTGAGTCTAGTGAATACAAATGATGATAACATCATACAAACAAGAGTTAAATCATCATTTGCGCTTTTTTAAAAATATACACCAACAATACATTATTAATTAAAACCTGACGAAAAATGCAGATTACAAAGATAATCAACATACCTTAAAACTTTATTAATCTCATAAGAAATTTGAAATTAAATAAATTCAAATCTCATTTAATTTCCAGCAGGGAAGAGCTTAAGAACCTTCCTACCAACATCTCCATTACCATACTCCGAATCTTCATACCTCAGATTACGAACCACTTGGTTCTGCTGTGTAACCACATGTTTCCCTAAATAAGGGTGGTTCATCAACGGAGACGGCATTAAGTACTCAGGGCTCAAGAAATGCGCCGGAACCGGCGAGCTCGCGAAGAGTCGATCAGTGGCCGAGTCAGAGACGATGACGTGTCCTCCAGCTGAGACTCCATTACCGTTCCCTCCTTGCATTCTCCTGAGGTAGAGACGATACTTCTGGAGATGACTCGCAACGTTCTCTCTCGTCAACCCTTCAACGCTCATCAGCTGCATTATCGTCTTAGGAACTGCGTTCTTGATCCCTAAATGACCAACCGCGTCCACGAAACGCTTGTGCAGCTGCGGCGTCCACACTAAACGCGGCCGTTTCAGCGTCCTAGCTGGCTCCTCTCCTCCTCCTCCTCCAGAGCCGAGATCAGTTGATGAATCTCCTCCGGCAAAGTCAGAGTTCATCATAGTTGGAGTGGCGGCGGGTTGAAGCTTCTGGTGGTACATGGCGGCGGTTCTCTTCGGTGAGGAGTGGCTTCCTATTTGGAAAGCGAGAGCTAGGTGAGGAGTGATTAAGGTTTGAGAGATAGGTATGAGTTCTTCCGGCGATGGAAGCTCCTCCTCCCATCTGATGAGCCAGTTCGGAGTTTCCTCTCTCATTTTAACGGTGTTCTTGCGACGGTGACAGTTGTTTGGATGTGACGGCGGATGAGAGAGAGAGGTAACTTCGAGGTGGATCTTAGAGGAAGAGAGAACAAAGTAGTTAATTGTGATTTTTTACTAAAAATATATATAGAGATAAAGGAGAGTGATTGGCTGATTCCTTTTCTCTCGAATAATGTGTTAATGGAGTTATGGAACTGGAATAGATTATTCTTTTTATTAAAATATACAATTAAGAACAAGAAAAGTTGAATTATATTGTTAAGCATATATATATCTGTCATTGTCATATATGGTTCGGTTCATGGCGTCCAAATTGCCAGATTTCTGTTCATGTTTGCCTCAAGTTATTTATTTATTTACTTTTGTAATCGTGACCAAGTTGTGATTATTTTATTTGAAACAACTCGTATAAAGATAAGGTGTGGAGTATTAAATTTATGTGATCTCTTCATTGTTAATATTTTATTAAGGATTAGATCGCATACAAATGCGCCAATAGTTGAGCCGACATCATTTTAAATAAAAGTTATCGCAAAAGTCTTTATCTTATTATATAAACGAGGGCGCAATAGAAGCAGTTCACGATAAAATCTGTACTCAAATAAAAATATTACATTGATAACTATAACTCCGAATCTTTCGCTAAATCTTAAGAAGAATAAGTATTAATGAATAATACCGAGGAAGAAAAGCATAAATTTAATTTCCTTAAATGTGATAAAAACCAGAAAATGGAAGACGACAAAAACAGTAGGGTTTTGCTTTTTGTTTGGTTCGGATCTGTCACTGTCTTATGTGTTTCGGAGTTATGGTCCGAAAGATTCTTGCCTTTCCGCGTGACACGTGTCTCTTCACGCGCCCATGTTGTGCGTGGGGGTTTTAAGAAACAGCACCCTGTCGTACAATTGGTCTGTCGTACGCATGAGATTCCACACTAGCAGACATGGATTAGGTTAGCTAACTTTTAAAACTATTACTAATATTAAAATTATCTTCCATTTAGTGGGTTTAACCATGCGTATACTATAGCTTTTCCATGTAACTATCAATCTACAAGTAATCTCTTTTGAATTTATTACTCTGAAATGTTTTAACAAATGTGTTTCCAACCTTGAGTACTTGTTAATATGGGATAGAAGAATAGTTAATGATATATTTATACATTTTAGACCAAAAGAAAAGGTTAACTATATTGGAATCATGTCATTCTATAAATTAAATAAACTATATGTAGTGTAACTAAAAGGTATGGGTCGATAGTGGGACTTATGCTGCAATCTGCATTAACAAATCAAATACTACCTTTTTAGGTATAAACTATGCATTAGAGTAGTGTGAATGATTAATATTCCAATTTTAGGCTCGGCGTGTAATGTTTAAAATAAGAAAATAAAAACATAAGAATGCTAATTCTGAGACATCGAAATTCTACAATTTTATCTGAATCAAAAAGTTAAGTTGAGTCATCTTTATGTAAAAAGTTTTTTTTATTGTTTTAGATTGGGCTTAGCTGAAAGTAGGAGATAAAAAGAAATTGAATCGAATTTTTCTAGTACTAAAAGTTAAGCTTGTATATATATATTTTTTTTTTTGAGAGAGAAGCATGTATATATTATTAAAACCAAGTGTCAATCCAAAATAAAAAATATATCCAATCCACTCGAAAATTTGAATTTATTCATTTCTTTAGAACTAAAAATTGGAACATGGATACATGAACGCTTCTAACAATACAAAATGATTTGGTTTATATCTGTTATGCCGTTTATATTGGAATATATTATCCTAATCAATCCAAATTATCACATGTGGGTGTTTAATTTGCGCCTAAACCAAATTCGATTAAAATCTTTAAACTAAACATTTCTCCCAAATAAAAAGAGTTTCTAAAACACATTTTGAGTGAAAGTTAATCTAGAACTCAAAATTCACCAGTCGTAGAGCATTAGGTTATTTTTGTGTAGGCAAAAAAAAATATTTAACTATATGAAACAGACGAAGTATCTTCGGCCGCCGACGTTAAATGTATTGAAGTAATCTAGTGGCCAACCCTCCCGCACCATCGTGTATATTATAGAAAATTGAAACAATACTGAATCTCTTGCGAAGTCACTAAGACCATGATTAATTCAAGGTTTTTAAAGTGAAATTCTTAGCAGAAATTAAAAAACTATATTTTTATTTTTAACTAAAAATGTTAAGAACTAATTCTTAGATAAGAACTTTAAGAACCGGTTCTTAATTTTTTAGTTAAAAATTAAGAAACAGTTTTTTAATTTCCACTAAAAATTTTAACTTAAAAACCTTGGTTAATCATGCTCTAAGACAATAAGTGAAGCCAGACAAAAGTTGTCCCCTTGATTTCATTTGCACCTGATTATTCTGGACTTTAAAAGGCGCCATAATTGAGAGGCCAGGGAAGCACAGGATAGATTGTTTGTGCAATAATATCATTTACTGAAAAATCATTGTAACTTTTATTTTTCAAAACCAAAAACAGCAACTTATAACGTTTAAAAATCTTAAAAGAGTTGAGAGAAGGCAAAGAATCTTTTCTTTTCTTTATTGAGGGAAGGAACAAGTTAATTCATGAACCATGTGATGCCCATATCTGCCCCTATGTATAGGTATCCTTTAGGTTGATTGATACCTACCTATTATACCATTCAATCAAATAGGATTAAAACACGGTAATGATATTTTTTAGTGGGCATGCATATGATTTCCTATATTTTTAGTATATAATTATGTTAGCGAGTTGACGTTAATATAAAAAGGTTCGTTCTGATGGAAAACAAGTTTAACGAATTATGTTTACAACTAGAGACGCATGTTTACACCCTCAAAGAAAAAACTAGACGTATGTACAACTGTCGCCATACTCACCAATTATTAGCTCAAATGAACTGTGCGTTTGAAATTTCAAGTTCATGTATATTAATTTTGACGATTTTTTAACAACGATATGTTACATATATTTTGATTTAAGCAAAAAAAAACATATATTTTATTTAAATAGAGAATACTAAGCTAGTAAGCTTGGATAAATTTAAATTTGACATCTTCTAATTCGTTTGATTTAAGTTGTATACAAAATTGAAGTTATTGAGTCGATTCAATTTTGAGATTTTTTGTAATGATTTACTCGGTGATAAACTTGTAAGAAACACATAGTCAGTTACACCAGCAATTCCAAATATTACTAGATAATAATTAAGGTATTTTGCCAAAAAGATTATTTATTAATAGTTACTTATTCTTTATCCAAAAAATAATTATTTATAGGAACTTAAATTTTACAAAAAATAATTATTTTTTATTTATCCACCGTGTTATACTGGAGTTGCATTCCATATTCCACCCAAAATACCACACTCACATTCAAAAATATTAACTAAGAAAATTATCGTAATTAGAAAACTCTCTCTCACCCACGTCCTAGTCATGATCACCGTCCTTGCTCATTTAGATGATGCTTCTCCAGCGGTCAGGGAGAGGCTTTCTCTTTTTCCTTTTTTATACTTTTTGACTTCTTCTCTATTTGTTCGGTGGGGATTGCACGAACAAAATTGTCTGAGCTTAGATGTTCAGATTTGGTGTTTCTTAGTCATGAATATTCTTGGTTGCTAGGACATATTTATGGTCAGTTGATTTGTATAGTCTATTTCTTTATTTTTCTATCGTAACTTAATTTGCCGTTACATGTAATTTTCGGTTATTTATAATCGTGAGTACAAATCATAAAATGGTATAAACTTAATATTTTACCAAAACAAAAAATTTCAACTGATGCACTTATGAAATCATATGCGAGAGCTATATAACTGCATGGCCTCGGGGGCTTTCATGTGTTTTTTTAATGCAGAGCCCAATTTCAAATGTAAGACATTCACGAGCTAGTTCCTGCCCAAAAGAAGGTTCTTTTGTGAAATTCAGATACTATTTTTATTCCTTAAATGATTGTGCTTTTTTTTTGGTAATGGGTATATATATGTATTGTTTAGTCGTTGACAAATTATGATAAAGTAGTCCTCTTAACATATCCATTATAGTTGTTTTTTGTAATAGTCTTCTTAAAATCCATGAAGAATTCTCTTGCATATTTGTTATCGAATTCCAGCAGACTCTAAAATGCCATCACATCACATGCATTGAAACTTCAGTTATCAAAATTATCACTTTGAGATCTTGATCAACTATCTCTGATGTGGTGGGACAAGCTGGGAGAACTGTGCAAATGATTCAATAAATTTGGAGAAGTTAAGTGGGCCGGCATTGGGTAAAAGCTTGGCTCATAATCTAAGAATGTTGTCTAAAGTCAACTACAGTACCTCCAAAATAATTTGATTATGGCAGTTATTATTTGGCATTTATTTTAATTCAATGTGAATTTTCTTTTCCTTTTTGTTCATACCATTATTAAGTTTATGTTTTTTATAACCCAAGTCATTCTAGGCCGAGATCTAAACTAACCCTGAAAGGTCCTCACCGGCGAGAAACAAACTCTAATTGCTTTATGTTTGAATTGAAGACCAACACTGGCTACACAATCTCAAAAACTCAAATCACTTAGCACCTTTCTAATTTCATTTTTATACGATGTTTTTACAAAATCTAACAGTATCTATGTAATTTGTATAGTGTGTAGAATATGTCAACCACTTTATATATTATTATATGTATATACTAATACTGAATTAAATTTTAAATTCTAACTGTTCTAATTTCATTTTATATGATTTTGTGTTAATTTTTATATATACCATCTATTTATTTTTTGTGAAGCTTAATTGAAAATAATAATAAAAATTTGTGTAGATTAGTTGAGTTATTAATATTATTTTAATATTTTATTAATGTGGTTATTCCAAATAAATAAATAAATAAATATAATCAGGAAAGCTAAATGGACGAGCTTTGTCATATTCTGTTTGTGGATGAAAACGATTCAATGCCTTTGTTAATGCTAAATTTCATTATGTCAATTGTTATACAATAAAGTTAGAAACAAATAATATTGAATGAATGTACAGTAAGACCGCAGTCTTTCTACGTCCCCTACAAATTGATTAATTTTAATACTTATGGTTAGTGTTTCGTACTTTTGACCTGTCTTGTAATTAAAAATTAAATATAAACATAGTATAAACCAAACAAAATATCCTAAAGAAAGAATTTTAGGAATTAAAGAAAAAAAAAAGTAAAGAGAAGACAGGTCAGCGAGTTGGACTCATCAGGCGTCGAAGAAACTGGTAGCTACAGAGCAGAGACTACAAGGAGAAGACGAAGAAGAAGAAGAAGCTGAGGATTTTCATCTTCTGTAATGAAAGGTTCGTGCTTTCTTCATTATCAGATCTCCTTCTTGTTACCCAACTGAGTAAAACCCTAAATTTCCCTAATTTTTCTCGCTTTGACATTGAATTTACTTCTCTAGAACTGGGTTTACACTGTTTGATTCATCCTTGTGTCTCCTCTTCGATTCAGCATTAGCTTTAGTGATAGACTTAAGAAAGACCAGAGCTTTATATGAATTGAATTTTACTTGGTGATAATGCCCATTAGCTTCATATTTGAAAGCTTTATTGATTATTCATTCTCACTATCTTCTTTAGATTTGTTCTGTTCTTTCCCATCTAAGACTGTTACTCTGTAATAGAAACAGTTACTGCAAAGACACTGGCAGGTTCTGTAATGATTGATACTAAAGGATACTATATATCTATATTGATTGTTCATTCTCAGTTTCTAACTATCTGTTTTAGATGTTTCTGTTCGATAAGACCGAAGTACTACTCTCTTGTTTGTAATAGAAACAGTTATTGCAAAGACACTAACAGGTTCTTTCTGTAATGATCTTTATTTTAAAGTCGTGGAGCTCATTTCCTCTCTTACAGGTAAATCTCCAGACCTTGAATCCACTGGGTCTGGTACAACTACAAAGCGATCAAGCGTTTCATCAGGAAGCCGATCTCGCATCCGACGAGATTTCCTCACCAGGTTCACTGACAGCGAGCCTTTCACTGACAAGCTCCAAGACTGGTTTGCTTTGTTACCACTGGAGAGGGATGCAGCACCGGCGTTCGAGGCTCCTTTTGAGCTTGTTGAGCTACAAAAGTTCGATTACGCATTGGAAGGAGTTTCTTTCCAGCAGCTAACTCGAATGCCTAATCCTGTTTACGCTTCAACGTCTACTAATCCTTGCGTTCAGGCAAATGCGTATCTAGCAATAGAGGATTTTCTACACGCTACTGTTAATAGCTTGTGGGAGGCGTTTTGGAGTCAGGACGAGCCTGTTCCTTTCTCTGTTGGTTGTTTGTATAATCAGAATCTCAAGTTTTACCAAGCTGAGCAAGCGTTAGCTCTTGGGAAGCTCGAAGATCTTTCTGCCACTGGTGTTCTCCTGAAGAATCCTCGTCATCCTCACGGGAAGTGGGATCATATTCTTGAGCTTGCTCTTCTAAGGCCTGACATTGAAAGTGATCATCAACCTTCCTTACATGTCTTAGGTGAGGCTCTTTTCTATGCTCTCCGCATACTCATCGCAAGAAGTGTGAGCCGTTTAGATTTCTCACAAAGCTCCTCAAACTGCGTCTTCATTCTTCTCGTTGATACACAATACGGTGGGGTTGTGAAAGTTGAAGGGGACGTGAGTAAACTTGATTTCGACGTGAACAATGTTTATGACTGCGCTGCGGAATGGATTCAGAAGCATTCCAAGGTCTCAGTGTCTCCCATTGACAGGATATGGAACAAGCTGGGGAATGCAAACTGGGGAGACATTGGTGCTTTGCAGGTAGTCTTTGCTACTTACCACAGTATAATGCAGTACTTTGGGCCGCCTAGGCACTCCATTGAAGACTTAGCTGCTGACCATAGCTCTCGCCTTCACTCAAGACGACAGGAGAGGCACTTGGGGGATATTACTAGCCTCAGTGAAAACGGTATGTCTAGGTTCCAGCAAAGAACCATGTCTCCTGAAATTGTCGAAGTTCTAGAAGAAGAATCAACCAATATTGAGCCTGAAGCTTCGATGAAACTTGAAGTTGGAACGGTTCTGTGGTTGGAGGATTCAAACTATCAAAAAGGCTACCAGATTAGCCAAGTGTTGACTAATGGAACTCTTCCATATCATATCGCATCACCAGTGGATGACTCAGGGAAGTCTGTGTTTCTGTACGTTGGTTCTCCTCCTTCACAGCTTGAGCCAGCTTTGGAAGACATGAACTTATGGTATCAGGTGCAAAGACAGACTAAAATATTAAGTATCATGAAACAGAGAGGACTTTCTAGTAAGTACTTGCCGCAGCTCCATGGGTCTGGTCGGATCATACACCCAGGACAATGTCAGAAGCCAAGCTCAGGTGGACGTTGTGATCATCCTTGGTGTGGAACTCCCATTCTTGTGACCACTCCTGTTGGCGAGACGGTAGCTGATCTGGTGAATGAAGGTCGTTTTGGTCCAGAAGAAGCTATTAGATGTTGCCATGATTGCTTATCTGCACTATCTTCCTCCTCTTCAGCTGGTATTCGCCACGGTGATATCCGACCAGAGAATGTAGTTTACGTCACTTCAGGTGTAAGACATCCTTACTTTGTACTCATTGGTTGGGGTCATGCGGTGCTTGAAGACAGAGACAGACCAGCAATGAATCTTCACTTCTCCTCCACTTATGCACTCCAGGAAGGGAAACTCTGTGCTGCCTCGGATGCAGAGAGCTTGATTTACATGCTTTATTTCTGTTCTGGAGACTTGCCTGATTTGGATTCAGTTGAAGGAGCTCTTCAGTGGAGAGAGACCTCTTGGTCCAGAAGACTGATACAGCAGAAGCTAGGTGATGTCTCGACCATTTTAAAAGCCTTTTCTGACTACGTTGACAGTCTATGTGGGACACCATATCCTTTGGATTACGATATTTGGTTGAGAAGATTAAAGAGGAATCTTTCAGAAGATCATGGAAAACAAATCGAAACTTCAAGCTTATAAGCTCATCGATCTACTAATGTGAGTCCTTATATAAACATTCTTTCAGGTGCTCTCTGGAAAGCTTCAATATGAGACGTATCCTACGGTTTTGGGACCATGTTTCTGTTCTTGTATAGGATCTTTGGAATGGATTAGATTCTATGTTTATCTTGGCTGTTAATGTGTTCTGTTCCTCTTCTCCAGTATTATTATTATTATTATTATCTTTGAGATTGATTCTCTATTATTTCATTGTAATGAGTCTTGTATTCTCTCCATTCTTCAGTATTATTTTTCCATGTATTGGTTCGTAA
The DNA here is from genome assembly GCA_012274485.2 of Sinapis alba. NCBI lineage: Eukaryota > Viridiplantae > Streptophyta > Magnoliopsida > Brassicales > Brassicaceae > Sinapis > Sinapis alba. The sequence goes on along the minus strand of MU105720.1, from coordinate 135,231 downwards.
ATGGTTTTATGATATGATGCATCATCTTATTAGCAACCAGTGTAGTACGTTTTTGTTAGCAACCAGGCCTATGCTCACCCGGCGCAGGCCTACCACGCTTCATGACACGACCGTCAGTCCGTTAGATTTAAGATACGTTCAAACCTGAAGCATCATCATGGTGTACGATTTCTTAACCCCCTGAAACTAAAACTCAAGCTCCTGGAATATATGAAAAACACCGCCAAACAACCATGAAGTAGTTTACCAATAGATTAATCTTACCCATATATATAGTTCACTCCAACCCTGAATAATAAAGGGAAAGAAAGAGTTTTGGGCGTATTTATACAAATCGTTTGAGAAGAAAAGCTAAACTCAACATTTAGAACACTCGTCATGGTCTGGTGTCCGAGGCCACAACGTAACAACAGGCTGCATAAAATGCTTCCACGAAAATAAACCTGGTTCAGTTCAGTCATTGATTTCTTACTCGACAAACAACAAGCAAACACAGAAAACAAGAAACACACAACAAACAAGCAAACACAGAAAACAAGAAACACACAACAAACAAGCAAACAAACAAAGGATACAAGAGAAAACAAGAGAACACACAAGCAAACAAACACAGAAAACAAGAAGAAGCACACAACAAACAAGCAAACAAACAAACGATACATGAAAACAAGCAAGCAAGCAAGCAAGCAAAAGATTTGAAGAAAACAATTGAAAATAAGAGAGGGGAAACTGTTAATTGCCGGACTGAATAGGAATCACCAAGTGATATATATCCATAAGTGTAAAAAGATAAATGAAACATAACGATCTCTAACGATCAAATCAATGACAGGACGTATGTTCTATTTGCTTACTACACATTATGAATCCACACCTAAGTGTCTCATTATCAATCCATTAATATAGAATCTCCCCCCCCCCCCTTAAAAAAGAAGAAGACATTTTAGAAAACAGAGAAAGAAGAGGATGTTATACCGTGTTATACCGCATACGGCTGAGAAAAGAGAGTCTGGACTCAGAGATGGTCGTTTAATTTGGGAATCAGAATCTTGCGGCGGCTTGTCAAGTAGTGATGAGATGCAGAGGAGAGGAGAGACGATCAAAACAAATCATGAGCGTGACGGAGAAGGAGACGAGAATTAACCATTCAAGTTTCTCTCTACGACACGTTTAATATTGTGTCTGTCGACTGATTGTTTTTTTTTATTTAAAAGATGTGAGTGAGATCGTAGAAGGTCGTCACCTTTATTTATAGATAAAAAAAGAAATCTAACAACTGATACTTTTCAAAAAAACAAAAAAGGAAAGTTTCCTTTCTCTTTAATTTAAAGCACAAACAGCTACTTCCCAAATTTTTTTTTTTTTTTTAAAAAGAAGGAAATTTTCCTTTTCACTTAATTAAAAAAACGGCAACTTCCCAAAAATTTAAAAAAAAAAGAAAAAAAAAAGGAAATTTCCTTTTCACTTAATTAAAAAAACGGCTACTTCCGGACAAACGAGGAAAACTTTATTTTTTGATTTTTTTTAAAAAAAAATAAATTTTGGAAAAAATATAATTTTTTGAACTTTTAAGGGATAGCATTAGAGACCTTTCGATGTTTGAGGTTTGATGTTTTATGGAATTATGGTTGGAAACTCACTCAGTCGAGTAACTTTTGTTTGATGTATTGCTTTGGTCTTTAAACCCTTTTTCACCTCATTATTTGCACTTTGCGATCACACAAAACTTTTTTTTATTTCTACCTTTTGCATCGTTTTCTCGTAGCTAATAAACAACACATGTGACGACATTTAGAAGATATTCGAGAGCATAAATAATGTTTTTTAAGACAAATGATACAACAAGACTGTAATACTACACTTGCAACCATTATTACTAAAACGCAATCAATTATCCCAACCAGACCACCTTTTCCTCTCTCTCTTGGTCGCTCTTCAGAACTGTAACAGCAAGATCAGATTAAACAATCAGCCAACACAAGATCAAACCTAGCAAGTAAAACAGTTAAACTATTAGGAATCAAACCTCTGTGGTTCTTTTAACTGGCTTTAAATAACACAAATTACATTCAAAATAACAAATAAAAGAAATTACAAAAATCTTTAACTATATCAAAATCATCTTAATATATATATATATATATATTAACATTAACATATTTAACTAATTCTATATATTTTTGGATCCTAATTCTAATTTTTGTTATGTTCTGATTGTACCCGAATCCGAAAGTACCAAACTCTTAAGTCCGATTTAGATATTTTTGTATAACAATTCAGATGGAATATAAGTTTCTCGGTTTGGGTTAAGGTTGAAATTTCGGTTTGAGTAAAAACGCCCACGCCTACCTCTTATAAGCGAGGGACAACTAAGAATAGGTTCTGAAGTACCTTGCAACGCTAGAAACGACCATGCGATACATTTGATCCTTCTCCTATGCTTTTCTTTCGTTGAAGACAAAAAGTGTATGGCTTTAGAAGTAAGAAAGTAGTTTACACAAGCAATCAAGGTTTTAGTTTTTACAGGCGCAAAAGATTCCACAACAGATCTCTGTGTCTTTTATCTCGATCTCACATCAAACGCTGTGTTGGTGGTCTCTGCAGTTGCATCTTTCTTCTTTACAGTTTCTTCAATGTTGTTCGTCTTGTTGTTGTTATAATCCAGTGTCTGGAGAAGCAAACCGCCGCCCTTGCTAGTTTTCCAGTCTCCAATTTCCATATCCCTATCATGTTTATCTCCCCTTGGTCCAAAGGCTCTGTCTAGCTCAGAAGCAATGGAACCAACCTCCACATCAGGTTCCTCTGGAGCCCAGTCTCTGAAGTTGATCACTGGAGGTGGAATCCTAGCAAAGAACAACTCGTATAGGTTCTTGAAGAGACCCTTTCCGTAAGGGTTCTCTTTCTTGTCATACCGGTACCGGAAATTCTCATAAGTTGTCTGCAAAAAAACATACAATCAGAAAGTAAAATGCAAACAAAGCAGTAAAAATGAGACAAGAGTTTCTTAAGGATCTTTGCCTGATTGGTGCAGATGAGATAGAGGTGAAAAACAGTGAGTCCACCAACAAACCAGACAACGACGAAGCAGTAGACAATGAGAACAATAAAGATAGCATCGTCTGTGATGACCATTAACAACATCTTGACGTCTGCCTCAAGTATGCTGACCCATGAGAAGATAAAGACATACAAGCAGAGGAGTGTTGATGTTGATATGAAACAGATGAAGTAGGGATAGTTTCTCTGCAAAGACACAACATGTTATTAGATCACAGATTATAATACTCTTTAACACTTCTTTTTTTTGTTTCAAAAGGTTCAAAACTCTTACTAAAGCGATGCATTGGCCCACCCATGGACAATGATGATCAAATCTTTGGACACAGTTATTGCAGATGGAGCAGTGAGAGGCGCGAGGAGGACGGTAAAGCAAACAAGTATCACAGAATTTAACTTTGACAGTGTAGCCATTCACCAATACATCTTTGGTTCGAGGTAACTTTGTGTTACCGAGCTTGTTGTTTACCCACTCTGAGGATTGAGTGATCTTATCAAGCCCTTCTCCTTCAGGTGCGTCTTTGTTCCTTGGGATAATCCCTGGGTCTCTCGACGATGTTAAGAAGAGAAACGTGAAGTCCTGTGAAGAAGAGAAAGTAAAGAGATGCGGAAGGGGAAACATATCTTATGACGCAAGTAACAGTTAGGGTTATTACCAAGACAGTGAGCAAAAGGGAACCCATCAAGACAAGAGAGTGGAAGAAAGGATAGCGCTTGCCGATCATAAAAGCCATTCGAATGGAGAAAGTGACAGCAGGAGCTCCAATCATAGCTGTTGTCAGAAGAAGTGAAGATGCATCTGGACCAAAGACTAGTCTCCCTCCGCAGTAAAATTTCTAAAACATGAAACAATAAACATGACAAGTCAAGACACTAACAGTTCTATGTCATGCTTGTGAAGCAAGTAATGTTTGGATAGAACTCTTGACTATGGACCAAACCATATCAAATGTCTTAAACCTCATGTTTATAAATTTATTCATTCACACGATGCACCTTTAAAATTAAGAAAAATATCTTTAATGCGATAATTATATATTTCTAAAGAGAAGTTAGTTTAAATACAGGGCTAAAGAACTGTAAATTATTTATTCATAAAATCAATATACAAATTCTAAATTGGTATTTGCATCAATAATTATGTTTTGTTTTTTCTTTAAAGATTAGTTCGCGTTTATTCACAACACAATGGCACGAACAGATCAGGATTTAATATCAAACTCAGCATTATATTAAGGAGGGAAAATGAAATGAACCCTAATTTCACCAATCTCAGCTTCCAATACAGAGCATGATGCGTGGCTTGCAAGAAACAAGAGAAAATTTTCATGAGCGTGAAAGGAAAAGCATACATACATTGTTGCCAGGCCATAGTTGGTAGATCCTCTTGGGTTTAGATTCTTGAGAATACATGGTGTCGTCGTCACAAGGAGCACTATGGACATGACTGCTTTTCTTCCTCCCCATCTTCTTCTTCTTCTTCTTCCTCAAGCCTCAGACTCAAAGACGTAACGGCCAAAACATAAACACCATTGTCTTCTATGCTTGTCTGTTGTTGTCGCGGCCAGCGAACGAAACCACCGGAGATTTCAAGTCGCTGCCGCCGGTCGTTTTGGCTTCTCCTCCTCCTCCTCCTCCTCTTCCTCTACACCAACTCTCTCTCCCTTTGTTTCTAATTAAGGTTTGTTTTCAAAAAAATGGTTTCTCTCTCTCTCTCTCTTTTCCTTCTAAAAGAGCTTTGTCCTCTGCCATTGGAAGTTCGTCAACAACAACAACATCATCCATTCACTGGAACATCCTTAACATAGCATTCTTGACAGCTACGTCACCTCCAATATCTCGCAACCTTACAAAACCCTAACTTGATACTCCCATTCTCCCGCACGCGCCTTTTTCTGTTTCTAACAGTTTTTTTTGTACTTTGTAAATTACTTGTGTCAGTCATAATCTTTGTCAAATTTTATTTACCGAGGACCGGTTTTGAATATACACAACTAAAATATTGGCTAAGCTCTAATTTTTTTAAAAAAAATTACGTATAAAATCTCATATTAAATTGTTTATAGCCTTGTCATATGACCATTCAGAGCGGTTATGTTGCAATCAAACGTGAATTCTCATGAATCATGTAAAATTATCGGCTATTTACATAATATTTCTTATAATTTGTAATATCATAATTAACCAAAGTAAAAAAAATTGACTATGAATATGTTTCACAAAACGAGCTACTTCCCTTCATGCTCTTGATTTTTACGTTGTTCAGACTAGTCTCTTATATAAATGCTTCACTTCATGCAATCATATACTCGGAGTAGATTCAAAACAAAACCATAAAACACCTACAATTTTATTTAAACTCAGAACCCAGTAGTAGTTTTATCAGCACAATTTTTTTTGAAACTGTAACACCTGTTTTTGAAGAAAGAATCTATAAATAGAATGAGATGAATCTTGCTGGTCAGATCAGAATCAAAACTGTATCTGTTCAAGGCATCCATGTTGGGAATAGCCAAGCCTTAGCCTTAGACAGCTTCTGTGGTTTCATGCTTCTTGTCAGAATCTGTATCTTTGCGACAACGGAAGTGGAAAAACTGAAGCAGAATCTGAAACAAAGAATTGAACCAAAGTTAGAACTCAGTGGCAAAGAATGGAATCAAAGACCATGAAGGTGATAAGAGAGAGAATGTGTACAAGAAAATCGAGCACAACACATCCTCCTGCATCAACAAGCCATGGTAGATTCGGTGCAATCTTTGACCATTCGACGCTGGCCACAAGGATGCTGCAACATAAACAAGAAAGCTCAAAAAACCACCAGAGATTCTTTGAACTTGAAGCAAGTATAAAGATTTATCAATCTTTTACCTTCCTACATAAGTCATGTTGCCAACTAATGCAAAGAAGAACATCAATGGATTCAATCCTTCAACATGTCCTCTCCTCATATTGAGACATATTTGAGGAAGCCTTCCACCCATGTAAATGAATGCCATTGCCCAACCCAACCACATTCCAATCTTGCTGTTTTCTCCACCGTTATGTTCTGCTAAGTTGCCACTAGTGACCTGAAAACAGAACAACTTATAGATTCAGAAAAGGGTCAACAGATATTATTAATGTGCTAGTTTTGAGTACCTGCAAAAGCTTTCTTGCTGCTCGAACCACAAATACTCGATCACTCTCTCCTAGAGCCATAGTTCTTGGTTCACTCAGCAAACTAGAGAGGTTGAACGTTCCAAGAAACATGAATACCGAGACCTATAAGAGAGAGACAGAAAGTTCAATGATGAAGGCACTTCAAATTGAGAATTGAAACCAAGCATTGTTGAACAAGGCTCTAACCACGCATAGCAATGATTTGGTGGAAGGAGGCATTGAAGGAGGTGTGGCATCCTCAGGAAGCAAGGGCTCTTCAAGAGTTGGTTCACTTTGACCACGAGCCATTCTCTGAGCTAGTACAGATCCAGCTGGTGGCGTATGACTACTTGACAAAGATCTTGCAGAACTGACATAATCAAAAACGCAACTTCAAACTATTTTCTTCCTTGAAAACATAACATTCACAATGCTAATGAATCTAAATGGAAGCATTACGTGTAGAATAGTTCTCTTCCGGTAAAACTAGTCCGGTGACTCCCAGGAATCATAGTGATAGGTGTGGTTTGAACGCCACAAGGAGTAGCATCAGAGCAGCTGTTCCTCCATCTGCTTGGGATTTTGGCGTCATTGCTTATGTTTGATAACCGTTCTGCTTCAACCTACACCAAACAGACATTACACGAGAGGTGCTTTAGTATCAACACATGATTATCATCCTTGAAAACAAGAAAGCATCTTAAATCAAATAGTATACCATATGATTCCTTCTGTTTTTCAACTGTGGGTAGATATGGCCGTAATATATAGATTGAACAAAGAGAACTAATGTAGTCACCGTATACAACTGCAAACATATCAAACAAATCAAGCAAACTAACAAACAAAACAAACATTGAAAAGAACGCAGCTGCTTCAACTCTTTATTAATTTACCAATGCCATGTAGAACTGAGTTGGAAGCTGCAAAACGGATTTGGAAACTCAGAGTTAGCTACTCTCAAAGCAAAACAACAAGATTGAGTGTTCTGAAAAAAAGTCACTTACAGTAGCTGGTTCCATCAAGCAGCCAAGAAGATTGAAGATATCTCTACACAACAGACCAATCCAAATCATCACATAGAGAGAGAGAGAGAGGAACATGTAAAAAAAAAAAGAAGTTGTTATTATGAGAATGTTTTTACCCAATGATCCAGGTTGTTAAGAAGGCAATAGAGAGACCTTCAGTGGATTTCTCACAGAAGTTAGTCATAATCTGTGGTATCTCGGCGACACCCCAACTGATAACACTGATGACACCAAGAGACAATGACAATCCATGTCTAACACTGCTGTGGAGGAGAAACATCATCTTTCACAACAGCTGACCAAACAAGTCCCTGATTATTATTGAAAGGTTGTGTCTTTTTCAATTATAAACAAGAGTTAGAAGATGAATATGAAAAAAAAAAGAGTTTCAAAGGTGCCAGAGATTCTGACAATAATGTAATTAATACAGAAAGACCCCACAAAGCTGAATATTCTCCCTAAATCATCCATCCACCCCAGGAGGATTCAGATTCAATCAAAAAAAGTAAATGTCTTTTCATTTAAAGCAACAAAATTAAGAGAAAAACGTTACATATTCGACATTCACATATGCACCATTGTCAAAAAAATTACTAAAGAGAAATGGTTTCATACCTTTTTTTTTCAGAAGAATCGATGGGTTTGTTTCTCTGTGTTGGAAGATTTATTTTATTGTGGAGATTTTTGAGGAAAGGAGAGGCCTTTAAGCGTTTAGAGGTCGCGTTTGCTGGTTCGTTTTGTCTTCTTATTGTTTATCATGTTCTTCTGGAAACACACATCTAATAAATCTTTTTTTTTTTCTTTAATTCCAAAATACAAATATTATTGATTTTTCGTGGTATTATTTTTATTTAATTTATTCACATTATTGCCGCTAATTGATTTGGTCTCTCTCGACTTTTCGTCTTTCTCTGCGTTGTATTTAGAAATTTATGTTTTCTGTTAGTGGGTTGGCCATAAAGTGAAAGAGATCATGATCAACAAAAGGATCATTGTTCGATACTCCCTCCGTTTTATATTACTTGTCGTTCTAGGTTTATGCACACATATTAAGGAAATATTTGATTTTACATGTTTTCAAAATAAAAACATTATTACCAATACACTTAACCATATATCAACCAATAGAAAAATAGAGTAGAAAATATTACCAATAAATTTTGCATTGAAAACCGAAAACGACACTTATTTTGAAACAAAAATTCTACTTCAGAACGACATCTAATTTAAAACGGAGGGAGCACTAATTTGGACAATTAGTATAATTACCTTAAATGAGTATATTCCAAGAAGGGGTTTTGACCATGACAAACTCTATTTTTACAAATCACAAATATTTAGTATATTTTTGGTAACTTTTGATATGCTTTGTTTTCCTATGTAATTGTTATTTTCTTATTTTTGTTATCGGTAGGCACTTTGCTTGCCTCCATATCCAGCTCAGAATGCTTAATGCCTATATTATACGTTTTTGAATATAATCGCCAGAAGCTTATCTTTTGGGTCTCGCTTCCGACACAGAAAGCAAGCATCGCCTGGCAAGAAGATCAGCAGCACAATACAATAGTATTAAAAATTATGCACAAAATTAAACAAACCAATAACTAAAGTTCATAAACTGAACTATTTAGTGGATGCTTTTTGCAAAAAAAGATATAAAGTTGACATAAACCGAACAAATGTGTCTGGGGGGAGGCACCAAACTTAACCCAATTGGCACACTTGCCCCACCCACTAGACCACTAAAATCCTGCCTTTATTTTATCGGTTTATAGAAATATTTTAAACCGCCTAAGTTAAATTGGTCCGGTTAAGCTCATACATGGGCCTCAAAAGTCTAATTAATGTGACATGATGATCCAAGGCCCAATATTATCAAATGGGAAGGTCTACCTGAATTTTGTAGAGTTTCAGTTATGTTTTGATATCTGTGTTTTAACCGCCTAAGTTAATTTTTGTTGTGTTATTCTTCTGTTGTTTTGCCAATATTTTCACTTGAAGTTATCTTCTGTTGATGTTTTGTCATTTAATTTTTTTTGCAAATTTTGGTGTCACAGACTCATGGCTTTGTTGTTTTTCTGAATACTGTTCGGTTTTGCACCAGTTTATTTCTTGAAAGTCTTCTCCTTATCTTCTTAATTCATTGTGTAATTAAGCAGTGCTTTTAATACTGGTCTGGTGAATCTTCCGAAGTTATTAAGGTGCTCATGGAGTTGAAGTTTGTTTAATCTGTGAAAACAGCTCGCAAGTAGGAATAGGCAGACTATAAGTGTCTTTATGTTGCATCATGGGAGCTTTGGAATGTCTTTTGTTGTTCTTCTCTCTGTGACAGGATCAAACGGCCGCACAGGACTCACTTGTCATCATGTCCTCTCCTCCTCAAGTTCACCAAAAGGAGTAAACTCTTTTCTTATCACAATTTTTTTTTATCACAATCTTTTGTTACATTAGTACAATTTAATGAGTAATGTATGTAGTGCGTTAAGAATATATTTTGGATCTGTTTAGGAGTAATAAGGGAAGCAGAAACACGTGGGAGAACATCCCAAAGAGGAAGCACACGCGGATCTTCATGCAAACCCCCCGATTCTCTTCACCAGCCCATGTGGTCCCTTCCTCCCTTTGTCCCCCCCTTCCCTCTTTCTCTTTTCACCATGCAAATGAATCTTTTTCTCTTCAAATAAAAATAAAAAAGCTTTATTTCAATTTTATTCATTTATATATTTCTAAGACCATCATTTTCAATGATGTACTCTATTTTTTACTTTTAAAAGTTATTCTATAGTAGAATTCAATTTCACTCCAATGATACTCTAGAATAGAAAATAGAACGATGAAAAAAATAAGTTACTCTATTCATAAGAGCAAATTCATTTTTTATTTTATTATAGAGTGAAAAATAGAATATTATTGGATTGAAGTACTTTTACTCTAAATTCTATTTTAGATGAGTTAATACATCTCGGTTTGTGTCATTAGTCTCTCTAGAAAAGTTGTGCATTTTTGGAAAACTTTTGTTTGAGAAAACAAAGTCTTTAATTAGAGTTATATGACCAATGTACAAGGTTTCATTATTCCTAGGGAATAAAACTTGATTTCACATGTCCCTTCTAAAGTATTCATAAGTAAGAAGACTATTGCTTCTTTATTTTCTGTATTATCTTAAAGTAGCTTTTAACTAAAGATTCCTTAACCTACAGTTTAAAGTTCGAGTGTAACAGTCTCTTCTTTTCTTGCTCTCTCTGTTCTTTCTCTCCCGTGTGTAAACAACAGAGGGGGAGAGAGAGAGAGAAGATAGAACCCAAGTTCATTTCATTCTCTTCTCCATCTATCTGCTGCTTCTCCACAGTCTCCTGACTCCGTTTTGAGCCCTCTAATTAATGCTGCATGCAAGTCTTCTGACTCTCTCCCAGATTGTCTTGCTTGCATTAATGCCTATGAATATTAGAACTTATAGATCTTGAGGTGTTTAGATCGAATAGGGTTTCTAGTTTTCACGTTTGTGTTTTTATCTTTAAAGGTGTACTGTTATATGGGTTCTCTTAGAGGAAACGTTGAAGAGCCTATCTCTCAGTCATTACCTAGACAAAACTCTCTATATAGCTTAAAGCTCCATGAGGTTCAAACCCACTTAGGAAGCTCCGCAAAACCATTAGGAAGCATGAACCTCGATGAGCTTCTCAAGAGTGTTTGGTCTGCTGAAGCTACTAATCAGCCACAAGAAGCAACAGAGGCAGGGCTCTGTCGTCAAGGAAGCTTGGCTTTGCCTCGAGGTCTCAGCAAGAAGACAGTTGAAGAGGTTTGGAGAGACATTCAACAGGACAATGGTAATCCTCATGGTGAGAGGTTAGACAATCATTGTAATAAACAGCCTACACTAGGTGAAATCACACTTGAGGATTTGTTGTTGAAAGCTGGTGTAGTGACTGATACAATAGTCCCTCGAGATGTTGTCAACGTAGCTTCAAATGGGCAATGGGTTCAGTATCATCAGCCTCAGCATCAACAACAAGGGTTTATGCCATATCCGGTTTGTGAGATGCAAGATATGGTGTCTCTCGGTGGGTTATCTGATGCACCACAAGCGCATGGGAGGAAAAGAGTGGCTCCATCAGGAGGAGATATTGTGGAGAAGGTTGTAGAGAGGAGGCAGAAGAGGATGATCAAGAACAGAGAATCTGCAGCACGTTCAAGAGCTAGGAAACAGGTTAAAGAAATGAATAAAGAAAACAAAAACAAACTTATTTGTTAATTTGTTGGTTTAATAAATGTTGAATATGTTGTGGTGATGTCATGAGCAGGCTTATACTCATGAATTAGAGATCAAGGTTTCAAGCTTAGAAGAAGAAAACGAAAAACTTAGGAGGCTTAAGGTAAAAGTTCCCATCTCTTCTTTGTCTCTATGTTGTAATTTGGTTAAATGGTTTCTTTATATTTTGAATATTTTTGATATAATGGAAGGAGGTGGAGAAGATTATGCCAAGTGAACCGCCACCGGACCCTAAGTGGAAGCTCAGGCGAACAAGCTCTGCTTCTTTCTGATCTTAAGAGACTTTGGTTCTTTCTTGTTCTTGTGCTCTTTGTGTTGGTTCATATTAGAGGAGACAGCTTTGTTCTTTGTATATTATGTAAACTTTATTGACTCAGAAAACGTCTTAAATTACATTTTCCCTTTGCTACTTGTTTATAACTTTCTTAGCCCCAAACCATGATGATATGGCTTTGTGTTTTCATTTATGGATTCAACAACATTACCTTTACAGTGAAGAAATGGATTTTTGTTGTAGCTACTGAATCATATTGTGAAACTACAAAGATAAAATAAAAGGTTTAAGATACGTTTTGGGCCTTTTCTCCATAAATCTTATTGGGCTATTTGTAACGGCCGAATGAAGCTGACTTGCACAGAAAAAAAACACTCTCCCTCCTCCTTTCATTTTCGTTTTTTCTTTCTTTTCCGGCGACATCTCCGGCGTGTCAATACTGATACCATTCGGCTATCTCTGATGCCACACCAAGTATCCTCCTTTGTTCGTCCACTATCATCAGATTCTGCAACCGCCATAGCCAGTCTATGCTCAAAGCGTAACTTCCGAGAAGCTTTCAACAGATTCGGACTCAACATCTTCTCAAACACTTCTCTCTTCACCCCATTCATCAAATCATTCGCCTTTACACAATCTCTGCCCTCTACGAAACAGCTTCATTGCCTCCTCTTCGTCTCCGGATTCTCCTCCGACAAGTTCATATGCAACCACCTCATGACCCTCTACTCCAAGTTCGGAGCTTTCCCTTCCGCCGTGGCGTTGTATGAACGCATGCCCAAGAAGCATTACATGTCGTCTAACATACTCATCAACGGGTATTTTCGTGACGGTGATTTAGTTAGTGCACGGAAGGTGTTCGATGAAATGTCGGAAAGAAGAAAGGTCACAACTTGGAACGCGATGATCGCGGGTTTGGTGCAGTGTGAGTGTAACGAAGAGGGTTTGCGTCTGTTTCGAGAAATGCATGAGTTAGGGTTTTCTCCTGATGAGTACACACTTGGTAGTGTCTTTAGTGGGTGTGCTGGGTTGCGGTCTGTGTTCATAGGGCAGCAGGTTCATGGTTACGCAGTTAAGTACGGGCTTGAGTTGGATTCGATAGTTAGCAGTTCGTTGGCTCATATGTATATGAGAAATGGGGAGTTGCAAGATGGACAAAGTGTGATTAGGTCGATGCCTGTTCGTACTTTGGTTGCGTGGAACACACTCCTCTCCGGGTATGCTCAAGAGGGATGTCCTGAAACTGTGCTTTGTGAATATAAGAAGATGAAAGTTTCAGGTTACAGGCCGGACCAGATCACTTTTGTAACTGTGCTTACTTCTTGTTCTGATTTAGCGATTAGAGGTCAAGGTCAGCAGATTCATGCGGAAGCTATTAAGATTGGGGCTAGCTCTGTTGTAGCTGTGGTGAGCTCATTGATCAGTATGTATTCGAAATGTGGGTGTCTTCAAGACGCAGCTAAAGCTTTCTCAGAACGTGGAGATGAAGATGAAGTGATGTGGAGCTCGATGATTTCTGCTTATGGGTTTCATGGAGAAGGTGATGAGGCAATCAAGCTGTTTAATACTATGGTAGAGGAAACAGAAATGGAGATAAACGAGGTTACGTTTCTAAACTTGCTTTACGCGTGTAGCCATTCTGGTTTGAAAGACAAAGGGCTTGAGCTGTTTGACATGATGGTTGAAAAATACGGGTTCAAGCCTAGCTTAAGGCACTACACTTGTGTGGTGGACTTGCTCGGTCGAGCAGGCGATTTGGATCAAGCCGAGGCGAAAATAAGGTCTATGCCGATAAAACCAGACACAGTTATATGGAAAACGTTGCTATCTGCGTGTAGCATACACAAAAACGCAGAAACGGCGCAGAGAGCCTTTGAAGAGATTCTCAAGATCGACCCTAATGACTCTTCTTGTTACGTCTTGCTTGCAAACGTTCACGCCTCAGCTAAGAGATGGCGTGACGTCTCAGAGGTGAGGAAGTCAATGAGAGATAAGAACGTGAAGAAAGAACCGGGAATCAGCTGGTTTGAACACAAAGGTGAAGTGTACCGGTTTAAGATGGGAGATCGTTCTCAGTCTCAGTCAAAAGAGATCTATGCATACCTGAAAGAGCTGACTCTAGAGATGAAGCTGAAAGGATACAAGCCTGATACAGCTTCAGTGTTGCATGATATGGATGATGAGGAGAAAGAATCAGACTTGGTGCAGCATAGCGAAAAGCTAGCGGTTGCATTTGCTCTCATGATATTACCTGAAGGTGTGCCGATTAGAATAATTAAGAACTTGCGGGTTTGCGGAGATTGCCATGTTGCTTTCAAGTATATATCGGTGATTAAAAACAGAGAGCTCACGTTGAGGGATGCAAGTAGATTCCATCATTTCGTTAACGGGAAGTGTTCTTGCGCTGATTATTGGTAACTTGAGGTAGCATTAAGACAAAGGTTGTGAAGGTTTTAGTCACAGGACTTAGATTCATTACACTGCGGTTTAGCTTTGTGCCTGGCTGTGTTGTTCTTGAGTTGGCGCGCATGAAGTGGTTAGCTGTCAACTTCACTTGCTCGAGCCATGTCTCCCAACGGGTCAAGTGTACTCGTTGATCTCCACTACCATAGAGCTATCGAGGTAGAAAACTTTTCAGATGTTTGTTGACATTCTTGTTATTATTCATAAGTACAATGTTTTTAGTCACCGTAGAGGTTACGTTACATACATCATTTTTAATTTAGACAGATTGTGCGATTGCTCCATTTGTAACCCTCTTCGAAAGAGAAACGGTTCAATACTTTTGATAATTCTTTTCAACACTACACTGTATGTATCAAAACATTTTTTTAGCATGTGCCAAGCTTCAGGAGATGGTGACTTTACATGTGTTATAAGCTAAGAGTATTGTCATATATTTTCTGATGACCACTCGATTTTTTTGGAAACACATCAGTTTTGTAAATAAGATGAAATTAGCCTTTGATAGAAAACAAAGCGGTCAAACATCACTAACGAATATTACGAATACATCATCTGATAGATCATAGAACTATTTAGAATGATGATACATTGATGATGGTGCCAAGACAATGACCTGATTAAATACCCTTCACAAACATTCCAAACTATATAGTAACTTTTTCACCACTGTTTTTTTCCCAAAAAAGTAAATTTGTTTTGAGAGAATATTTTAGATATTACTCCCTCCATTCCCAAAAATAAGATTTTATACATTTTTTTGTTTCACAAAAAAGGAATTTCTATATTTAAAAATACATTTATATATATATTTAAAAATATTAATTGACAATATTTAAACTAAACAAATATCATTGATTGATAACTATTAGAAAATGTATAGTAAAAGTAAATAATTTTAACTGTACATTCATTATATTTTTAATATGCATAAATATTCTAAAAATTCTTAGAGAGAATTAACATATAATTGTAACGCTTCAATCCATAATGAGTCTCTACGCTCATTCACTTGGTTTGTGAACTCCACCATCTTGTTGATGTCAGTGAGTTAATTCTCTGAAGACTTAAATATTTGTTTATTAATATTTTAATTGTTATATGATTTTTTTTGTGTTTTAGTTTTAGTTACATGGTCTCATAAATCATATTTGATAGGTTACATATTATTTAATTACGCCAACTTAATCACATTTAACTTTAGAATATTTTTTTAGATGTACCTAAAAATAAACACATGTAAATCAATTCTTTTAATTATTTTCACAAACACTGCTACATATTACAAATCAGAATGTTGTAATAATATAAATAAATATTAATCTACAGTACTTTCTGCACTCTCATTTTATGTATATAAAATTAGGACAGAACCCACCGAAAGCTCCACAAACTCCATTAAAAACAAAAAGAAGGCGGCGCAAAAGAAGAGCTAAAAAAGATGCAACCAGAGAGTTCAGATCAGATGTTGTACTCGTTCCTCGCCGGAAACGAAATCTCCGGAGGTGGATACTGCGTTTCAGATGACTACATGTCGACTATGCAGAGCTTATGCGGTTCATCTTCTTCTACATCATCTTATTACCCACTAGCGATCTCTGGTATTGGAGAAACGATGGCTCAAGACAGAGCTCTTGCTGCTTTGAGGAATCACAAAGAAGCTGAGCGAAGAAGAAGAGAGAGAATCAATTCTCACCTCAACAAGCTCCGTAACGTATTATCTTGTAATTCCAAGGTAATCAGATATAAATTTTATATACATAGTAATACTCTTTCATGTAGTATATATATCCCCATACATAATGAAATATATATATATATATATATATATATATATGCATATATCTTATTAAATTTAAGAGAATGTTTTGAAATGGGTACTAGGGTTTTACATCTTTGGAATTTTCTTATGTTCCATTGGCTTTTGTTTTCCATCATGAGTACTAGATTTTAAATGATATCTTGCTATATAATTTAAATCCATAGTACTCTTTCTTAGTAACACACATGTTTTATCAATGATCCGTATAGTTTTCATTATATGTTCATTGTTTTTTTAATGTATGCACATAGTAGTGTTAAATATTTAAAACTTGCAAGTAGTGAGAAGTTTAGAAGACGAGTAAAAACAAAAAAAAAAGCTTCATGGCCTTTTCTGAATCTTGTTGGAATAGTATATCACTTTTTGGGAAAGTTGTCAAGCTTTTTTCAGTTGAACTTCAAATTTGATCAACTTCTTGATCCAAAACTCAAAAAAAAAAAAAAAAAACTCAAGATTTCATGTTTCCATTTCAGACTGATAAAGCTACACTGCTCGCGAAAGTGGTACAACGAGTCAAAGAACTTAAACAACAAACCCTAGAGATATCCGAATCCGACCAAACTCTTTTACCTTCTGAGACCGACGAGATTAGCGTTGTTCTACACTATGGAGACTATTCAAACGACGGTCATATAATCTTCAAAGCGTCTTTATGTTGTGACGACAGATCAGATCTCTTGCCTGACCTCATGGAGATACTTAAGTCTCTTCACATGAAGACTCTTCGAGCTGAGATGGTAACACTTGGTGGTCGGACAAGAAGTGTTCTTGTTGTAGCTGCCGACAAAGAGATGCATGGCGTTGAGTCTGTGCATTTTTTACAGAATGCTCTCAAGTCGCTGCTCGAGCGGTCGAGCAAGTCGCTGATGGAACAACGTAGTTCTGGTGGTGCAGGAGAACGGTCAAAACGCCGCCGTGCGCTGGATCAAATCATAATGGTGTGAGATGATATTGAGAGTACACTAAAAAGTCTTTAATTTATTTTTATAATATAGGGTATGATCATAATTAACTTGGTTATAATAACCAAAACCTTTTTATTGTTCCTACTTTATAATATGCTCTATGGTTTTAGTTATAAGCGTGGGAGTGTAAGCAAATGTTGTAAGTAGGGTTTGGTGTGTCCTTTTTTCTTATCCTATTTCAAGAAAAAAGATAATATATGATATATATAGTATATTTTTCATGCTATTTTTCTCTACTGACTATCAATTATATTTGATTTGTTGGTGTGAGGACTACTAGGTTGTTGAGATTGTGAAGATATTTGTCGACATAGAAGAATCTAATTAGTAACAGTGGTTATTGGTAGTGAAAGTACAAAAGAAACTATATATACTTCCACGTATTACTACACTACATATGTGAATGTATACAACAAGTACGTAGTGAATAGATCTATATGTTTGCATGCAGTTTCAAAGCGACCCTTATGTCACCTTTGTCCCCAAATGAATCCAGTCTCCTCCCTTTTTTTGTTCATGTCTTTCTAAATGTGTACATGTGACCACATTTTCCAGACCGAAGAATACAAGCAGGGGTCTGATTTCTTTTTTCATATTTATATTTAATAATTTATAATCATACTTCTTCAAAAACAAGCGAGTATTTAGTCTACTTATATATTACATGTGACTGTGACAAACTGAAACACTTTTAGTTGAGATTTATAAAGTATTAGTTAACATTTAGTCTACGACTTTTTGGATCATATATGGAAAAGGCGTGCATATACGCATAACACAAGTATATATATGCTTAAGCTCTTATTCGAGTGGTATAGACTGCTTAACTCACTTCTTTGATTTGGCCTTAGAATTCGTGTTAGCTCCTATAGAAGAGATATACAATATGGACAAGACAAAAAATGGTTAGATATTCGAATCTAAAGCCTTCTTAATTACATTCTTCAATCAAGTAAGTATATATATAGAAAAAAAAAAAAATATATATATATATATAACTATTTGGGATTATAGTATATATATATATATGTATATGTTATCTCCCATAATATGGACATTTTTTGCATAGCATGAATTGCTTCCAAAAAAGGTTATCTCTTACATGAGTGAACATTTGTTTAAGATAGTTGTGTTGGGTGTGGATGAATGACTTAAATAGTTAAATGGTATACTTACATGTACACACCGATACTCATATATATATATATATATGTCTTATCTCCCATAACATTAAATTGTTCTACTAGCATCGTTTGTATTGCTCTAGCTCGCAACATATTATCTAGTACATGAGTGATCATTTGCTTAGATAGTTGTGGATGAAGAGCCTAAATGGTATATTCACACCGATACCCATACTCCAACCTATAACCCAATAATAAAGATATTAAGTATAAATCGATTCATTGTTATTTAGTGGATAAATAATTCATTTTAGAATTGATTATAAGAATAAGAATTCGAGTTTTTGTAACATGTTCTTAACTATGGTTGGTTATTACTATGTGTGTTTAAAATGTTAAATGCTCCAAGAGTTTGAGTTTTTGTCTGAGATCTCCTAATAATCGAAAACAGCTTTAGTGAATTATAATGAGTTGTAACATGAATAGGATGAGAATGTGTGGATTAAATTAAAGGAATGAGAAGCGTGAGAAAAGGAGACTGACAAAAAGGAAGGAGAATTGATGGGCCATTGGCTCTATGAGACAAAAAGACTCGACCCTTCTCATCACTCTCCCTTTATCCTTTCTCTCTTTTTCTTATAATTGTCCCTATAATTTTTTTTGGAGAATATGATAAAATAATGCTTTTTTTACTAAAATAAAATAAAGTTGAAGAAAACTTAAGAGAAGAAGAAGAAACAAAAGGTGGAGAAAAGTTTGTCCATGGAGCGTGATGGTTTTGGGGCAGCTGGTGTCCCCTCTATACTCAAACCTCTCGACCAAAAAGTATATTTTGTAGAAGTCTTCATAGCTTTGCCACTATTTTATTATTATTAAAGTTAAAATTTGTAATTCAACTCAATAAATAATAAGAAAACCTTCAAGTTTTTAAAAAATTCCTTTTAAAGTTTATGGGTATTATGACAAAATCAATCATTAACCTCACACATTAGTGTCTGATCATCGTGTGAACATGTGAGTCCCCCCCTTTCTTATCTTACCACACAATTTTGACCGACCTATTTCCTTTTTGAATATCATCAGTACTATTTTGTGTGTTTGCTTTATTTTATTTACATATCATAAACAAGCAAATGTGAGTTGTCATATTATATGTCAAATATGTGTTTTTTTTTTCTTTTTGTTTTCATATGATATTGTTGTCTGTCTTGTTCAGGTTTTCTTGTTTATCGACCCACACAAATGTTGGAACCTTTTCACGTACTACAGATCAGTTTTACCGGAAATTTCCTAAAACACTGAAGTAACAATATTTAAATATATTTATATTGTACTTGCGTATAGACTTGTTTTTTTTTTTTAATAGACTTGTTTTATATATGCCCGACGACTTTATTTAGAATACATAACATGTCTCTTCAAAACTTTTGATAACTTAAAAGTTGAATCTATATATATATGCAACCGTACTTTTTAAGATTAGTTTAGGGTTTCGTACGAGACTTGCTACTTCAAAACTCAACTCTTGAGACAATCAATCACTCTCGATTTTTTTTTTTTTAAAACAAATTGTTTCTCTTTTCAATATCAAACTCTTCAGTGGGCTGATAATATAGGACAAATAAGGAAAAAAAGAGAAGAGAAAAACGGAAGACTGAAGCCCATCTAAAGAGACTTGGAGCTGGACCCCTCTTTCTTAGGGTTTCCAGAGAAAGGCCCAATTTAGAGTTGAGTAGAGCAGTCCATTGTGACAATGACTCTGACATGACAACTCTATATAACACTTTGAGTTACAAGACCATGTCTCTACTCTAAGCCTATGCCGTACGTCAAAAGCACCAACACTGCTACCACATATATAATTGAATTAATCATTTTATAACATTTCTTACAAAAGTCCAAATAATTCACGGGAACGTCAGTTTCTGAATTGGACTGGACCAAAACTGAAACAAAACATAGGCCTTTTATTATTTTGTAATAATTTTTCTAATTATAATTTGTAGATGCAACAAAAACCGAATGAATACAATTAAGAAAGGGCAATTCTCTTAGATAGCCCTTTTTAAGTTTTTGTCACAAAAATAACCTTCAAAAAATAAAATGACCAAAATAGACTTTTTTTTTTTTGAAATTTTGATTTTTTTATTTCTTTTTTGAAATTTGAAACCCTAACCCCAAACCCACCCCTTTACTCTAAACCCTAAAGTTCAAATTAGTTAACCCTAGGGGTATAAATGCATATAAATGAATTTTTTAGCTTCTAAAAAAAACATTTTGGTCATTTTCTTCCTTAAAAGCTATTTTTGTGACAAACAAACTAAAAGGGGCTATCTAAGGGAATTTCTCATTAAGAAATGTATAAAATACACTTACGAGAAGAAAGTGAACAGAGACACTCTCACACACACTTCGTTTTGGCCAAGACTTTGGTAATGTTTACGTGGTGAAAGTGTTAAGCTGAAATAAAGAAACATCTCGACACCAGCTGATTGCATCCTTTTGTGTTCGGGCTCAAGTAACTCTGGTTATAGAATTTGGAGAAAACGTTAACGATCTTCTTAGAATTTACATACACAGGGTGAAGTTAGAAATGCAAAGAGGTGGCAAAAGCAAATGAAGTGGAATAGTTGTCAGGGAAAATAGATATTCTTCTGTTCAATCTACTTTTACAGTTTTTTACTTTTAAGCTCACCGTCGGTGGTGGTTTAGGCCTTCTCTGGTTTCCACTTTCTTTGGGATATCTCACCTTAAATTATTATTTTTAATTGTTTGTTTAGTTTATAATTAGTCATTTTTAAGTTTTTGTCACAAAAATAGCCCTCAAAAAATAAAATGATCAAAACAAATTTTTTTTTTTTTGAAATTTTAATTTTTTTTTTTGAAATTTGAAACTCTAACCCCAAACCCATCCCTTAACTCTAAACCCTAAAATCTAAATTAGTTAAGGGTATAAATGCATATAAATGCATTTTTAGCTTAAAAAAAATATTTTTGTCATTTTTTCCTTTAAAAACTATTTTTTGTGACAAACAAACTAAAAGAGACTATCTAAGGGAATTTATCTTATTAATAATACTTTACGTTATAACTAACACGTTCAAATTCATTAATAATACCTTGAACATGTCTACTGAACTATTACTGACTTGGCTTTAAAAAAACGTAC
Source organism: Sinapis alba (assembly GCA_012274485.2). Taxonomy (NCBI): domain Eukaryota; kingdom Viridiplantae; phylum Streptophyta; class Magnoliopsida; order Brassicales; family Brassicaceae; genus Sinapis; species Sinapis alba. The sequence continues at coordinate 113,921 of MU105720.1, read as the reverse complement.
TGCATGGCTTAAGAAAAGAAAATACGAACCGGTAACTAAAACCCCAACTTTATTTTTTTTATTGTATATATTGATGAAACTGGTGTGTATTCATTCTGTTTTCACTAGAAGAATCAGTCAAATCATTTGCCTTCCATTTCCTGAAATTGAGTTTCTTTTTTTTTTAGTCAAAGAAATTGAGTTTGTAACTTATTGTAATACACGTGAGATAGTCACTGTCTCACGCCTTACACACAAAATATTTATTTATGAAATTAACGAATTATGAGTATTGATTGCATAGGATGTATACCCCATGAAATAATTAATGACAATATCATAGGATGCACAGAATTAAAATATGCATTTTCTTATGTTGGCCGAAATCATTATTTAAAAGGTGATTGACGTTGCAGGTGGGTTTTGTCCATACATGATTAACTGCGGCATAAACATAAATATTTGAGAGGATTAATGTGAAATAGTGTAGCCTCTAATCTACTTAACCCATTAATTAACAGAATTAAAACAGCCTAGGTTGTACTGTAAAACACCCTGTCATGTAAAAACTAAAACAAAAACAAACATTCGGTTGATTAAACTATGCCAGCGATGATACTTATTTTCTACGATAAGAAATTCATCGATGTATGATTACCAAAATAAAATAAAAATTCATCGATGTATTCAAATCATTTGTGCATAGTGGCTGGCTAGTACGCTAGTACCAAACCCAAACTATTGTTTATTAATCTATCAATCTCGGTTTTGACGTGCAAGTAAATTCATACATGTTGTTTTCAAACTTTGAGTAGGCAATAAAAAAAATGGAAATGAGATGTGGCAAAAAACAAGAACCAAGACTAATTAAGATTGTCTCATTTGTGAAATATAAGAAATCTGAATATTGCATGACAAATTAATACATTTTTATTTCGAAATCAATTTTTCATATATAGGTTAGCATAATAAACATAAATATTTGCAAACCTACATCATTGGGTAGTTTCTATCATGTGCCAACTTCGAGGTTATACGCTCTTTTATCATTTTGGCATGATTCAAGAACTCTTTTTGGATCCTTTGCTTTTAATTATATGTATAACAATTCCAAATTGGGCAGTGCAAAGATAAGGTTGCTGTGAGTCTTGACAATACTTTGTCAAATTTCTTTTTATAGACTCGTCTATTCTCACCCACTCTATCTAAAACCTAATATCTCTATAATGGTAATAGCAAAGCAATATTTCTAAACCATTTCGTAAAACTATTTATATAATCATGAATCATGATATGAGAACAAAATTTAAGAAATACCCCATATATATTTATATTATGATAGCAAACGAATTTCTAATAATGCTGCACATATGTTAGCAAGGAAGGACCACCAAAAGAGTTTATTTATCATTGTTGTATTCAACCCATCTTCTTGGTTAACTCCAATTCTGTATTCAAACTATATGTCATCAAGTTATTACAATTCTATTTTTTTGGAGAAACCATATAGATTATATAATCTTGTTGTACAAGACCTACTAAACATCACCCTAACTCTTCCTTCATTCTTGGCAACCAAACATCACATTATTCCCATTTAACAAAAGATATTGCAAGAGGGGATATATATTAAAATAAATTAAATAAAAAAATAAACCAATCAAAGCTTTTGCTTTCTTTTTTTATTCGCTCTCCTTTATTCCTCTCTCTCTCTTCCTTTTTTTTCCTTGTTGCTACTGTGAAAGCATCTTCTTTTCTCTTTTTCATCCTTTAGAACACTTTGCTTTTGCTTCGCGTAGTGTATTTACTCAACTTTTCCTTCTGATTGGTATGAATCTCGCCTCTCTCCTTCTTCTTCTTCGCGTGTGATCTAATCTCTAACTTCCTCCATGAGAAACTAAACTGATCCCTCCAAAAGTTTCTATTTTTCTTGTGTTGCGAATCGGAAAGTTTCAATCTTTCTCAAAGCCATGGGGATGTGTCACGGAAAACCCATCGAACACCAACAGAAACAGAGCCTCCCCACAGCTCCCGACGACGAAGCTCAACCTCCGGCGGCGAAATCCTCAGGCTTTCCGTTTTACAGCCCAAGCCCTTTACCCAGCTTGTTCAAATCCTCACCCGCCGTCTCGTCAAGCGCGAGCTCCACGCCTCTTCGCATCTTCAAGAGACCTTTCCCTCCTCCTTCCCCTGCTAAGCACATACGCGCTTTCCTCGCGCGTCGCCGCGGCTCCACTAAGCCCAACGAGGTCTCGATCCCTGAAGGGGAAGAGTTCGAGATCGGTCTTGATAAGAGCTTTGGGTTCTCGAAACACTTTGCGTCGCATTACGAGATTGATGGGGAAGTGGGTCGGGGGCATTTTGGGTATACTTGCTCTGCCAAGGGTAAAAAAGGAAGCTTGAAGGGTCAAGAAGTTGCTGTTAAAGTCATCCCTAAGTCCAAGGTTTTGGTTCTTTTTAATTTTCTACCGTTAACACTCATCAGTTTCTGTTATTGTTGTGTCCGTTTAATGTCTTGTTTCATTGACATGTGTTAGGATTGTTGCTCTGTTCTGATGTGTTAGGATTGTGCTCTGTTCATTAAGTGATCTGTTCTGATGTTGGCGAATGATATTTGTTTTGTTCCAAACTTCCAGCTTATGGTTGAACAAAGTTTCGTTCTTTTGTAGATTTACACGAGCTAAGCTGAATCTGAGTGTGAATGAAAACAGAGTTTATCAGTCTTTGTTCAAATGCTATGTCTTCCTGTTTTCAGATGATATCGATAAGCCAGCTAACTCCTCGTTGGATTCATATGTTATTGTTCACTGCAGATGACAACTGCAATTGCAATTGAGGATGTTAGTAGAGAAGTGAAGATATTGCGAGCTCTGACTGGTCACAAGAACTTAGTCCAGTTCTACGACGCGTTTGAAGATGATGAAAATGTTTATATTGTCATGGAGTAAGTATACCTCATTTGATCATCTTTTTTTAAATTACAGGATTGTGATTGATCATCTTCAATCTCGTTTGTTTTATCAGGTTATGTAAAGGTGGTGAACTCTTGGATAAAATACTTCAAAGGTAACTTGCCGCTGAAAATCACATGTGGCCTATCTATGTATTTTGAGTGTAGTAGTAGTAGCTTATGATGGTATTGACTATGTTGAGCTTGATCTCATATAGGGGTGGCAAATACTCAGAAGATGATGCTAAACAAGTTATGGTTCAGATTCTTAGTGTAGTAGCTTACTGTCATCAACAAGGTGTGGTTCACCGTGACCTTAAACCAGAGGTACTTTATATAAATCCCTGATGATGTTTGATTTCTAGATTGTTCTCTTATTGTTTTCTTGTAAATCATTTGGCTTTCGGTGGCACTTCACTTTCTAGGTCCCATCCATTCCACTATGCAGAGTGATAATGACGCTTATGTTTCTTTCTTTTTTGTTTCTTTTCCTCTCACAGAACTTTCTATTCAGCACTAAGGATGAGACTTCTCCTCTAAAAGCAATAGACTTTGGTCTCTCTGATTATGTCAAGCCAGGTCAGAGATGTGATTAATGATGATTATGTATCCATCTCGTTGTTAAATGTGAAAACTTGACAGTGTTTTACACATATGTTCTGCAGACGAGAGGTTGAATGATATTGTAGGAAGTGCTTATTACGTTGCCCCTGAGGTTCTGCACCGTACATACGGAACAGAAGCTGACATGTGGAGTATAGGAGTGATTGCTTATATTCTTCTTTGTGGCAGCAGACCCTTTTGGGCACGTACTGAATCCGGAATCTTTAGAGCTGTTCTTAAGGCAGAACCCAATTTTGAAGAGGCTCCTTGGCCGTCACTATCACCTGATGCTGTAGATTTTGTGAAAAGATTGCTAAACAAAGATTACCGTAAAAGACTAACTGCAGCTCAGGCTTTGTGTAAGTGTGACAATCAATCATCTTCATTCTCTATAGAGCATTTATTTGAATATTATGAACATGTGTCCTTCTTCTTTGTTCCTCAGGTCATCCGTGGCTGGTCGGCTCGCATGAACTAAAGATACCATCTGATATGATCATATACAAGCTTGTGAAAGTGTACATAATGTCAACTTCGTTGAGAAAATCTGCTTTGGCGGTGAGTTGGATTCTAAGAATCTGTGTGACATATACTACTTAACAACTATATAATAAATGTGTTTTTATTAATGAATGGTTCCAGGCTCTTGCCAAGACATTAACTGTTCCACAGTTAGCTTATCTGCGGGAGCAATTTACATTGTTGGGGCCAAGCAAAAATGGATATATCTCAATGCAGAATTACAAAACAGTGAGTTCTAATCTCCATTAGATACCGTCTACCTCTTCTCTTTCCATTTGGAATATTTTGTGCGATTTTTGATGTTTTTTTTTCCATGCAAAATCTCAGGCAATCCTAAAGACCGCAACAGATGCTACTAAGGATTCACGAGTCTTAGATTTTGTACACATGGTAAGAAATGAGGGACAGAGCTTTTATCATATTAGGTGGCTAAACGTTCTTTTTTTCTTTTGGGATGCAGATAAGCTGTCTTCAATACAAGAAGCTAGATTTTGAAGAGTTCTGTGCATCAGCATTAAGCGTTTATCAGCTGGAAGCAATGGAAACGTGGGAGCAACACGCACGTCGTGCTTACGAGTTGTTTGAGAAAGACGGGAACAGACCCATCATGATTGAGGAACTTGCTTCGGTATGATTCTTTACCCTTTCTTATTCACATACAGAGAGAGAGACTTATCAAGAAGGAAACTTAATGAAAATGTTTGTTAAACTGCAGGAACTTGGACTGGGGCCATCAGTCCCTGTACACGTTGTGCTTCAGGATTGGATAAGACATTCAGATGGAAAGCTTAGTTTCTTGGGTTTTGTCAGACTACTACACGGCGTTTCTTCTCGGACGTTACATAAAGCTTAGAGGAGCAACGAACATTGTTTTAGATGCAAACTAAAAAAAGTGTAGTTCTGTGTTTCTTCTTGTATTCATGTGGTAATATTTTGAGTCAAAAGATTCAATAATTATGTCTTTGTGTGTGTGTAATGTGTGTGGTTTCAGATAAAAGAGGAATGTGACATTCCATATTATCTCTTACGAATATACACAATCATATTGACTATGATCACATTTACTCAGAGAGCCGAATCTAAACCGCAGAACCCGAAAATATATCCAATCCCAAATTTTGTAGGATGGTATAAAATATATTAATCTGAAATGTATTATTAAACAAATCCAAATGGACTATCAAAAAAGGTAGCAACTAAAAAGTATGATTTGTTATATTGGTATTTAAAATAAATATTTTGAAACTTCAATAAGTACATCAAATATTTGGTTTCATGTTTATTTTCATATGATACTTGAAATATCCGAACCAAAATATTGTTAACCAAATCCAAAATGAGTTTTGATTCATATTGATTTTAAACTGAATTATAAAACATATCTGAAAGCAGAGTATTACTAAACTAGATGTGATATTCAATGTTGAACCTAGAAATCCTAAAAAACCCGAACCAAATCAGAATGTATCCTTCAATTATCGTTAGATTCGGTTTACATTCGTTGACTTTCCCCTAGAAAGGGAGAAGGATCAGATCCATAAATGGGGATACAACGACATCTGAGTGTCTCCGACAGTAGATCATAGAATTCAAACAGTGTATGTCTTTTTTTTTTTTTTTGTAATCTTGGATACGTGCGTTGCTACACTTTTTACGTGTTGACTACTCTTTCAGTAACCGTCTTGAAACATCTTTGGATCATGAAGCAATGATCCGTAGACACGTGATCCTTGTCTCACATCTCTGTCGTAGAGACCCACCTGACCTCCCTTCAGATCTCTGAATCCATCGCAAAGACTCTTCCTTTCATCATCATCAATGGCGACAATGAGCAAAACCCATAGGTCCAAAACCACTCACGGATCCAAAAGACTTGTCCTTTTATCTACACTCGCAGTCGCCGCATTGCTCTTCCTCCTTTTCTCTTCGTCGTTCTCCACCGGAGGATCTGGTCGGAAAACTCTAGCTGATTATTTCTCGAGGTCTTCTCGTGCCAAGAGACAACACACCTTGTCGGATAAGTACTTGTACTGGGGAGACAGAGTCGATTGTCCTGGTAAAAACTGCGAGACTTGTGCTGGTTTGGGTCACCAAGAATCCAGCCTTAGATGCGCTCTCGAAGAAGCCATGTTTCTTAACAGAACGTTTGTAATGCCTTCTCGGATGTGCATCAATCCAATACATAACAAGAAAGGTTTACTTAAACAATCCGACAATGAAAGGTGAGAACTTACTTTTGTTTTGTTGTGTTACGTTAAGACAAGAGATGGGATGTGTCTTTATGCGTTTGTGTGTGTTTTTACTTTTTAGTTGGGAAGTGAGCTCTTGTGCGATGGAATCATTGTATGATGTTGATCTCATCTCTGAGAAGATCCCTGTGATCTTGGATGACTCGGAGACTTGGCACATTGTGCTGTCGACAGGTATGAAGCTGAAGGAGCGTGGGATTGCGCATGTGAATGGAGCTAGTAGGCGTGAGCTTAATGACTCTACCCACTATGCAAATCTTTTGCTCGTTAACCGTACCGCAAGTCCCCTCGCATGGTAACCAATGCCCCCTTATGTTTAAATGACCAGTCTGACTTGAGCATTGTTGCTTATATCTTCTTGGTGTTAGGTTTGTTGAGTGCAAGGATCGAATTAATCGTAGCAACGTCATGCTTCCTTATTCATTTCTCCCGAGTATGGCAGCACCAAGATTGAGAAACGCTGCAGAAAAGGTTATTTTCCATACAATCTAGCTTTGAAGGTTGTCTTAGCTTTAATATCAAGTAGTTTTGGTTGAACAGATAAAAGCACAACTCGGTGACTATGATGCAATCCATGTTCGTCGAGGGGACAAACTAAAAACAAGAAGAGACAGGTTTAACGTTGAAAGAACTCAGTTTCCACACTTAGACAGAGACACACGCCCAGAGTTTATCATGAGCAGGATACAGAAGCAGATCCCACCAGGGAGAACTCTTTACGTCGGTTCTAATGAGAGAACCCCTGGATTCTTCTCGCCTCTCTCTGCCAGGTAAAGCCACAGAGGTGGTGGAGATTCAAATTTTATAGGTTTACTACATGTTTAGATGTTCTTGTAAGAAACTTTAAGACTCTTGTTTACACTACAGGTACAAAGTGGCTTATTCGTCGAATTTCAGTGAGATTTTGGATCCTGTAATCGAGAACAACTATCAGTTATTCATGGTGGAGAGGATGATAATGATGGGTGCCAAGACATTCTTCAAGACATTTAGAGAGTATGAAACGGATCTTACTTTAACAGATGATCCAAAAAAGAACAAGAACTGGGAGATACCAGTTTTCACCATGGATCAAGACAAAGAAGAACTAAAGACTACTGAATGATCCAGACAAATACTCGGCCAAACTTGTGTATGTATAATGTGAAACCAGAGGCAAAGAGTTTCTTGAGCATTTTTTCTTGCTTCCTGGTCTGTTTCTTATGTTTATGTATATCAAACTCATTAATAATAGTTTATAAGCAAGCAAGTTATAAATGAATATCCTAATCCATCAGAAATGTAATTTGCTGTGAAAGATCAGTAAGCTATGAAGACTGAAATCATAGAATAGCCTCTCCATATATCTTTCGAATCTGCAAGAAAAGACTGGCAAGTCTGCACTACATAGACACAACCTACAAATGTGGTAGTTCTAAAATACAACGGCAAAAAAGACCTAAAATAAAGAAAAAGAGGATGCAAATCAGATCGTTCGCTGGACATGATATCGTCAAAGGCAATGCCACTTCAGTTGTTAGAACGCAGAAGAAGAAGAAGAATACATCTCCCGTCTGCATCTTGAATGGAATCTTTCCTATGAAAGGCTTTAGTGAGAGTGTGCTTCAAGAAGAATGTTGGTGGCTGCGTTGACATCATTTCTGGCGTGTACGAGGGCCTGTCTAGCTGCGTTCTGGTCAAATCCCATAGATACCAGAGTAGCTATTGCTTCCTCAGATGGCTCTATACTTGACGGCAACGGTGCTTGATAAGATCTCTATAAAAACTCAAACACCGCTTGTCAGCAAATGAAGATGGGTTTCAAGCAAAGAAAAACAGAGAAAAGGAAAATGTAAAAGACTTGCCACTGCTTGGCGACCTAAGCTGGGTGATGTCCTTCTTGGTGCTTGAGAATGGCTGCTCAAAGATGGCAAAGACATTCGGGAAAAGAATGAAGCTATGAACCCAGGGATCTGTGAATGTGTTTTAGACAAAAAAACTAGTGTTAGTAAAGTGACAAACACTCCCAACTTTAGGAGATGAATACTGTTAGCAAAAGGTAAGAGAGGCATAACCTTTGCCTTGCGGATACCAAAGATGTTCAACCGATACAAGGAACCAGCAATTATGCCGCAAATACCAGGTAACATGGATCTTTTCCAAGATGATAGTAACAGCTACAAAAAGGAAACTGAGTAACTTGACCATCTAAAAGAGAGTTCTACTGTATAAAAAGAGTTGAACATATGCTAATGTTTACCTGGACACCGGCAAGATATATGAATGATTTATCAGAGACGTGTAGGCCAAATACATTGAACCTCTTTGAAACAGGAATGTCCAAGTAGAAGGGTACAAAGGAAGCAAATATGAGGGCGTATGGCCCAGATGTCAGTAGGTTTGCTGTAGGATCTACAAAAATAAACATATACCTTTATGAGACACCATTTCGTGAATGTAAAATATTTGTGTTACAAAATGTACATGTCACATTACAAGTGATTATTAAGAAAACAAAGGAAAACAGAATTTGAAACCAACAAAAGATCATCACCAGTCTTAATCCTCCTAATGCACTTTGGTGACTGGTGAGGACTAGCAACCAGGCTAAGTTAAGCTATTGTGAAGTAAGAGTACTGACCAAAACAGTGGAGATTCTGAAGATTGAAAGATACAACATACCTTTAAACAGAGACAGCAAAATGGTCTGTAGAATTAGTGATACAAACCCAGAGAAGAAGATGAAAACCTGCAGAACGAGTACAAGTTAATATGTCTTGTAAGCATAATAGTAGAATTTCAATCGTTAAGAAACTAAAAAGCAATCATTTTTCTAGTTACCAGGATAAGGTATATAAATGAAATGACAAACCAAATCTACAAAGAAGAAAGAACTGAGCTGGAACTATCGCCTTACCGAGTGCTTATTTGAACCAAGCTGTCTCTCAAAGACTCGGAAGTAGTACAGCAAATACACGCCAAAGAACAGTTCTGGGGTGGACGAGAAGGCGAAACTCGATATGATTAGCTTCCATATCCGAAACTTCTCGAAAATATCCTACAATGAAATTGGCATAAGATTATAAAATACAATCGTTTTTTTCATGACAATTACCAGCCTTTCACAAAAAGGAAGATACTTTAATAATAGTTAATCTCCAGCCAGAGACACTCAAAAACAAGAAGCTTTTAAACAATTAAACATCTTCCAGGGTGCAAGGCTATTGACATACACAATCATATGATATGAGCAGAGGCAAGTTATCTATTATCAAACTATCTAAACATCATGGTTAGATTAGAAGCCCAAATCTGCTTAAGCAATCCATCTGTTTGAAGCCTAAAGATTATGGGTTTAGTTGCTCCCCCCCCCCTCCTCAATAAAGCAAGAACCTTTGAAACTGAAGTGGAAACCTAACATAAAAAATGATGGTGATTCCTAACATAAACAATTGGTACCAACGCAGTAACGAATCAGATCCTACTTCTTGTGTAAACCTATAAGAGCTTGAAATCGAATGAGAGTAAAGAGAAGATTCACTACTACCTGGTAAGACAAGCCGAGCTTAGAAGAACCTCCTCGGATCCCGAAGAAGACAGTGAAGAGGGCGCTCGTGATGACGAAGGCTCTCGTGACCGGAGCATTATCTGCAAAGTTCGAAACTTTCGATCATCAAACGAAAACCCATGATGATAAACACAAATCGCAGAAGCTGATCGAAGGAAAGGAGGGATGGGTGCGTACTGAAACCAGAAGGACCTCCGTTCATCGTAATCGGATGAACAGCAAAAGTCAAAACTCGCGGAATTGAATCTGGAATTTGGCGATGGATCGAGTGGGTTTCGTTTCTCCTCGAGTCGTCGTCTCCGATGTGTTTTCTTTCTACCAAAAGGAAGGAAGGATCTTTCCTGGAATTTCAGTAATCTCTCCTATTCAAACAAACATCACTCAAAATCTAAATGATATTTTCTTTTGTTACCAAAAAAAAAAAAAAAACTAAATGATATTTCCTTTTTTTTTTTTTTTGGTCGAAATCTAAATGATATTTCCTTTTGTTTTCTAAATGATCATTTTTCTTTTTCTAAAAAGGCCATATAATAAAATAATAATTAAACTTTAATTATAAATATATAATTCAAGTTAGATAATTTTCTATAACTCTAAACTAATAGCATTTCAAAGTATATATAATTATTGTTAAAAAATATTTTTTACAATACGTAATTTTGTTTCTATTAACAAAAGAAATGTCCATTAAGAATTAGGATCTTATCATTTAGAGATAAGTTAAAATAAATAAAATCAGCAAATAATCTGGAATATTTGTATCCTTTTGAGAAATAATTATCAGCATATGCTATAAATTAATTAAATAATATTACAAGTAAGACCTTTACTTTTCCTTTTTTCTTGTAAATTTAACAAGCATCTGTTATGTATGTATATATTATATAGGCATAAGTAGTTGTAGAATTCTATAAAAAATATGTGAGAATTTTTTAAAAAAAGTTCTTAGAACCCTTATTTATAGAGTTTCATAATAATTGTGGACCCTACATATATTTATATGATATACATACATATATAGATACATAATACATATATTTAAAAACTCAAAGTGAAAATTCCTAATGGAAATAGTCTAAGGCCATCTGCATCGGCGAGAGACTTTCCCAAGTCTCTTGAAATATATTTTAAGATTTCAGAATATTATCCATTTAAAAACTGACAGCTATGTTGTAAGTTTCTTATGAAGAAACGAACGTCTCTTTGGGACGAATCGACCCTTCACCGTTTCCCTTTAATTTATATTGTTTTCTTATTTTAGTTATTAATTTATCTTAAGAGATGTGATGAGAAACGAAGCGTTGCGCATGCCCTAAGAGCATCTGCAGTGGAGATTTCTCGTATGAGTCTCTCAAGTTTCGAGAATTTTTTTTTTAAAAAAATTATTACTTTTGGTGAGAAATTCTCAGCTAGAGACCTCCACTAATGAAGTTCTAAGTGTGATAAACCCTTCTTTCTCTAAAACCAGTGGTCTGTTTCTGTTTATGTTTTCTTCAAGCAAAGCCATATATATATACACACTTTCTCTAAGTCTGTTTTCTTTTTAATTTATATTTTTTTGTCTACAGTCAAAGTAGAAATTCCAAAATTAATTAAATGAGATTGCTATATCTTATATAAAACTTAAATCTATAATTTTTAATCTAAAACTTGCGAAGGCCACAAACGCTTCCACGTAGAAACCTCTTCCTCTGTACCCAATTTCTTTACACCACCGTAAAAACCGCTGACTTCATTCCCCGTCTCACGGTGCTCCTTCCGGTTCAACACCGTCGTTTTCCACGGCGACTCTGGTCTGAACTGTCTAAACTCCATCACCACATTCTCTGCCCAATTTATAAAAAACACACAGAAACATATATTCATTCCCTTTCAAACATTTCTGAAGTAAGAATATAATAAGTTTCCTAAATGTTACCATCAGAGATGCAACGGCAAGTCTCTTCTCCGACACAGTTTTGAAGGTGGCCCACAACTCCGAACCACCAACCATAAGGGAACTCTTTAGTTCTTCTCCATTGAATCTCAAAATGGTCCCCAGGTCTTAGTCTCTGCAAACAGTCAGACACGTGTAGGTCACGTGACTCTGTCTCCACTAGAGCTGGTCTCAATCTCTGCCACGTCACGTTTTCTTCCGCCGCACGTCGACCATGCGCCGAGTATCTGAAAAAATGATGAGGAACATTAAGAGATATCACATGAGAGAAACAAGTTTTGTAGAGTGTCTTTCTTTACCTTGCTTGAAATGTATCAGTCTTGGAATCGTATCTGACTTTAGCATCGTAACACGACATCATGAAACCAACATGTCCGTTCTGTACCAAACCAAACATATATTAATGATTTAAACCCTGAGAACGTGAAGTTTTTTATTTATTTATTTATGTTAATTCAATTATTAGACCATTTCCAACCCCTAGAGAAACTCTAAAATAAAAGAAAAAAATAGAGATGGTTGTGGAAATGTTCTTACCTCTCGGTTGTAGACCTGAGCAGGAAACCAAAACTTGCCACTCTCAAGATTCGAGTACCAATACATCACAGAATCAATAGGAGATGATGATGATGAGCCTCTGTTGTGGCAACCATGGTTTGTTTTTAACCATGAAAAAGGTTTAAGATTTGCAACAAGCCTCGACCTCCACTGTTGTGTGTTACTTCTACTACTGCTTGGATTCGAGTTTCTGAGACATGCCATTAGCGTGGCGACATGAGTTTTCCACTCTTTAACCGCTGCATCACCCATTAGTCTCCCCCATTTATTCTCCATGTGCTTCTCCCAAAGATGGTCGCTCACACATTTATCTCTTAGCTCAGAGCAAACACAAGTCATAGCACATAGCTCAGAAGGGGAAAGCTTCTCTAAGATGCAGTCTAAGGTTAACTCAGGCAAATCCAGCAGTGACATTTTGTTTTCATCATCTTGATTCTTCTTCTTTCTTGCTTTCCTTCTCCATGCTAATGTTGTTGTTAATCCATTAGAATAGATAATGTTTCTTGCGAGCCAAGAAACTATGAGTAACCCACAAATAGTGTTGGAGAAACAAAACGAAAGGATATTGAGGTACTTGTTCTCCATTGAAAACAAGAAATCTGGTAGAAAAGATAAAGAGAGAGAACAAAGTGACAATAACATTAGTGGCTAGAGAGAGAGATTTGAAGGCTCTTGTATTGCCTTTAGGGTGATTCACACGCAATTGAAGAGGAGTTGTCTCATGTGGCTCATGCTTTGCGTGTGTGTCCTGTGTATTTTACAAGTATGAAGCAATATGCAAGGAGTCTTGAAGACTACTGGGGTTTATAGTTTTGTAAATATTCATTCGTTGTGAGACTATTAAATTTTAAAACATTGAATTGGGTGAGCAATAAATAAATACTGGTGGGAGTTAGGTGGGGGCAGAGGAAGAACCAATGTTGTTGGTTTGGTCATTAAAGACTCCATTGGCATTACCATGAGAGACAAAGACCTTAAAGAGTTTATGTCGTGTGTGTAAAAGCTGGTGCTGGGTGCACCTAACTTAATATTTAAACTATTCATAATTATCAACAACATCTACTGGATTCGTAAACGCCTTCCCAACGACTTAACCTTTTTCTTTGTAGACTATTTCTACCAAAGTTCCAACTACTTTTGTGTATATGTTTTAAAGATTATGGAACAAAAAGTGGGTTTAGGGATCTATCCACGTTATCTTTAGAAGTCTTAAAGCCACAATCTCACGAAATCAAGACCGACTTTGGTCAACTCCTGTTGGGTGGTATTTCAACTAAAAGTGAAGTGGACTATACGACAAATGCAGTTGATTAGATTTGGAAAGAAACAATAGTTTTTTTTCCCTAAGTAGAGAAACTAACACTCTTTAAGTTATAGATAACCTAAGGGTGAATTCAAGCCCCACATGGCCTTAAACAATTCCCTAAGCTGGTGTTGTTGGTGAACTCCTTATCAGCATTACCAGGACAAGAAAACAGAGTAATCTGAAGCTTCTGAAACCTTCTCTTTTGACATGAGTCTCTGATGCAAGAGTATTTTAAGCTCATAGCCATTTCATTTATTCAGGAAGTGAAATAAAGGAAGGTGAGGTTTCTTTCTTACCATCAGCTTGTTTGAATGTTTCTTGCCATTCAATTAACATACTGTCTAAATGTATTTGCAAATTTGCACACTTAACAGATAATAGTAATAGTACATATTATGTAACCAAACTTTTCCTTGTTTCCTCTACAACAGCTTTTTTTTTTGGTCTGCAGTCATGTGAACCGTTCTACTAAGGTTCTTCTTATTCTCTGCATCATCAAATCGAGGCACAGATATCTTGTTTGGTTTCTTCATGCAAACCAGCCAGTTCCACTGTTCAGCAATTTAACTATTCTCCAGAGTTTTGCTACAATCTAACTAAGCCTTTAGGATTACTCTTGAGGTCAAGGAGGACAATTAATGTACCCAGCCCCCTAACCTGATAGATTGCAACCAAAACCATGACAATTTATCTACTGGAATTTGGTCCAATAGGCTTCTTTTATTTATTTTTGCAGATATGGATTTTGAGAATGGAGAAGGTTTTGATTTTATAATCCACTTTAATGGGCTTTCTCAATCAAGAAAACACAAATCATACTACTGTTTTGGCCTTTTGGGTCAAAAGTTTTCAGATTTAGAATTAGTTAATTTGTTGCACAAAAAAAAAATTAGTTAATTTTGTCCTATGAAAGAATTATACTCAAAACATAGAAAAAGCATATAGATCAAAAATATAAAATCAGATCCTAAGTAGATTTAGTACTCGCTACTATTTTCTGCGACGAATAACAAAGAACAAAACTTAAAGGGGTCGATCCAAAAGACTTCTTCTGGTCGAATCAACTTCATAGAACACATAGCTCCAGAGAACGTTATCAACTTCGTGGACAATAACTCCAAGGCACTTTAGGCACGTATCAACTTCATAGATTCGATCAGAAGAAGTCATTTGGATCGATTCGTTTACTTCAAAGTCAACACATATGTCCACGAAAGCCTTTTTTTTTTTACCTTTTTAGTTTCCCAGTCCTTTTAGTTCTTTTTGTTCTGTTTCAACAATTTATTCGGTTGTGGTATTACTGCCATCTCTGTAATAAGGCCAAAATTAATGTTTCATCGCCATCAACGTAGTTGGTCATTAGCTGCTATAAGCAAGCTTTCGCCGACAAATTCTTCATGCATTTTTAGTTGGAGAAAAATGTGAGTCGTTTGAAATAATGAGATTGAGATAAATGTGATTTTTCTTTCATTTCAAGGATTTAATTTCTCATTAAACCGGATAATGTATATATTGGTTATAAACATACTATTTTTTTTTTCGAAGGTGATTGCTGAACCTAATCAACTGATACACAATACTTTTACTTCCTTAAAATTCAGCTTAAATTACAAGTTGAACCTCACCATTATAGTGAAGAAAGTGTACTACTGTAGTAGTTAAAGGAAATTATTATTAGGAGTAAAGGGATGGTGGAAATTAGAGGTCCCGCATTAACATTAGACCGATTTTAAGAGACCTTTTTAATTAGGACCTGACCACACAGCACATACCTCCTCCCTCTTCCAATAGTCCACTTGGACCCTTCATTTAATGTCAATCACTTCTCAAATTATAAGCTTTTTTCTTTCTTTCTAATCATATTGTAGTGTTACAGTATGAAATTTATATTTGGCAATGAGATATACAACGTCATACTTGAAGTTGGAGCCAGGGCTGGTTGGGGCATAGAGCTAGACAGTTTGTATTGATATCTATGCTCACCAATTGAATTGATTCTAATTGAATAACTTCCCATTCTGCATCGTATATACATACCAAGTGAGTAAATTGTATATATATCGAAACAAATGAAGAGGTTATTAGCATTTTAGTTTGATCTTTTTGTGTAGCAAGGTATGTAAAACATATGAGACATGTTCACTAATAGTATCTCACAATATCATTATTTTCAGACCATTTGACAGTACACCATCTAGTTTGGATGGTCTTATCATCTTTCTTGTCCAAAGATTATTGTTAATAAATGCTATTGGATGTACTATTGTTTTAAAGATGTACCTAACTTCATGAGTATTCCCTTAATTTTAAAGATGTAAATTCATGAGTTTAATTGGTAACTTATCTTTCTCAAAAAATAAAAATAAAAAATTGGTAACTTAGCAAACAATATACAATAGACGAAACGAACGTAACGACATGTTTAACATAAAACGTGGTAAGCATGCCGAACAAATTCACTGAAGGTACACAAAGATGCGTATCTACCGAACTTGTCGGTTAAAAAGAGTCAAGAAGAAATATTAATTTAATTTTGGATTAATGCATGGATGGTAAGTATCAACGTAATTACGTGATGAAGTCCTGGACCTTCCATGGTTCCCGCGAAGGTTAAATTTGTTTTTTCTTCTTTTTTTTTTGTTTGTTTGTCAGCATTTGTTTTTTCTTCTTTGTCTTTCCGTATTTGTGTAATTTGTCTTCAGTTTCACTTATATAATTAAGGTGGTGACATCACTATCGTCGGGTCAAGTGACGTCATGGCGTCTATGTGTCTAAATCACCAATATAGACGTGGCGCTTCTGTGGACCCTCTTGGCTATTTGCCGACGGCGGCTTCCACTTCAACTTCACTCCCATTTTTTCTGTCACGCGATTGTTTGGCACGTGCATAACACGTTGAGGAGTCTACTAAAGCTTTTGAATAATTTTGATTAATTGATCTGTTAACTGACACTTAATATTTCGTATTCTTTAACTAACTAATAAGTATATGTTAAAAGAAACATTTAAATGTATACTTATTTATTATTTTTTAATATTTTTTTATTATTACTAATAATTATAAATACATGAATCAAACAGTTATAACTATAGAACAATTTACATCACTATTTTAGATGGTTTGAAGTTAAAGTGCCTATGTGGTTGATTTCAAAACACTAGTTATGTTAATTGATATACTTAAATAATAATGATCAATAGATAATCAATTTTGTTTAGTTTATGAATTTTAAAAAACTGGCTATATTAACATACTAATTAGCTGGGTATAATATCATGTGTAATACCATATTTATATTACTCCCTCCGTTCTTTTATAGTTGACGTTTTAACATTTTAATTTTGTTTCAAAATATTAGTCGTTTCCAGAAAACTAGGCAAATAATAACTAAAAGTGACTTCATTTACCCTTGAATTATAATCTACCGTAAAAATGGTCATTAGTAAAACAAATTTATAAAAAGACTAGAATATGTGTTGTCTTAGTTTCTTAAATTTGTGTGAAAAGTTGTTAAACGTCATTTTAAAAAAACAGAGAGAGTATAAATTAAAAGAAAACATTAAAGAATAGGTATGAAAAGAGAAACGAAAACTCCATATTCCATACCAAGTTCAACTACATTAATAAAGAGAGAGTAGTAAGAAATAAATCACCCTTGTTAAAAGCAAAGCTACTAATCACATGGAGAACTAACGTTGAGTAAAGGAGTAAAAGGCGCGTAGAGTGAACGCGCCGTCGGCTAACAGCAACCGAGGACTCAATGGGACTTTGTGACACTTGTCATTAAATTTTTGTTTGCTTCCTTTCTCATCGCATTCATCTCCACTGTCCTCCCTTAAAAAGAAGCTTATACTTATAGTATTTATATATTTGGGCTAAAAACAAAGAGACCTCACATTCTGGATATTCTTTTTTCTTCTTCTTTTTTTAGGTTCTTTACAAAGAATCAAGAAGATGAAGTCATCAAGCTTAAACCAGAGACAGCCATCTTCATCACCGACGAGAAAACCACCGAAGCAAAAGAGGAAAGCAACGACTAACGATAGCAACAAACCCATCAAAGTCCGTTACATATCGAATCCTATGAGAGTGGAGACTTGCCCTTCTAAGTTTAGAGAGCTTGTTCAAGAACTCACCGGTCAAGACGCCGCCGATCTACCTCCTGAGCCCACCACTTACGCCGCCGCAGCAGATCCCCACCAGGAGGAGATTAATCCTCAGCCGTTGGAAGAAGGGATCAGTGAGTATTATTCACCGTTGGATGAAGAAGAAGTGTTTAATGCTCCACCTCAAATGTCGGCAGGTCTGTCTGCGTTTTTCTCGTCTGGGTTTTACAATGTGAATGCCTTAGGGAGCATTGGCTCTCTCTCAAAATCTTAATATATATATATTTTTTTAAAAGGTGTCACACCAATCAAAAGAAGAAATCGTCTTATAGTTTAGGGTTTCGTCGATACCTATATATATGTATAACATATGGTCTGTGTTTTTTTCCCTTTTGTTGAGAATTATTTGTGTTTGTGAGTAAATAAATCGTGTTCATTTCAAGGAAGAAATATTGCATTTGTTTGATAATTGAGATTCTAAAGTAACATATCAAAAATTTCATTATTGAAACATAAATTGAATGTTCAGTTTGGTGGTAATAATTCTGTAATCAGTTCGAACCCCGTTGTAGAAAATGATCGGGGATGAAACGTCTAAAGCTTTTATGTTTTTCTTTTTTTTTTTGATCAAAGCTTTTATGTTATTATGGACTTTAGTAGATATTTGGATAGATGTATGGTGTATCCCTTTTCTTTTTGGATTTTAGAAGATTTTTAATTTTGGATGGCCCCATCTTTATGTAATAGAACTATGTAGTAATAAATTATTGCTCTAAAATTTCATGAAATCATATGTAGTAGTCTAATATAATAGATGGATGTATGTCTTACGCACTGTGTGTAACTATTTTGCGATTTTTAACATTTAACTAGAAGAGCATCCATTGAACATTAAGACATACATTAAGCCACTGTTTTATAATTTCTGTAAATCATTTTGACTCGCTCATGAGTTATTCCATGAAATCTTATTCCTTTGTGTCAAATTGCATTCATTAGAAACGAAAAACCAATATTCATAACAAAAGTCAACTAGTAATGATAAAAAGTCAACTAACAGTGAAAATTTTATAGTATGCATTTATGAAACACTATTGGTTGAACAATTAAAACATTTGGCAGGACCGGCAACCTTCAAGTCTCGTTACTTCCATCCACCATGTCTTGTCGGTTATGATGAGACTTGGGATATTTGGGTTAAATCATTAAATGAAGAGTACTAATTATGGTTTCATATTTGCGCTAAAACTTTTTAAATGGTTCGATTAATCATGTGTACACCTTGAGTAAATAAGAAATTTCCATTCTACGACAATATTTAATTTTGTAAACTTTTTACTATTATTTTTTGAATATTTCAAACAAGAATTGGATTTTCCTAGTTCCTAAATTATGATATTTTCTAAGATTTTTCTCTCTCTAAAATAAAACTTGTTTATGTGTAGAGAGAAAAAAATCTTAGAAAATATCATAATTTTGAAATAAGCTAGGTCCAGTATTCCCCTCAATCATTTCTAAAGTTTTAATGCTTGGGAATGAATTAGTCAATTCACGTTTAAATAGAAAAAAGATGCCCACAAAAATAAAGAAAATACACAAAAAGCAAACATGACAACTTTGAGAAAGCAAAACCTTTCACTAATCTTATTACGTAAAGTCCAGATTAATCTTAATAAAGATTATTATTAGCATAAACATAAACATTAAACTCACAAAAAGAGAGACTAGATGGTGGGTTCTTCATTCATAGTTCCTAATGATCTTTGCAACCGAAGAGTATGCCCCCAAGATCCCACTTACCAAACCAATTGCCACTATTATCCAACTCAGAATCATCTGGTATCACATAACAAAACACAAGTCATTGTTAATCGTCCCCAAAACTACTTTAAAGAACTGTCAAGAAGAGACTAAAAAAGCTCAGTTTATATACATACCTGTGTTCTTGTAGCTTTGTTACCCATTATCCTCATGAAGCATAGAGCCGGCATTATTATTGCCTGAATCACACATACAATTTACGGGTAAAGACTTTATGACTAGATCCAAGAATGTCTGTCTTCATAAGAACTTTTGTTCTTATGATATCAAGGAAGTAGGGAGAGAAAGATAATGAATGCTAACCACGAGTATACTGAGTATAGATCCTATCAGAGCCATCACAAGACCTAAATACCCAATTTGCAACAAAACAATAGTGAGTCTTAAGTTGAGACAACAAACTCAAAGCCCATGACACTGATAAAGCTTAACGTTCTTACCAAAAAATGGAATAAGGAAAGCAGCACAAACGGAAGAAGCGACCAGTGCTGTTCTTAGAAGAAGAAAGCACCATATGTTCTCTGGCATTCCTTCTGGTAATAATTCTTCTATACCCCTTGCTAGTGGGTTCATCAGAAGAGCGAATTTTGTAAACGGACTCGCTACCTGACGATAGAAAAGAGGAATAAAAAAAACAAAACCAAGATGAAGTGTTTACTGTATAAAAATTCAACTTCCAAAGATGATGGAGAGAGAAACAACTAACCGTTGTCCACTGAGCCACTTTTGAGAAGAACAAGTCCTTTGGCATGTTTAGAGTAATCTGAGACAAGGTGGCTTCACCAAACATGAGATATCCCATGATTCCAACTCCTCCATACATCAAAACACATAAAGCGAAACTGCAACGTAGCCACACACACAACAACAACAACAAGAAGAAAGAAACGTTTTGATTCAAGAAGTAGATCAAAACATAAAAAACTTTGAAAATATATTTGGTTTACGTTATGATCACTGCTTTGGTGAATTTGGTTTTATCAGCCATGGACTGGTATATATTTGGGAACACAGAATGTCCTGAGTAGCAGAATCCATAGATACCAATAGCAAATGGTATCCCATTCCATTTCACAGCATGACCAGTGTGATTAAACCCTATCCCGCCTGTTGCCCCGAGGAAAAACGTGCTCACTGTTATCAAAACACTTGCAAGAACTCCACCAGCTGTTGAAACACAAATAAGCTGATTAAAGATTCTTGATTAAAGAAATAAATGTAATATAAGATAGAAAATAGCAGTTAATTTTGACCTGAGAGGTAGGAGATGATGCGAAGATCCTTCAGCCAAACAGTTGGAAGAACGATGAGAGCAGTCAAGATTCCAAATAAATGCTTAGAGTCGATATGGATACCGAGCCAATCCACTGATGTACCAGGGAAAAGCTCGGTCAGGTTATCACCTTCCAAGATGATGAACTCCACACAATATGACTACAAAAGAAGTAAACAAAGATTCTATCTTAAGTTCACATTGTGCAGACAGAAACAAGCATTAGAAAGAAGCTTCACTTACATATAGTTCAGTGTACAATAGCACCTGAGATAAAACACATTGCAGATGTTATAATGAATGCGAAAAGATAATGCAGAAAAAAATGATAAATGAAAAAAGAAGAATGAGATAAAGATTTAACATGGTTCATCAAATTGGCTATGTCTACAACGAATGATACCGAGTCATACCATATTCAAAACATATCAGTCTAACCAAAAAACTTACATATATTAATTTATCGAATATTAATTAGTAACTTACACATATGAGAATACGACCATATATCCCAAAAGCTGCTTCTCCAATATCAGGATAAGTGATTAAACCAGTTTTGTTCTCGAAACACTCTTTCATCAGAGTAGCTGTGTAACAACATATAACAGCAAACAAAACAAGAATCACCATCCCTGCCCAACCAGCTTCTTTCAGTGTATAAGGTGTTGAAAGAAGTCCAACTCCAGCCATTACATTAATCGCTGTAACCATTAAAGAATCAAAAAGTCATAAGTGGTGACGATCTATTTCTCCATCAGAACTATATATAGTATATTAGGGTGGTTACCATTGAAAATGGTTTGAGTTAAGCTGCAGCCATAACCTCCAATGGCTAATTCTTCAGCAAAAGAGCCTCTACGAGACCAAACAGATTGTGCAGCTGAGGCTTTGTCGGATTCTTCATTCCTCTCAGGGAGGAAAGGAGCTTTAGACTCAACATCTAGATTACTTCTGCTCTGTCTGTAGAAACTCGGCTTCTGACTCGCATTGTAGAAACTTGGATTACTCCTGAGAGATCCGAAGATTGGTGATGCAGCAATCGTGTATGAATCAGTCGTTTCCCTGATTAAAATCAAACAAGATTTCAAATAAAAACAGACTCACAAGATCTCATGATTACAATATATATAAAAAAAACGTTAGAATATATATTACCTAAAGCTCTGAGGCCATTGAACCTGGGAAACGAAGGTATCCTCTTCGTCGTCACCAGGAAGATCTGCGACATCGCTACGATCAGTTTCGCTGTCGTTCTCGTACTTGCTGCTGTCTTCATCGTCTTCGAACGTAAACTCTTGTTTCTTCTCCATTTGCGAGTGTTTTTTTCAAAGAAGGAAAGAAACTGTAGAAAGAAAGAAAAGATCACACACGGAAAAGGAAACAGAATAATTTAGAGAAGATCTCAATCTCTCCTTTGATTGATGTTTTTTTTTTGTGTGTGTGTTTGAGACAGAGTGGGATCAAGAAGTTTACAGAGAGAAGAGAGGAGAGGAGGTGGCGAGAGAGACTTAAAATTCTCTGACTCTGTTTTGCGAGTTGCTTGCCTTGTTATAAGGCGGGAAGTGGTGACTTGGCAGCAACGATGGAGATTTTTGAGTATTATTATTTTAAGATTAAAAATAACGAAAAAGTAAAATTAAAAAAAGTAAAAAAAGTTTTTCATCTTTTTTTTTGAAAATACAAGGGTTAAACCCGAGTCTATTAAAGACAGAGACCTAACTCCGGGTGGAAGGTGCAGCGCACGGGATAGATCCTCTCCCTGAGTATTCAAATGGACCGAAAAGCAGTAGTCTATATCTGTGTAAAATGATCAGAAAAGTGTGATTTAGTTTCGCATGACAGGTAAATCGAACCTGAAATGTGGTGACTTGAGCGCCCTTCCCATATCCGTGTAAAGTTTTTCATCTTAAACACTTTTTTTAGATTAGATTTATTCTTTATGTATGTAAAATTTAATAATAAAAATTAAATTATATTGATACTTTCGTTTATCATGTTCAAGATCGAGATTCCATTATGTGTTAAATGTTCTAGAAATCTTCTCAAGTACATGAACATAGAGAGACTGTTTTTTTGTTTGTTGTAAAACTGTTTTTTTTTATAACAAATTTTGATTAGGAAAACAACTAATCATCATGAATGTTGCTGGATTCTTATGCTTAGTACTTACTAAAAACTCATTCGTTGATTTGAATCTTAATGTCTCAAAAGAGTCCAAATTAAGAAGAAGAAAAAAGATTTGAGTGACGCGAAGTCGACGAGGGAATTGGGTGTAATTGAAATCGTTGTCAGTAAGAAATAGAAATACGTTATCTCTATGTCGTGGCATGTGGTTTTCTACAAGTGTCAAAGCTTCATATGGTTCATTTCATTTTTAATAGTTTATCCTTTGACGCAAATGTAATGTTATTTTGGTTAACTTTCTCCAATGAACTTTTAAACATGGACTTATTAAAGATAGATATGCATGCCTCTTCCACGTTGATATTTTGCAAAATCAGGAGAATCTCTTCCTTATGATGGTGTATGTCATTTTTAGAAGAAAACCAAAATTTGTTGGTTACAAAAAAAAAATAGTAACGGATTATTTGAATCATTCTACTACAATTTGGCTTTAAAAAAGTTAAATAGTGACCGCATATTTAAGAAATACATAAACTAATCTTTACTATGAGCAAAATAAGTAAAAAAAATGATTTTCTTTATATATAGAAATTGAAATTGACTCTCCACTTTTTCTCTTGATTTTTATGTTCACCTGTCACGTTTCCGGTACGTGGCTTATCGATCAGGAAATGCCAAGATACTGAGCCCACCTCACAAGTCACAAGTCACGCCTCCAACATTTATTTCTCAGTATTATCCTTCAAATGTGTTAGAATATTTTTTAAAAAAAAGAAGTTATCACAATATGGGTCAAGCCCTCAATACCGGTTCGTTCTTTCTTTTTCTCCCTCAATGTCACTAGTCTTTATATGTTCATTGATGAAATATATACTTTAGTGGTTATGGTTTGTGTTTTTATTTGGTTTTACTTAAAAATGGAGCGAAGCAAAAGGGAATGGTGAAGTAAATGCGAAAGACTTGGAAGCTATGGCAGAAAAATGCTACCGCAAACGCCTCGAAGAACAAAATGATGAGGATCAAGAATGGTCTTTCGGTGACTTCTACCGCATTGTAGCTGAAGCTGTCGAGTAAATATTATTTTTCTCCTTTTCCATTTTTTTTCTATGTATCATCAATTCACCATCAAGTAACAAGTTTGGATATCGATTTAATTCGGCTTAGAGAATTTATTAAGAGTTAATCCAACATTCAATAACGATTTTTTCCCCCTGAAAATTGAGTTCTGGCACCGGTCTATTTGTAAGTAAATACTGCATATAATTAAAAAACCACAATGAATCAAGGCAAATAGTCAGCATCGGGATATTATGAATATGATACTATGAACCTAAAGATAGATTCCATGTGACGTGAGTAAACCTATTTATATATCTATTTGGTGTTGACAGGGAAATTAATAGAAGACTCGGTGGTACCCAACTTAAGGTGCCAAGTGTTGATAAACTACAAGAAGCTTATGAGGTAAAGTCTTCAATTTCTTATCTTTGCTCATTATATACTTTTCCTATCTTAGACCATGATTAACCCTAAGAACCCCAATTGGGGTTCTTAGGTTTTTTTTTTTTTTTCTTTTCTTTTTTTTCAAAAAAAAAAAAAAAAAAAGTTAACCAATCGTGGATCGCCACGTGTCCGTGGGACCCGTGAACAGTGCAAGAAACTCTTAAGAATCGGTTCTTATTTAAGAGTTTTAAGAACCGGTTCTTACACTATTCATGGGACCCATCTCCCTAAGAACCCCTCTAAGAACCCCCTTTAATCATGCTCTTAACTTTGCCACCTCAAAACAAAACAAAACAAAACCTTAAATTAGTTGTATTCAAATTTTGAAGCAAGAACACTATGGATTTTAGACCATAAACTGACAAAGCCAAAGCAGAGGAGTACGTTTCCATGAAATATCATTCATATTATCTCTAAACATGATTATAATAATTATATATATATATATATATATATAATTTTTGTATTGGTAAAATATTCATATTCTGCATTAAAAATCTGCATTCAAAATTGAATTATGATAATAAAATATCATGGTATCTCAGAGACATGCATATTATCTCTAAAAATGATTATAATAATTATATATTTTTTTATTTGTAAAATATGTCATATTCTGCACTAAAAATCTACATTCAAAATTGAATTATGATAATAAAATATCATGGTCTAACCATATCACAGAGACACAACCTTGGTGGGGGAAAGAGATACCGAAAGAAGAGTTTTGATTGGAGCTGGGTTCACTGGCGTTGGAGGAGTAAAAGAGTTTCTCTTCTTCATCTTTAGAGTTCCTGCCTTTGCCGTCTTCCTCAAGAACAGCATAGCTCCTACCTCCATTCTGAATTATTTGTTCATCCCTGCCGTCACCTCAGCTAGTGTCTTCCTCCTCGCCAAGCTCAACAAGATATGAATCTATTTGTTTAATATCTTATAGCTTTGTGTTGTCTTTTAAAAGAATCTGTACTGGATGATGATTATGAGTGTATTTGAAATACATAGAAACAAGGATGACTGGGAGCTGAAATTTTCATGTTTTCGAAATCGTTTGCTATAGATTTCATGCACTGAAAAGAAACGAACTTTGAGTTAACTCTGTTTTTGACCTTTGACATGTTCAAATTTGAGAAGTTACTCCGTCTAGGTTAGCCTACTTGTAAATTAAACTTCATTGTCTTTTATAAGAAATGTCTTTGCGTGTGAGGGAAGCAAAGAGATGCTAAATATAGAGAATCTGAGGGCCTTGCTTGTTTCTCAAAATCTTAAGGCGTTCATTGGTTTGAGGACATGAACGAGTCCTTCTTTGAATAATGGTAAAATTAGTTCTAAAAAAAAAAAACTGATAGAAAAAGATGAAATCTCGGAGACATTTGTTTTTCTTTTTTAACTCTTTTGTGGCCTTTAGTTATCCTCTCTTTTTCTTTGTTTGGTTTGGAACATGGTTCAGAGCAATATTCGATCAAACAATGCTACAATGTGAAAGACAAAGAAAATGAGCAGTGAAGCTTATTTTTGTTGATTTTTAGGGTTTGTGGTACATCTTTAGGATTGTTATCTTGACAAGAAAGCTCATATTTCTTGGTGCAAATAACATAAAGTTTGTTTAGACAGAAATTTTCTTAGTTTTTAATACAATGAGCAAGGAACAAAGCTATGTTCTAAAAGCATGGGAGGTGACCGTGCGGAAGACCCAACAAGCAAAGAAGCGGGCGAACAGCGTTTTTGGGACAGTATCGGTAGCTCCACATACGGACAACGATGTTACAAGTGATGAAAATGATGACGAGACCACCACAAACAGAAGCAGCTTAGAAGAATTTTATCTTGCAGAGAGAGTACTTCCCAATGGTGACTACTACACAGGACAATGGTACGACAACTTTCCTCACGGGCAAGGTAAATACCTCTGGACAGACGGCTGCATGTACATTGGTGAGTGGTACAATGGAAAAACCATGGGGCATGGAAAGTTCGGGTGGCCATCTGGTGCAGCATACGAAGGAGAGTTTAAAAGTGGTTACATGGATGGTATTGGCACATACACCGGTCCAAGTGGAGATGCTTACAAAGGTCAGTGGGTGATGAACCTGAAGCATGGACATGGTGTCAAGAGTTTTGCCAATGGAGATGCATATGATGGTGAATGGAGGAGAGGTTTGCAAGAAGGTCAAGGAAAGTATCAATGGAGCGATGGGTGTCATTACACTGGTGAATGGAAGAATGGTACTATTTTTGGTAAAGGAAGCTTTGTATGGACAAATGGGAATAGGTATGATGGGTGTTGGGATGAAGGGTTCCCTAGAGGTAATGGGACATATAAATGGGATGATGGGAGTTTCTATGTTGGTAACTGGTCTAAAGATCCTGAGGAAATGAATGGTACTTATTATCCATCAGGAAACGAAGGGAATCTTGAATGGGATCCTAAAGATTTGTTCAACAATCTGAGTGAGTACACAATCTGCAGTGGGGAGAGAGTTCCTATGCTGCCTTCACAGAAGAAACTTTCTGTTTGGAACTCTTCTAAGCGTGTAGAGAAGCCTAGGAGGATGTCAGTTGATGGGAGGGTAAGTGTGGGTGTAGATAGAGCGTTTGAGAAGATGAATATGTGGGGGAATGATACAGGTGCAGGAGGTGCTGATATGAGGAAGGAGTTGGACGCAGAGTTCATGAGATTGGAGGCTGAAGGTCTTCAGAGTCTCAAGTCAAGCCCTGTCCCAATGAAACTGCCAAAAGCAGGGAGGAAGCAAGGGGAGACTATATCCAAAGGCCATCGCAATTACGATCTTATGCTTAATCTACAACTAGGAATCAGGTAAATATGAGAGAGCCTATATGTGTTTCTAAGCTATATAATATGAGCAATGCTTCTTTTTGTTTGTTTCTACAGGCATTCTGTGGGAAGACAAGCTCCAGCTGCATCTCTTGATCTGAAGCCTTCAGCTTTTGATCCAAAAGATAAGATATGGAGGAGGTTTCCACGTGAAGGAACTAAGTACACACCTCCACATCAATCTACTGAGTTCAAATGGAAAGATTATTGCCCATTAGTTTTCAGGTTCTACCTTAAAAGCTACTCTTCTTTTTCACATTGCTACTAGTTATGTCTTTCTTGTGCTTTTACTTCTGCTTATGATTTAATATTCCAGGAGCTTGAGGAAGCTATTCAAAGTAGACCCAGCTGATTATATGTTGTCCATCTGTGGGGATGATGCTCTCCGAGAACTCTCATCCCCTGGTAAAAGTGGGAGCTTCTTTTACTTAACAAATGATGATCGTTACATGATAAAAACAATGAAGAAGTCTGAAACAAAAGTGAGTTATTCTCAAGTTATCGGTTTCTATTACCAAGTACTTGTGTTGCATATACTGAAACGTCTATTTTGGTTCTTCTTGACGTAGGTGCTTCTGAGGATGCTTGCAGCATATTACAATCATGTTAGAGCATTTGAAAACACTTTGGTGATCAGATTCTTTGGTCTACACTGTGTAAAATTGAATGGACCAACCCAAAAGAAGGTAGAGATACAAAACATCAACACTAAATGTGACATGGCTCTAAGAAAGGGCTGGTTTGATCTCATATCTCTCTTGGTCTAATGCAGGTGCGGTTTGTCATAATGGGTAATCTGTTCTGTTCTAAGTACTCTGTTCACAGACGCTTTGATCTGAAAGGATCATCTCTTGGTCGTACCACTGACAAACCAGAATCAGAAATAGATTCAAATACCATCTTAAAAGACCAAGACCTAGGTTTCATTTTCAGATTGCAGAAAGCATGGTACCAAGAATTCATCAGGTCAAGAACCACTATTCTCTACTCTTCATTAGGTATAATAGTATGTGCTTCTCTCACTTCTCGTGGCTTATTGTTCACGTTACAGGCAAATTGATAAAGACTGCGAGTTTTTAGAACAAGAGAGGATCATGGACTATAGTCTTCTAGTGGGGATTCACTTCAGAGAAGCTTCTGTCGCTGGAGAGCTGATTCCTTCTGGAGCTCAAACACCTATTGGTTTGCTTCTGTCAAATCAAATAACCTGTGGTTTTGAATCACTTACAAAGGCAAAAAGATGATTGTTATCTTTATTTACAGGTGCATCTGAAGAAGAAGCAGGCCCTCGTCTCTCTAGAGCAGAGGTTGATGAACTACTTTCAGACCCTTCAAGGTAATAATACAACACAAGAGAACAATACTAACACTGTTTGAACTCAAAAAGAAAAACACATAAACATTGTTGTTGCAGGTGGGCTAGTATTAGACTGGGAACCAACATGCCAGCGCGTGCAGAGAGAACGATAAGGAGAAGCGAGAGTGAGATTGAGCTTGTGGGAGAGCCAACGGGAGAGTTCTACGAAGTGGTGATGATCTTTGGTATTATTGACATTCTTCAGGATTATGATATCAGCAAAAAGCTTGAACACGCTTACAAGAGCATACAGTATGATCCTACCTCCATTTCAGCAGTTGATCCAAGACTCTACTCGAGGCGTTTCCGTGATTTTATATTCAAGGTCTTCACAGATGACAACTGAAACGAGGGTTCCTATTGTCTTTGTGCTTTTTTTTAGGTTTCTTGTGACTTTCTTGTGTCACAAGACACAAGAAAACAGGATGCACAATTTTACATACAATTATATTTTTGACAAAGGCTCTGCAATGACTCCTAATTTGTTTCTTTTTTTCAATAAAGAAATAGAGTATAGATTCCAGTATTTCCCATTTACTTATCTATATTAATACTTTTTCGTATTAATTAGTACTCCCTCTGTACCATTTTAAGTGGTATTTAAGATTTTTAATTTTGTTTCAAAATAAGTGATGTTTTCATTTTTTAGACAAAAAATTAATGATGTTTAACATTTGTGATCAATTATATAATACATCATAATTTTCTATTGGTTGATTTTATTTGATTTAATGATAATTTTATGTAAATAAAATAAATTATATAAAATTTTGTACTTTCTTAATATGTGTGTATTTACCTTAAAACTCACTTAAAATATGAAACTGAGGGAAGTACTATGTATTCATTCATTCAGTTCAGTTCATTAATTACAATTCTTCATATCATATTACGTATCCTCTCACAATCTCTACGCCCGGTTTTGATTCATCTCCAATATTTTCGTCTGCTCAATTTAGTTTTGAATCCAACTTTTGAGTTAATCGGTATAAAAACTAAATGTTGAAATAAAAGATCAGATTCCTTACATATACGTTTTTGACATTCTGACAAAAAGGTCTTAGATTATCTCTAGCGACGCATGTTCGTTGAACGCTTAAAATTTTAATACTGCATTTTTTCTTCAACTGATACCTTTTGTTTGTCCCTCGTTAGAGGTAATAAGGGTCACGATGAGAAAGGTACGTGTGTGTTGGTTGACAAAAGATTTAATTCAGTTGATGTTTATTCCCTCTTGTCTCAGCTCTCACGTGGAATCAAAACAGAGATATAGCTGACACGTGTGAAGGTGTTCCATGAAATTTTCCAATCTTTGAAATATAGAAAGTTCTTTAAGCACCAACAACTGGAATTGACACGTTCATTGCATCCTCACCGAAAGCAGTAGATGTCAGTTTACTATTTTTACCAAAAAAAACAGAAAATATGATTTAAGGAGAAGATCAGTGTAAGTTCATTGCATTATTCGAGGGAAATCGTTACGTCCTCTCTTCTCTTCCCTCCTTAACTATGCATTGTATTTTCCCTTTCCGTTTTAATTCGGTTTAAAAAAAACTTTCTCCCTATAGATTTTATGAATTTCTGCTGTTAGTTCTGATTGTTTATTACTAGACGAAATAAATTATTACCGTCTTAAATTTTTCTTTTGTATTCGAAAAATTGATATTTTACATTATAACTAATATATTTATTTTTAGAACTTAAACTTAAACTAAAATGTAAAATATGAGTGATAGAACTTTATTGGTAAAACTAAAACATAATGAAAAATATATTTAGTTTTTTAATATGTGTGAAAATTTAGAATAACATAATAAATATTTTTTCATATACAGAAAGGTTGTTTTTTAAAAGGGAAATTTTAAAATAAAGACTTTCTTTGAGAAACTAAAAGCTTCTCCCCTTTTCTAAAGTAAAAATAAATATTTTGTATGAATTTGGTACATTTATTTTAATTAACGTCAGAGTATCTAAGATTTTTTTGGATTTTCCGATAAATAAGTCTTCCATGCAGATTTACGCAGTCATATATATATAGAAAAAATATTTATGTTTTGGCACTCATTATATCAAATCATTTAAAAAAACAAGGATCCGTACGTCGGGATATCCAGTCTATCGAGAGTGAGTCGAGCGAGAATTGATTCCTTAATGAATGAGTGACACGTTACAGAAGTATTCTATAAATACAAATAACAAAAATGAACTCGAAATTATGATAGTGCATGCATATTTTGTTTAAAAAAATGCTTGTTTACTTCGATAACGTAAACGTATTTAGAAAATTCATGTTAAAGTGAAATTTTGAAATCCCGAATCTTATCCATATAGGAATAAGAACATTATAAACTACACTTGAAATTTTACAATGACTCGTATTCAACTCAAATTCTCAAAGAGAGAGAATGAAAAAAAAACATTAAAACAAGAAAAACATCAAATGAAACTGCATGGATTCACATATTTTGTCAAATGGAACAAGAAATTAAAACCCATTAAACGAAGACGCATGTTACATGCGAGTGTCATTTCTATCGTTGTCTCACGATCACATTACTTGACAAGAGGTATTGTCAAAGGAAGAAGAAGAGAGAGGAGGATAGTAGATGGCTAAGTAAATAAGCATCAGCATCAACACCACCGGAATTCCCATCAGAATCATCGGCGGCGGCGGAAGTGGCGGAAGAACGGCAGGAAAAACCACCAAGAGCACCATCATCACCACTCCGATCATAAACATTCCGATGATCCTTATTATATAACTTTGTGAAGCTTCTTTTCTTCCTCTAAATCTTGGCTTTCGATGTTCCTGCACATATATGTGTTGTTATTATATATAATGAAAATTCTATATGTAAATATTTTGTCCGTTTTGCTTTTTATGTGTATGAGAGAAAAAGACGTTACAACTTATTACAGGTGAAGCTCATGCACTGAGAAGCAACATTCGCCAATTTAATGCCTTCTAATAAAAATAACTCATAATGAGTTATTAGAAGAAAAAATTATTCTACAGATTTATCGTGACTGAGATCTATCTAAATTTATAAATATTATATAATTATATTTTGATAATTATATAATTTTTATTACTACAAATTTTCGAAATTTTATGCATTTTATTATTATTTTCTAACTCTAATACTATTAATTTCTTTTGGATATCTATAAATTGTCAAAGTATTAATTAGTTTTACTTTTTAATAGTTATATATTTTCAATAAAATTTTCTTAATTTTTTTAAATTCTATTTTAATAAAAAGTAAATAAAATCTGTCCAAATTATATTTTTACATATAAAACTATCTATTCCTAAATATTTAAATAAATAATCTTATTTATTTTTATCAATTTTATGTTTAATTAACTAAAATATTGTTAAGCAAATAATAAAATATAAATATTAACAAAATTTTATTTTAAAATTTTATTTCACTACTACCATCGAGAACTAAAGCTGTTAGCATGTCATCATATCCTTTGCCAATCTTAAAAATGACATGCAGCCGTATGTGCCTTATGTGGTGACTACATTTCAGATTTCATTTTATTCTGGCAATTTACGTTTCAGTTTTTACTCTTTATATTTTATTTTTTTACTCCTTCTTTATTTATCTAACTCGATCTAATCTCTCGAAACAATTATTTTTGGGATGTAGTGTAAACTAAAATAATTAACAAAAAAAAATGAGAAACCGAAATACAGTTTGTGGCACTGTATATATGTCGACAATTAACAAAAGACTGTAAAATCAAATCATGAGAAAAATAGAAAAACAAAATTAAGAAGCTAAAATAGACTGACGTTTGACATGCGTAGCTGCTAGCTAGATATTAGTGTGGCGGTTTAAATGAATTTGCCATTTATGTGCTTTTAGATGACTGAAACGGTAAGGATGGTTGGTGAATTTAGGGAAGAGAGTGTGCTTGATACTCTGAATCTGAATCACGTCGTACTAAGTGTATTTATTTCTTCTTATTCCATATACATTTAACCTAATTTATTGCGATTGTCAGTTTTCTTCTTTTTCAACGGCTAATTTATTAACAAAATATGATGTTTATAATATTACTTTATTGATGCTACTACATGTTTTTATAATATTAATATTTAGAATTTATATTTTATATTTTATTTTCTAAATTATTTATATTTTTATGTTGAAACATTCATTATTTTATTCATAGATAACTATTATCTCATTGATAAGTTTTATGAAAAGTAAAATCCTTTAAAAAAAATTATTTTAAAAGATATCATAGTATATTTTCAGTGTGAATTCTCAAAATTATGCAATTTCTATTTTTCCTCTTACTAAAGCTAAAACATTGAATTGAAATCATTAGTATACATTTGTGTTTTTAAAATTATATATATGCATGAAATGTGTTAAATTTGTAGAGATACTTTTTATAGGGGATTTAATTATTTAAAGAGTGTGGAAACTTAGTCTAGTAGTTTGATTAATCGCTTATTAATATTTTTATATTATGAAGTTTGAGTTTTGAATCTCAGACAAGATTAATTATACTTTCTCCGTTTCATATTATTTGTCGTTGTAGGAAAAAAATTTCGTTTCAAAATAAGTGTTGTTTTAGAGTTTCAATGCAAAATTCATTAATAAGATTCTTTAATTTATTTTTTTATTGATTGAAATATGGTTAGATGTATAGGTAATTGTGTTTTTATTTTGAAAATATACAAAATTATATGTTTTATTAATATGTGTACAAAATTAGCTGAAATTTTGGAGTTTCTTTGATGGTGTTAATTAGTGATAGTATGAAGAACACAAATGTGTTGTAAAGTAGTTATGAGAAAGAAAAAAACAAATATGAGCATTTGTAACCCATAACACCATTTGGTGTGGAAACCATACCATTTTAATGTAATTTTAGCACTAAAAAAAATCATTCTCCAACTACAATACAAAAGTTTACACCAAAACAGTATTTTTGTTTTTAGATTATTAAATTAGAAATTTTATTATTATTTAATACATATATATATAATAACTCTAATTTATAATATAATTATATCACACAAAAATACATCCCACGTTGATTGAAGACCTGCTCTAAATATTTGAGTTTGTTATTTTGGAGCATTTGAGTTTGTTGTCGAAACGAGCACGTTCGGTGTCTAGGGATTATATTATGAATTACGTAATCATTACTTACGTTGTTTCACAATTTATCCGACCTTTTTTCAAATGTATTCATATGGTTACAATCGAGACAAAACAAAAAAGGACCAGAATATGAAGACGTACGCATTCATTCTCATTTGAATGTATAGGTGCAGTGGATCTGATTTTTTGTGGACAAATGAAAATTCCTTCTCGTATGCTTTTTGTTGTGTCGAAAGATAGAGACTCGACAAAGCGAAGACCGTTTATCTTTAATCATTTTATAATTATATAATTACATTTGTTTCTTTTTTTCTCCCTTGAATTTGGTCAAATCTCCTTTAGTTATGTGCAAAGTTTCAAATCTTCATCCACACTATTTCTCTGGATAACACATATCTCATGATTCTCATCCATCTTATACTCGTACAGTTCTTCGCACTGTTTTTCAATGCAAACACACAAGCACAACCACTTACATATACGATTAATTTTACTAATGTTAAAATTAATAACATATAAATTCCCTCAATTTATCAGAACCACCAAACACTTTGGGATTACATTTAAAACTGTTTTCTTACTAATTAACCCACTTGTTGGAAAACTGAAATGCACTGTGTGAATAGATGCATGCATGAACTTTTTGAAATCAATCATCCTTCTATTAAAATTAATATACTTTGTTTTAAATGTCTAAAATAATATGTTAAAAATAATATAGTTATTTGTATTTATATCATTAGACCGTCGATAATGCTCATCTCCAACCTATTTTATACTACTATAATTGAAATAATCATGAGCTTATGACTATTTCACTCGCCATTAACCGTACCTACAAGTCAAATATAACTTTTCTATATATTATTCTTCATTCCACAAGTAATGGCATAAAATAAAATGATTTTTGGCTAAATAAATTGATACAACTGAATTTTATGTTTTGATTTTTTTTTGGTCCTGATAGGTGGTGGTGAACACTGATCAAATAGTACCATATTTCAATATTTGATTTGTATTTTACATATATCTAATTTTTTATTTGTTTTATTTCAAAAAATATAAATATTCAGTTTTTAGATATCTGAAAATTTTATAAATATTTATGAATATTAATAAATATTTACGGATATTTTGTATATTTTGTTCAATACAAATAAATATAGAAAATATATACAAATTTATTTTTTAGAGAATATTTTTATATAATATAAAATAAAAAGGACATCAAAGGGTGATTCACCCTTGTCCAGTGTCTATGTGGGTTCCACGGTAAACCCACTAGAAAAAAAGGAATCATATTAGTTTTTAATTTTGAAAAACAAAGTTTAGTAGAAAAACAAGCGGGTAGATGATAAAGGTAATACAAATAAACAAGTGGATTATTTCATTTAACGGGTATTTTTGTCATATATTGGTTCAGATCTAAATATCTTATATCAACTGTACTGTTTAGCCCCTCTGTATGACTTCATCAATTTTTGTTTAATTAGTTTACAATTTTAAATATATCATGATATTGTATAGTTTTTTCTCATAAGTTCAATATTTACTCCCCACAAAGTGTTATGATAACAAAAATGGGAATAGACATTGAGTTACGAAAAGATGAAAGTGATAAATAGAAATGTATACATGCATAATTGAACATAAATATATGACAACAAGGCTTCTGTTTAATTTCAAAAAAATTATTCTACAATATTTCATAAACTACATTTATATAAAACATTGTAAAAGAAATTCCCGAGATCTATCACATGAGACGATCTTACTTACACGAAGCTAAAAGCCCTTGATTTGCCCCGTACATACATATATATAGACACACTTATACATATGACATATGTACGGTCGGTGCGGAAGTCGGCGACACCACTCATCAGGGGTCAAGAGGTTCTACGGAGAGGCTAGGCTCATTAGAAGGAGAAAGAGCCAAGAAAACGAGGAGAATCATGAGGAGGAGAGGGACAAGGAGGAGCGTGGCTGGAGGCGGTGGAAGTGGTGGAAGGAACGGTGGCAGAATCAGAAGAAGCAGAGAGACGAAGAGAAGAAGTGCGACGGATCTCGCCGTGATCAAAGAACTTCCGGTTAAACCCATCGGCTTAGGTGTGATGTCAAATCTCAGCCGTTGATTATGTACCCTCATTTTTCATTAGTAATAGTTTATCTACAAAAAAAATATTTTAGTTCTTTTGGTTTAGTGACTTAATATAATCCTTCTGCGGTTATGCCTTTGTGTCTCTGTGGCTTTACTTATATAGTGGGCAATTGGGATAGTTGGAAGATCTATGTCCTAAATGTTTATATTCTTGTCCGGGCAATTGTTTATATACTTATATAGTGTACATTTTCCACAATTACCACCTACACATTGTTATAAATCAATATAACATGTAAAAAATAGTTTACATTTTTTAAAGAGGTTTTCGATTTGATTAATATTTGGCAAAAAAAAGTTTACTTAACCAATTTAATTTGTTTATTGACTTTATAAAAAAACTTCTAGAAGAATAAAAGCTAAATAGTTACAAAAAAAAGAATAAAAGCTAAGCTAATATTTTACTGCAAGCAACGTGAAAAGGTAGATGCATGAACATCCCAAGCTTTATAGGTATGTTGACGGTGACCGGAGGCTGAAGTACTTTCTTGTACATTGTTTTTGAAGTTCCCAAGGAGGTTCTTTGTCTAAATTCGCCGTCTTGAGAAAAAATCACAAACCTTACATAAAAAATACATGATTATACACTGCATTCAATAAGACACTAAGACTTTTAATATCACAAAATAATAAGATAAATTTAATCATTTTTGATAAAATTTTCAAATTTACATTTAAAAATGTTTTTTCATAAATAATCTAAATTTGTGATGAAAAAACTAAACTAACTTTGTTAAATTATTTCTAACTGCTTAAGAACTATTTATATGCATTTATAAATGTAATATATCTCTTAAGTATTATGCCCTAAATAACAATTACTAAATTCAAATATAGAATATTTTTAATTAAATATATATTTTTAGAAATGATATAGAATTAATAGTATTTTAAGTAATTTTCAAATACTATCGATTTTGTAATTTACTTTTTATCATAACACAATTACTGAATTATGCAGTAAAATAGAAGAAATACTATGTAGTGTGAACAATTGTTGGGAAATAAATGAACAGACGAAGTAAACAGTATAAATAGTTTATTATATTTATATAAATGTAAAATATTATTGATAGCTGTTAATTTGATTGTCCAAAAACTAGCCATTGTCATTAGTTACTTTCGTGAGATATTTGGAGTAGTAAGCAATTTTTAGTTTAATTATTTGTATGTCTGCATAAATATATACAATCTTGTATATACATGATATCATCATCATATATATTGTATATATACTTACAAAAAAATTATATCATCATCTGAACGCTTGTGAAACGTCATGAGAACAAAAAAAAAAGATGTGTTTTTCCTTTTGCCAACAATGATGCGGTTAATCACGGGTAAACGTATTCCTAACAGGAGAATGCATTGCACCTAACTGCACTATTTTGTATACTTTCCCGTGTATTTGGCATTTCTTTGGTATTATTATTTAACCATTTGGTTATTTTTAACTGTTTCCATTTTAAGTAGTTTCATTTTTTATTGGGCCATCTTGCTCCCAACTTAGTAGGCTTTACAGCTTCCTCGATGCAGTCAACCTAGAAAAGATATTCCCTTGCAGTTTTTTTGTTAGCAACAAAAAAAACATTGAATCAATCGTAAAGAGAGAGTTGAAGAAGGACTTCATGTTTAATCATTCGACAGTCATTTTACATTTTAACAGCATATTTTATATTACACATTATTAGTTAGGTAATATATTCGAACATGTTTTAGTTCTTTGACAATAAAAATAAATTACTAATAATTATAAAAATTAAAATCAAGATATAAACAACGTTTCTGTCGCACGAGTGATGCAAGAATCATTTGAAATAATGTCTCAAAAACACAATCTTAGATGCTTTTGAACAAAAAAAAAGATGCTATGTTTACAGTATTAACTTGGTTACTCAACAATTTCGTCTTCTCACCTTAGTTATTGATTAAAAAATTGGGTCCTTGCTTCAAGTAATCAAATGTTAGGTGTGTAAAAAAACTAATTAAGCCCTCCAGTTAAGGCCCAAAATATTTGATCATTAACCTAGTTTTAGTCCCTTAATGTTAAGGCCCAAACTTTCATTAACCTAGTCGTAGTCCCTTAGACCATCTTTAACGCAGGTGTTAAAGGGGGTTATTAAAAAAAAATTGACATTTAATTAAATGAAAAAGGAAAAAAGTGGGTGTTATCGATCCTTAATAGAGGTGTTTTGCAACCGATTATTAAGGGGTGTTTTAGCACACGTGTCCAGTCCACAATGAAAGTGTTTTTTTTTTCTTTTGGTCTCTCTCTCTCATTCATCTCCTCGTCTTCTCCGCTCTCTTTGATCGACGACGACGATCGAAACAAACCCACCACAAAAACGGAAGCTTCCTAGACCACTTGATCGACATCTACAAGATCCTCAAGCTATGGAAAGCTCTTGAATCCGTCTCCCTCTGCGGTCTCTTCCACTCCGCTTACTCCAACTCCTATGTCAACTTAGCCATCTTCCACCCTTCCACTGGCCGTGACGTCGTCCATGAACACGTCGGTGAAGCCGCTGAGTCGCTGATCCATCTCTTAGGGGGGTTTGATGGAAGGGGGAGTGGAGGAAGAAGGTGAATGAGTTGGTGCCTGAGAACGGCGTCGTTGTGAAGCATATCAAGACGGGTGAAGATATTGTTGTTTCAAGGAGAGTTGTTGGTGTGTTCTGGTTGATGACGATGGCGGATTTTAGTGATCAGCTCTTTGGGTTTCAGCTTCTGCACCAAGGTATTATGTTTCAGATCATCTTATTGCTATGTCTAAGGATCGTATACTGCTTTAGATTTGTAGCTTTCATGAAATTGATACTTGATAAAGAACTTGATCATCAAAGAAAGGTAGAGTCAGGAGTTATCAGTTGTTATCAAGAATCAAACTGAGCTTAATAGTTAGTTAATTGGTTTCATGTCTAGATCATTGTGTTGAACTTCTTTATTTAGTTAATCGAATTGGTTCTGTTTCATGTCATAATCATCGTGTTGCTATGTCTTAGATTGTATCTTTTTGGTTAAGCTGCTTTCGAGAAATGACACTAGAAGTGCCTCCTGATACTTGGTTATATACACTTATATCATCAAGAAAATATGGAGCTTTAGAGTTTATTGGTACACATGTAATGGAACAGGTATTGGATGCAAAGGAGCAGATAGAAGCAAGGGACATGTACTGGGAAG
This sequence comes from Sinapis alba, assembly GCA_012274485.2. Classification (NCBI taxonomy): domain Eukaryota; kingdom Viridiplantae; phylum Streptophyta; class Magnoliopsida; order Brassicales; family Brassicaceae; genus Sinapis; species Sinapis alba. Next base: position 74,777 of record MU105720.1, on the reverse strand, counting down.
CTGTGAGCAGCGATGCAAGCAAAGAAGGTTACTTGGAGAGAGCAGAGGAGAGATTGTTGGGGTGTATTGAGAAGAACCCATTTGTGGGAGAGCCACATGTGTTGTTGAGTCAAGTGTATCTGGGAAAGAAGATGTTCGTAGAGGCAGAGAGAGAAGCAGAGAGGGGGCTACTTCTGCTGTTGCAATGGGGAAGTCCATGGAACAAGAGGATGTCATGGGAAGGTTGGATTGCTTGGGTTAGAGTTCTTCTCATGAAGTCACATGATCAAATGTTTTTCTCATGAAATCCTTTTATCTTATTTTAAAAATCTTTGTTTCAAATGTTTTTTTTATTATGTTTAATTTAATAAATAAATTTTATTTTTTAAAAATAAATAATTTTTTTAGAAACCCTATTTAACAAACTACCATTGGAGCCTATTTTCTTAGAGTTTCTTAACAACTTTTCTTACTACAATGAAAGTACAATTATATAATTAAATAGTCATTAAGAAACTAATGAGGGGTAATAGGGTTGAAGATGGTCTTAGTTATATCAGCTACAATTTACTATCGCATGTAAAGGTAAGAGCATCAGCATTAAGGAGAAATTGTATACATTTCTCAACAATAGTAAAATAATAACATTTACTTTTATAATTATTTTTTAATAACTGAATCAATAAATGTATTACATCTGTAGAAAAAAAATTCTCTGTTGTGTTGAGAGTACCTTGATGAAGGATCGATTGTGACTGTTTCTTAATTTCTCTCCTTCCCTTTTAACATTTTTGATTATTTTAAATTATCAGAAACTCTTTGAGGTACCATTACTAATGGTGCTTTGAGGTACCATTACTAATGGTGCTCTAAAACAGTATAACAATATAACTTCTTTAAATTAATACTTTATAAATTAATATATACTAAAAATTTCTATAAAATAATATAATTTTATAGTTTTAAATTAAATTTTTAGTTCAATTAATATATTAATAAATTAATAATCTCTATAAATTAATAAAAAATTATAGTTTTGGTGTAGTCTCAATATTATTAATTTATAAAAGTTTCATTGTATGTTAAAGCATGTTTAATGAGAGTCTTTAAGGAGAGTCTTTTAGTAAAATTTAAAAGACGGTCTCTTAAATCCCGCTAAAAGACTTTTCATAAGAGATTCCCATTAAATATGTTCTAATTCACTTTCTGATTATCAACAAAATAACATTATTATACAAAAAACAAAACCTTCTTGCTTATGCAGAAGGTACAAATCATACTGCTTCGATTCTAACCTTGAGTTTTAAAGAGAGAGAGAGAAAAGAAAAGACCAAATCACATCAACAGTTATTGTATTAAGCACAAGAGTTTCTACATTTCTCATACAAACACAACAACCTATCATTTACTCTTCGAAATTCAGATTCCAATTATCCATCTGAAAATGCAAAGTGTAAAAGGTACTTTAGTGTACCTTCTCTATTTTTAGATTATCTATATACGTAGAAAATAGAAGTAACAATGTTCTTGGAAAATAATAAATGTTGCCTTCCCTTAATCTCCAAAATTCCATTATTCTAGATCCACAAACTCCATATTTCCATTCTTCTTCTTGATGATGATCACAAGATATCTTCCAAATTTCCATATTAAAAGAAACTTTTTATTCTTTACAAAGAACTCAAGTTTCCATTTTATGGCCGGTTGACTTGATGAGCAAGCCCGTAAGTTATATATAAACTTGAGTACTCATATTTTCTCCTTCTCGATCACCTTCTCTTCAGTCATCACCGTGCAAATTTTTAGATCTCTTTAATTAAAGATGGTTCGTGTCTTTTTTAGCAAACCTGTTGAGCAAAATATAAAAGCAATTAACTATATATACAAAGCCACTGAAGTGTTTTTTTAATTAATGAGATAACTAAAGCTTTCGTTTTACTTGATTGTTTGTAGTCGTCGAAAATTGTTTTTAAGTATCAGGGTTTTGACGAAGAAACCAGACGGAAAGCACTTCGAAGTCTGTCTCATCGTACCGGTACGTACACCAACATCCCAATAAAACGGCCTTACACTATGAGACATTTCGAATAAACTGACTTAATTGAACCAAGTTAAACCATGTGTTATATGTATATAGAGAGAAAAAGGATGTTACTTTTAGTTAGATTTTCAACTCTGAACAATATGTAATGATGTTTTCTTCTTTGTTATAGGATATGAGTATGCAGATTTTAATGTAGACCTAGACGTTCTAACGGTGACGGGACAAAACATGAATCGATGTAAGATCCTGAAGAAATTGAAGAAGATTTTTTACTCTATTGAAATTCTTCAGACGTTGTGTGTTCCCCCTAATTAGTATGGTTTTTAGCAAGTTCTATTGATATTTTTATAATTGTAGTGTTGCTTTTTGTATGCTTATTCTCTTTTCAATAATGGTGTGTTTTTGTTATATTTTCCGTTTTGCGCGTTGGGAGCTATATAAACTATTGGGGTGGAAGGGTTTAAAAAATTTTAACAGTGAAAGTTTCTCTCCCAGACCTAAAGTCAATTTTTTTTTTTGATATTTTAACTAAAGATATAAATATATACTAAAAGTAATTTTGAATTCGAGGCACAAAAAAATCAACCCTTGTATTGTCACCAGACTATAAACACTCGATAATTTTTGTGATTTTTCGAAAAGATAAATATTTATTTATTTATAGCAAATTATAATGATTTTACCAAAAGAAAGGTTTTGATTTAAGATTTTGTGATTGCTTTTGGAATGTATAGATGGACGTTATCCTTTCGAATGGTGGGCTTTCAAGTGTAAGAGTTAGACTTTGTGACAATTATTTGACGTGTAAACACTAGGGGTCATGTAGAGAGCATGTCATTTACACATGGAACGACATAGATGAGTTTCAACATTCAACTACTGCCATGGGTTTTTGGCCAGAAGCAAGGGCGGGTATTTGATATATATGCAGTTTTGCCAACTACAGCCAATTCGATTTGTCCGATACTTCATTTGTTTCGTATTACTTGTCGTTCTAGGTTTATGCATATATATTAAAAAAACATATAATTTTGTATATTTTTAAAATAAAAATACAATTATCTATATACCTAATCATATCAGAACGAATGTGCTGATCATATATTTATTTTTACATTTTCTATAAAGCGTAAAAGTCGTTTTCCCCCATTAAATATGTCGTTATCTTCCCTCTCACTCACTCGACATAATTGACCGGTCTCTTGTCGCTAGGTTTTGCCTCCGAACTATATATAGATGTGTTGTGTTCATACACTCTTCACTACCCAAAACATCTTTTTCTCACAACAAACCGAACAAGCTCAAGTAACGAAATCAAAGCATGGGAAGCCTCAAGTCTCTGGTTATCTTGGCTTTGCTTTTTTCCCTCTCTCTCGCTGTTTTTGCCGACACATCCAACGATGCTTCTAAACATGGTATACAACTCTATATTTATCATTTCCCTTTTATAGTTTCACATAACCGATGATCGAATGTTTTTTACATAGCCTTACGTAAATAACATAAAAAACACACGTGCAGCTAAAGATGAAGTGAAGCCAAGTGAAGCGACCGATGCCATAGGGCAACAACAACCCCAGGCTGCGGAGGCCGAGACCGAGGCCAAGGATGTTGTTGTTGAGCCTCAGCAAAGGTGGTTTGGTGGTTGTAGGTACGGATGTTGCGGTGGCCGGTTTTTTGGACGGTGCAACTACTGTTGTCGTAGTCCACAAGCCGAGGAGACCGTGGAAACCGAAGCTGTTGAGGCTAACGCTGTTGAACCTCAGCAGCGGGGCGGTGGTGGCTGTAGATACGGATGTTGTGGAACCTGGCGTTATGGACGGTGCAGCTACTGCTGTCGCAGCCCACAAGCCGAGGAGAACGTGGAATCCGAAGCTGTTGACGCCAACGCTGTTGAACCTCAGCAGAGGGGTGGTGGTGGCTGTAGATACGGATGTTGTGGAACCTGGCGTTATGGACGGTGCAGCTACTGCTGTCGCCGTCCACAAGCCGAGGAGAACGTGGAAACAGAAGCTGCTGATGCCAACGCTGTTGAGCCTCAGCAGAGGGGTGGTGGTGGCTGTAGATACGGATGTTGTGGAACCTGGCGTTATGGACGGTGCAGCTATTGTTGCCGTGGTGCTCAAGCGGAGGCTGAAGTTGTTGAGCCCCAACAACGTAGCAGATGTAGGTACGGTTGCTGCGGAAGCTCCGCTTATGGGCAGTGCAGTGCTTGTTGTTCCAAGAAGATGGCTTCTGAAGAAGCAAAGAAAAAGGAAGAAGCTAAGCCGTGAGTAGTGTGTAACACAAACTCTATGTTTGTATGCATGGATGCATGGTATGAGAAGGTCTATATCTCAATAAAAAAAAGAGTCGTAGGTTCATATAATATGTATTTTGTTATGTAGTGTTTTCCTCGTGAAGATTGTAATAATAACTACTGTTTAAATATTAGATCGTAGATTGTATCACGTAGGTGTTTTGTAATAATGAATTGTAATAATGAAAAAGCATAAAACACACACACATAGGTTTGTAACTATGGCATCACGTAGATTTATGATCCTAAACATACATTATATATGAAGTCTTGACATCAAATAAAATTAAATCGCTAGTTTAGAATATTTGTGAATGATAATAATTTTTTTTAGATTTTATATACTCCAGCGAAAGGAGTATTCACCGAGCCAACCCATAGAGTTCCATCACGCTCCTCCACCTCACTTATGGAGATCCACTTATTTCCATTTGTACCCTCAAAAACCTCAGATATTACGCCACTGCCTTCGCTCAACCTCACGGCCATCCCGTTCCCTTTGTACTTGGCCCAATACGAATGCACTTTCATCCAATCCACCGGCAGACCCAACGCGGCGCGTCTTAGCCACGCGTTCGACATGGCGAACTCTGTCAACTTTGAGTGTTTTGTATTCAACCCTACCCAAAATCCGCCACGTGGGCTCCTCTTTATGTTGTCGGGGAACCCAGGGAGCCGCTCCGCGAAAATATCATAGTTATTGTGAGATTTAGAAACTGACGTGTCGTTGAGCCAGTAACGTAGGATTCGAGATGTGGCAGTCTCGGCCACGAGAAGGTAATCACGGTTTTGGCTCAGCACGACGCCGTTTGCGAAGGCCAGGTTGCTTAGAAGAGTTGTCACTTGGTTCGTATTTGGATCGTATTTCATCAATCTACCGGTTTTGTCCCCACTCATTATTACATCTATATAATTCCTGAAAAAATTAACAGTTTACTCTCTTATTATACCATTTGTTCAAATCATTATTTTAAGTGAAATTCCATAATATAGTAGTTTATTTTTATAAAAATAAAATCCAAGTAATAAAATGACCAAATATTTTATTAAATAGGTAAACAAACACTTTTATCCATATGATTAATTAATCTAAATTTATAATTTAGAGTTAAAAGATTGAGTTTTAGGAGTGTAGTTTCAAATTCTTAAAAATAAATATTAAAATTTTCAAAATAAAAATGAACTATTTTGTCTTTTTAAAAAAAATTATTTTGGTGATAAAAACTTAAAAATGAATATTTTAAAAAAATTACCTTTATTTTAATGATAAAGTTAACATATTCTTTCATAATGCCCGTGTATATATAAGAGTGTATACCATATATTAGGTTATATGCATAATACATGTGTATATTATTTTCTGTATAAGATGAATGATCAAATTTGGCAGAAGTTTACCTCCTTTGAAAAACCGAACTACTATCGGTGAAGTAGACAACTCCGGTCCATGGATCTATATCCACAGCGTTGGTAAACCTAAGGGGCTCATCAAGCTGACGTGTTAACACTTGGTTGGCTAATCCACCTTCTCGACCTACTTTAAGAAGGCCCATATAAGCATCGGCGATATAAAGATCACCAGTGGATTTTTCAAAGGCCAGGCCCAATGGTCGACCGCACACGTGTTCCATTTTGTGGTGCTCGTGCGGGCCCTCACAACCTTCTCTGCATTTAATTAAAAGCCATCCAAGTGTAAAAAGAGTAGAAGACACTGGTTAAGTGTAAACCGTGAACAGTAAAATCACATCATAAGTAATTATTTTCATATCTATAATTATTCTTTTATATCAAGGCTACCATCAACGCTGAGTTTAATGAATTGTTTAATTCTGTTTACATAATTATTATTCCATCCGTTTGCTTAGTGATATATTGAATAGAGACATTGTTATACTGTATATCTAAAATATATTGTTTCTTTCTGAAATGTGAAAAATATAATATTTTTAATACAATTCTGGATCACCAAAAAGTCAATATCACATATCTCATCTTCGTTGTGTACTTATAGTAGTAAATAAAAAGAAAGAAGCATTTTCTATTTCGTCACTCAATTCTTTAGCTGTCACCATTTCACAACACTCGCCTGAGAAGCAACAAGGAATAAAATATTCAAAGGAAATTAAAGAAGTCAACTAAGTTGCATAGTCGAATGTGCATATATATAATGCACATGAAAATTGAATTCTAAAATCCCTTCAAAATAGGAAAATTCACATGCATGCCCAAATCACAATATTGTGATTCAGAAAGTTAAACTTGCAACTCAAACAACCAAGTTGACCACGTGAAAGCGAAAACACATAGGCAGAAACAAAAGAAGTACCTTTCATTTGGTCAGGAACTCATAACTAATTAATTGCATTATATAAAAAATTTAGTTATATTCAAAAGATTAAAGTTAACCAGTATTGGCATTTCAAAGAAAATAATTTCACTATTCTGGTTTGTAGATCGATAATTTCGGTGGGACAGAAGGAGTTTTGGATATAATTGAAGGATTTTTGTTTTCTTTTTTATGAAAATACATTCCCAAAAAAGTAGAAAATGAAAAGGAGAAATTGTTGTGTACCTTGTTGGGGTGGTGACGGCGAAATCCATCCAACGAGTCTCATTAGCTACCCACTTAACAATTCGACCATCAGATAAACCGGTGTAAGGACCGTCGCCGGAGATATCGAAGACGAAACTCTCCGGTCCCAAAGCTCCGGTGGTAGGAATCAGATGGAAGTCAGGGAAATGAACTGTCAACATTGACTCTCCATGTTTTGGACTCTCGCCAGAAGAATCGAAGAGGCCTAAGAGCAGTGCAAATGATATCGCCAACACAAAGAATAGTTTCATCATTCTCCCTTTTCTTCCCACCCTAGACTAAGGCTTATGGTAAGAGTGATGGTTCTCTTTATATATAAACTAAAGTGTCAGATATAATAAATAGTTTTCTTCATGTCGACTTCGTGTCAAAAACTCAACACTAAATAGTTATGTTATTTGTATTCTTGGGATTTGAGGATCATGCATTCGTCATCATACATTTGTTAGTTCATATGTTAATTTTGTTCTGTTCGAACATTTCTTTCTTACTGCTTTATTATGAAAGATACATTTCCTTTTTACTAACCAGACATTTATGCATGATACTACTCACCTACCCAAATTTGTCAAGATAGACGTTTTTGGAATGAGATTACAAAGAAATCAAACAAATATATTCTTCCAGTCTGCCTCAATTCGTGTATCAATATGCACATATGACAATATAAAGTTTCCATGATTCATATATAATATGATTATTCATTTCTTTTATAAAAAAGTTAAAAAAAAAGATTATCCATTTCTTATTTGTCTATAAATAAACATTAGAAATAAAAATAAGTAAAATTCATTTATATTATTTTTTAATGTTTGTGAGTTTTTATGCATAGTATACATACAGATGGTGTGATTGCTTACAAAACGCCGGAGAACGAGGGATCACATTTACATCATTGTATTAAAAATTTAGAAGCAGATATATTGTCCGTACTCTCTGTAATCCCCCCCCCCCTATTAAAATCTACAGATTTGATGTTTATCTAGTTAGTGTAAATGTTATTCGACAACCAAAACAAATCATATATGGAAAATTAACATTTTTCCTACACAGAAAGTTAAACGTTGGATGAGGAAGACGGTATTTTGTAAAGACGTAAAATTTAAAACATTTTAAACCAAAATAATATAAAAACACAACGAGATCAATGCCTTACTACAATTTATTTTGTAACAAATAATTAATGATTTTGTTTGATTTTTCTCTTGGGCAAAGCTTTTGTTTGATTTAAATGCATAAACGAAACATAAATTTTAATAATAATATTTACAATGGTAAAAAGACAAAGGAGGTTGGAGGAAGTGAATCGGCAGGAGAAGGGGGCAGTGGGCAGAATAAGCAAAGGCATGCAGCCCCACTTAGCAACCTATTCGTTCTGTTGCCTTCTGAGTTCTGACCATTTTTAAAAATTTGTCTGTCATCAAACCCATCCAAACAAATAATGCCATAAACATCAGTGCCAATTAAAGGAAATAGTCATAAAAAGAATGTGACAACCACCTTAACAGAAGAGAAAAAATAAGAAGAGAACAAGAATGTGACCACATCATGTTTACAAGTATCCTGTTTTTTATCTTGTCTATTATGGTTAGTGGACTGCACAGGCAGATCATTAGCCTCACACCTTTTCAGATTTGTGTATGAACTTCGAAAATTGTATATATATGTATTATCCTGGGATCTTAAGTATACAAACATATACAAAAGGTATACAAACATAGGAAGCTTTGGCATGCCAGAATATATTCCGATATAAAAAGTAATAGCCAACATAAATAAGAATTTGAAACTAACAAATTCGGTTCTTAGATTGAATGTTGCCATGCGAAACCGCATACTTTCCTTTGCTAGTTCAGTTGCCATTTTTAAACAAAATTATTCGTTTTAAATCGGCACTTTCGGCTCCTATCATGAGATATTCTCTTTGAGCTTGTATATAGGATTTAATAATTTGACTAATCTTAATCATTTTTATGGAACCAAGATACCTCTGTATAATTTTTAAAAAAATATATAATCAAATTGAAAGAAAAAAATGGAAGTAAAAAAATATAAGTTTAAGTGCAAACCTAACAGGATAGCCCGCGCAAATAATTATTTTTAAAAATATATATATATTATCAAATCCACACACATGGGAAAATGACAATGTAGAAGCAAAATAAAGATCCTTTAATGACGGTACTACAGATTTAAAACACTTCAAGAAGGCCGTAATCGTATAGATCAGTGATGATCGAGAACCCAAACGGAAGGCAGAAACACAGACCCAAACCAGAGCTTACCATCTCTCTCTTGGTACGGTTGATGGTGGGCTTGGATGGGCTTCATCCTTTGCCTTGAGCCCAACTTCTTATTATCAAGCCTTTTCTGGTGCTTAAGAGTTAACCTTAAGTATTTAACCAATCATTCCAACGAAAAGGAAAATAGAAGATGAGGCTCGGTTCACTTTTATATCGAGTCCAATAGTCCAATTTAGCCCAATAAGATGTCAAGACGGGCCCAAGGATTGTCGTGTTACATATCAAATATCATTCTCTTAGTACTCAAGATACCTAATATTAACTACTTAAAATGACTAAAATATTAAAAAAAAAAATAAGAAAGAGCATTGCAGTAGAATCTCTCCTCTTAAAATGATTAAAATATTAAAAAAATAAGAAAGAGACAAAATAAATTTAAGAGACGTTTTTTCATTAAAAAACTATATCTGACATAATGAAAGACCGAAATTGTAGGTGTTAATTTGTAAATAGTCTCATTAAAAACAAAAAATCAACAGCAAAATTATATAAAATTTTAAATATTCTTAGTGAGTCCATTGTGACCCTTAGTGACGTATCAATTATACATATGTAATGATATAATCGAGATAGAACGATTGATGTCATAACCAAGTAACCACTGTTCAAAAACCTCGTGAATATTCACTGTAATAAACATTTACTAACTACCATTTTTTTTTTAGAAATGTATTCACATAATTGTCTTTTCTTCAATACGTGAATCAAGAAAGGTTGATAGTTTGGCAAGATAGGATCTATATTTGATATCCCCTACTCCACCAGATTTGGTACTAAACCTTTATATAATAACAAGACATCACTCTACACCAACAAAATAAAGATATAATGTACTTAATTGTGGTGTTAGAAATAACTTTAACGTAAGCTTTATGATCAAAAAGAGCTTACAAAACATAATGATACGTAACATAAAATATAAAGATTTGGTGTTTAAACATTGGCCTTGTGTTCTATCGGAGGGGCACTAGCCAATTGTGTCTTAACATCGCTTGTAAGGGTATTTTAAAATTTAGTTCAGAATTTTATATTTTACGGATCAAAGACTAATGGTGAAACCATCTAGGGGGACATAAGGACCATCAACATTTTAACTTAATTAAATTTTACATGGAACTAACTTTACTATCCAATATCTACTTAGACCATAATTATACTGGATTTTTTAAAGTGGGGTTCTTAGACCATCTTTAACCTAAGAAACCCAAAATATGGATTTTTTATTTTTTATTTTTTCTCTCACTAAAAAAAAACTAAAAAAGAAACCAATTGCGGGCCGCCACGTGTCAGTGGGGTCCGTCTCAGTAGGGCCCGTGAACAGTGCAAAAAAACCTTCAAAATCGATTCTTAATTCATAGTTTTTGTAATCGGTTCTTGCACTGTTCACGGGCTCCACATGTCAGTGGGACCCGCAAATAATGCAAGAAACTCACTAAAAAAAATTGGGTTAAACATGCCCTTAACAAAAGTTAAGAAACCGTTTCTTAACTTTCGTTAAAAACCTCACCTTAAGAAACCCGAATAATCATGCTATTACACCCAAAAGTGTTAGCATGTAACTCAGATGGAAATAAGATGGATCACAAGCAAACGAAGTTATTGGAATATGCAAAAGGTATATAACTCGAGTTTTTTTTTTTCTTTTGTTGTCGATAAGTCGAGCTGTTAATATTCTCAAAGTAGATCTCAACGTCCAGTCGTATCTCTTAAAATAATGATCGATGTTTGGTTCACCGTATTAGGACCATATATAAGCTCATTTCTTTTATAAAATCTAGTTATTAATAATGATATCACCGTGAACTAACGTGGTTCGACACTAATTTATACACACCCAAACAAATAACTACATAAACTAATAATAATGAAAGCTTATAATTGTTACATACAATATTAACATATTCCGTCAATTATAAGACCGGTTGGGTACAACCACAGTCCACACGTAATATGGCACCCATTATATTCATTTTCTTATTAATTCGGTAGCCTTTTCTAGAACCATGACTAGGTGATTGTGAGGAATATAGTTTCCATAAGTTTACATGTTACACAACTAGCATGTATTTATGATTTAAATGATGAGAAATATATTTAAAAAAGCGATATCAAAAGTCTTCTCACCAAACATATTTTGCCGCTATGAATGTTTTAGATGCTAAAATATATCGTGATCCACATACTATTTCTTATAGAGTTTTATTATTAGGGATAGTAGATACCAGATTGTTATAAATTAATTTAGATTATGAAAAATTAGACAAAATTAATATATGTCTAAAATAAAATAAACAAATCAAAGATGGAGGCCACCAGATGCGATCCACCATATCTCCTCTCATTACACATGCCGACGTCTCTCTATGCGTTAATAGTTTAGTGACATTGACTTTGCATTTATACCAATCTTAAATCTTATATTTATATACGTGGATATAGGTTTTTTTTAGTGGAACACATGGATATAGTTTTGAGTTGATTAATCGTATCACAAATTACAAGTCAAATACTAAATATTCGTCGAATATGATTTGGAAATTACATCATATGCATGTTTCTTTCAAACGGTCAAGTCATAAAGTTGAAATTTTTCAAAGTAAAGATGGTATGTTCTTATTGTATATTTGTGTAGAACAAGTCAAATAATTACTTTTGTTTTGCTTATTAGAAGGATTCTACTTTTGTGATAATAGATAATCTTGATTATGTTTTATCTTCGTTAATTGATGAGCTCACAATAAAACTCATGACAATCTGATAAAGACATAAAAATTCCACCAAACAATTTTTCTCTTCTCTTTATCATTTTTACCTCATAGACAAATCTTAACCGATTACTAACAAAGACAAACACATAAATTCTAAAGTCATGATTATTACAGAGTTTTTATGATGAAGTTCTTAACGTAATATAAAAATCGTCTCTTAATTTTAAATAAAAAAATTAAAAAACAATTTTTAAATAAAAATCTTAGTTAAATATATATATATCGATTTAACATTTATTATTTAAGATTTGGGGTTTAGAATTTTTACTTGCTAAATGTATGTATCGTCTAATTTACATCCACTTGATATTTTCACTCACCCCACTAACTCGTCTCGTGGTCTTCTTCTTCAAACTTGTAGGGTCAAAAGTTGTGATGATAAAGTTATATATGAATGTTTTGAAGAAGAGGAGGGGTCCTCTATCATCAAAGAGACATGGATGGTTGTGCTGAAGTTTAAAGAGACAAGATCTCAATCGAAGATCTATTCGACTATACACATATCTTTAGGGTTATTGAGATTCAAAGCATGTCTACCCGACACATCGTGCATTACAATTTCATGATCACTCCATTCATCAAATCATTTTTAGTCAACACCACGATCTTTTTTGACTCTTGCGCCTCAATCTCCTTGATTACTAGATTGGATGTATATATTTGTTTATATTATTATTTAATTTTGTTTCCGTCTGGTTGATCTTCAAGGTTACGATATGAAAGACTATAAAATCAAGTGGGAATTTATTTTTCTTGATAAATAGTTAGAAAGAGATCATTGTTTTGGCCGTGCAGTTCATATTCCAAATATGTTACAGTGTTACGAAAAACAACAAATTGTCTTGATCCGTTGCAAGTATTAGATTAGAATAAACTAAAATGATTCCATTCATTCAAATAAAGAATTTGAAAATTTGTTGATGTTGACATTCGATACAACCACTCTTCATAAAAGTGATCATATAGCAATTCTTTATCACATAACTTATCTAAGGTAATCAAAACGGCATGATTTATTACATATACATATATAGTTTTATGAGTAAAAATGTTCTATATTAGTTTAAGAGACTGAACAATTAGTATGAGGCGACCAAATTTTTGTTTTTGAAATCAGTAGGAATCTAATGTCATTGCCAACAGTCTGTTAACAAACAAAATAAAGAGTTTATTAAAAGAGTGATAAAAGAATATCATTATCCTCTGTTTCTTAACCAGAATTCTTAGCTTCGGATAAAAGACGGTCCTTAGTTTTTCTTAGTTAAAAACTGTTTTTCTTAGTTAAAGCTAAGAACTGTTTCTTAAATAAGAGATATAAGAGTCGTCTATTAACCGAAAAGTGTAAAAAAAATAATAATATCAAAGAATTAAAAACTCCGGTTAAGACACCGGAATAATGATGCTCCAAGGGAAGATTGGAAAGGCCAAAAAGGGGGGAAAATGTTGAAATGAGAAGGACAATATGGAACCCACTAGAGCAATAAGAGGGAATGGTAATTTGGAGGGACCTTTCATGTGTGTCTACCATACTTAGGATACGTGTCGTGCAAAACAGATGATAATGATTGATAAATGGTGTGTCAGAAAAAGAAAAAAAAAAAGGTGGTGATGATGGGCATGACTATGGGGAGGCAAATCTATGGCAGAGAATCAAGTGAACATTGCCATGTCTTTGCCACTACCGCACAACCCAAGTGCTAACCAGTTTCTTATTCTTCTGCCAACGAATCTTATTGCCAAGTATACGTTAAGTGAATTATATGTTATAATCCCATTGCAAGTGTATGTGTATTAGTTACAGAAAACATCAAAAAAAAAAAAAAAAACTCAAAGACATCTTATTATTTATTCTTTGCCAGCCTTCTAAAACAACTAAACTATCTATGGGCGGTAAAATAACAATGCATGTGGTTGTGGTAGTATACATATTAATCAAATCCCTCATCTTCTTATCTTTAATCCTTTAAAATCTTCATATAGATTTCTTTTCATTATTTTTATCCATTAACCAAAGTTTCTTTATTTCCTTCCACGTTGTCTTCTTATTAGAACATTACTTTTAATCCCTCAAAACTTGCTTAGTCCGTAACTCAAAGCTAGATCCAAACTTTAGTTTTATTCTCTCTCTCTCTCTTTTTCTCTCCATCTTTTATTTTCCCCTCCATTTTTAAGCTCATTGAGAACGCTCAACATTTCCAGAAAAAAAAACAAAAACAATATAAACGTTGGAAACTTTGCAGAATGGGTATGGTAAGAGAGTCACAGTTCCATGTTTTGGCTGTTGATGATAGTCTCTTTGATCGGAAAATGATTGAGAGATTGCTGCAGAAGTCTTCTTGCCAAGGTAAACAGAACAAAAACCAAAAACTTTCAGCTCTGTTCTTAGGAAAAAAACAGAGAAAAAATCTAAATATACTTTCTTTTGTTCGTATGTTTTGCAGTAACTACAGTTGATTCAGGCTCCAAAGCTCTAGAGTTTCTAGGTTTGAGAGAAAGTAACGACCCAAATGCACTTGAAACCCATCAGGTTTAGTTCTTTTTCATCATTAGTTTGTGTTTGTTCAAAATTTACAAGCTTCTTCTTCTTGTTTTCTGAATGTTTGTTGGTTTGTGGATATAAACAGGAAGTTGAAATCAATCTCATAATTACAGATTACTGTATGCCTGGCATGACTGGTTATGATTTGCTCAAGAAAGTTAAGGAATCAGCAGCATTTAGAAGCATTCCCGTTGTAATAATGTCATCAGAGAACGTTCCTGCTAGAATCTCCAGGTAAAAAACACTCTGTTTCTTTTGATTTGTGAATAAGGCATTAGTATATTACTTGAGAAACAAGTCTTCAACTTTAAACCTTAAAAAAACATTAGCTGTGTAGTTTTCTTGCAATGGATTTGGTTTAAATGTCCTGAAAATATGAACAACAGATGTCTGGAAGAAGGAGCTGAAGAGTTTTTCTTGAAACCAGTTAAGTTGGCTGATCTTACCAAGTTGAAACCTCATATGATGAAAACCAAGTTGAAGAAAGAAGGTACTGAGAAACCATCAGAAGAAGAAGAGAATGCAGCTTTGAAACCAGAGGAATCATCGGTGGTTGAAATGATCTTGCCTCTCCATCAAGAACTTGAGTTGGAACAACAAGAACCAATGGTGAGTACTAATAAGAGGAAGGCAGTGGAAGAAGTGATATCTGCTGGCCGATCACGTCCTAAGTACAATGATATCACAACCTCGGTCTGACCCGTCTAAACTTTTGCTTCAGAGTTTCTTTTCATAGGAATGCTTCTTCTGGTAAATACAGAGAGAGTGAAGATGGAAAATATAATGTAGATGATGATGGTAATGGTAACAGTTGTTACTTGTGTTTCATTATATGAAAAACCAGCAAATTCTCAGTTTTGATACTTATTAGTTTTATGGTTTAAAACAAACAATCTCAAGAGTAAATAAAATTTACTGAGTTTCTTGTTTATTTATTTATCCAAGTTTTGTCTGAGTTTTTGTTTGTTTTCAAGCAAAAGAAAATTAAGCTCTATAAGAGTTCTGAAGCATTTGTATGATTCATTCTCTTATTCTTTCATGGACCTCAAAACCGTTTGCATTAGCAGCTACACTATGCCAGAAAAGACACTTCTACATTTGGGTTTGGACATAACAGACCGAGTTTCCAGTACACTGATATGTAATTAGCAGCACAACTATTAGTGCAGTCCAATGAACAGATACAGCTACTGGATTTGCAGCCGCAGTAGAATCGCAGCAAACACCGCAATATTGAATAAGCAACGGGTTTCACTAAGGATGAGGCAGCAAAATGGAGAAAGCATTGACCAACAGTTATGTCATAACTTTTGACACAAACTAAGAATCCATATATTGGTGTAACTAGCAAAACCTTTTCTCACAGTACAAGTCTGGTTTGGTGTTATAGCTATAATGTCATCTCTCCCTTTCATTAAGGTGATGATGTGACACTAACAAGGGCTAAGAATGAGCGTGTAGGATCAGTAATCTTATAAAAACTGACAGGCTACACACTAACTTAAGTACACCATAGTTGACAGCCAAAAGTGACTTACTTTGATGAAAGAAAACACGACAAAAGTGTAATTTACCAAAACATGAGAACTGCAAAGTTAGTAACAGACACTGCCAAGGGATCCCAAGGTTGTCCTAAAAACTATTTCATCTCTACAAAATCGTATACAAGGTAAATAGAGAGAGGTTCAACAATCAAGTCTAGACAGCAACTCAGAGAAGCAGAGAGAGAGCAAAAGGTACCTGCAAATTTCGAAGTCCTGGAACGAAGAAAGAAGAGACTACATTTTTCTGATAAGAATAGCCTTGTATTTGTCCCACATCGGAAATAAAAAGCTTTTCTTTGTTGTATATAATAGATAAGTTACCATTGAGTGTACGTCGAGCTCGGTAGCGTGGGCTTGTGATCCATGTGGAGACAATAAGGTGATGGAACGTTAGATCGATCTCATTGGGCCGGGTTCGGTTGGGCTTTAATAGGCCTGCCCATTCCAAGTTGGGAGTTGAGGCATGGGGCTTGAGCGAAGGCTTGGGTCACGTGTTTCTTAGAGTGGGGGAGACTGCGTGAGGCTGGTTTCACAGAGCAGCGTACACCTCCCGCTCTTGACGGTGGAAGGATAATGGGCCTTCGACTTCCGAGCCCACTATGACTCAATAAGCCGATTCTGATTGGACCATCATCTTTTTCATTTTTATTTTGGATCGATCTTATTGGGCCGGAGCTCCGCGATCGGATCCATTATGACCCAATAAAGCCGATTCTAATCGGATCATCATTCTTTTACATTTTTATTTTGTTTGAATCAGTTTTACGTCGTATAATCTTAATTCCAACTTTTACGTCCTATGTGCTGTAATTTGAAAACGGTTTGTTTGATAGTGAATTATTGAGTCTACACTAAATAATAACATAACTCGTTTTCTCCTTACTCAGTGATTAACACATGGGAGCTTATGAAACCGGTTTGTCTGCCTCAGGTGTTTATAAGAGGCATCCAGATTGGTGGAGTTGAGGAGATCAAGAAACTGATTGATGGTGGTGAGTTGCGGGAGATGTTTAAAGGATTTCCTGTTTGTGGATCAGTGGGAGCTTGTGAAAGCTGTGGGGATGCAAGGTTTGTGCCGTGTACTAGTTGTGGCGGTAGTACTAAAGTGTTTGAGGAACAAGAAGATGGGTTTAAGAGATGCAATGGGTGCAATGAGAATGGATTGGTACGTTGTGAGAAATGTGATCTCTAGTGATTGGTTTCGTTTGATTGGTGTTGCAGAGAGAAAAATCATTTAGGGATATACTTGTAATGGCTTCAGGCTCAAGTTATGATGTACTTAGCCAAGAGAAAGTCATATAACATATCAAGCTCTAAAGCCCGTTGAACTTTTCTCCTTCAAGGTCGTCTTGATCAAGGTAATATATATCTTTATCAAGAGTACCTGTATGGTAAGAATTATGATTTGGAGAAGATTGTGTCTTCTTTGGTGGTGGAGAACATAGCACAATAAGTTGTTCCAGAACCAACCAAGTTCCTATGTTGTTATTTGGATCACTCCTTACATATATAAGTTAGTTGATTGTGAACCCAGTAAAGCTTACTCTATGAGTCAACAAAATTGAATGTTTGATCATATTTTGATCTTCATACAGTAATTATATCTAAGTTCGTTGATTGGTAATTTATAGACTATTTCGTTTTTTTTTACATCTATAGTTTTTTTGCCCTGGCATGTAAATAAAATAGATGATAATATGATGGTAATTTGTAAATTATCATGTGTTTATGGTGTATTATATTGTTGATAATACAAAAATTCACTGCATGCTTTCCAAGATAAGACAGCCTCCCACAAAAGTTACAAATCACTCCTGCAAGAATATTTCAAATGGTTTTATTTCTAAGTAATTTTGACATTATGGTTGTTGTTTTTTTCAATTCTTTTTCTGTAAATATTTTTTTTTTAATGTATTTTTCAATTCTTACATTTTCTCATTTTCTATTTTCTGGCTAAATTTAGTCCTGCGAAAGCTAATCTATTTTATTATGGAATAAGTTAGGGGAGGGGGATAATGCAGCCAAGAAAACATTTTATTTGCAATGAAAGCTAAGTATCAAAGAACACTGACCGAAGACTCTAGATCGGATTGATTGGGCTCTACATTGTAGTAATGACAATGACACTTCCGTAAAGATTGGCTTTTCTACCTTTTATTTGTTTCTCTTCTTTTTAGTTTTTCCTTCACATATATATCTATATATATGCCCATGTGTCTGAATGTTTTAATATGATCAAAGGTGTTTTGTCATGTAATGTCCCAGTCCCATTGTGCTAATCTTTACACGACAATAGATTTGATGTTTCTAGTTTGTTAGAGATGAAAAACTGATTGCTTTCATCTTAGTTTCCCAATCAATATTTGATAATATGATGCGAGATAGATGGGAATAATTATATTTACTATTATAAGCATTGGCTTTATGTCACACACGTTTATACACTACTATGATAGATACAAATATATGAAAATCTAAATAATAAGTACATAATATATTTACATCATAATTATGAATTTCTGATATATTCTATTATCTTCAAGATCCTTTTATAATCAATTCACATGATTTTATTTGTTTGTTTTGCGAATTCCATACGTCGATGGATAACCAGCCACACAACATATATATAAAAACTATCTAAAGTTCTAAACTTTTCAAAGGGATGAAAAAAGAATGATATATTTGTGCTGTGTATATATAATATGGTTATACTCAATAAAACATTGCTGATGCAAATACATACAAACACTTCAATCAAAAGACAGTTCTCGAATCAAGGATAAAACAAAATAATGTGAAATTATTGTCGCGATAGGATTACCTTTCTGACAATTTTATTAACCAGACTGAACATCTTTGGTAATAGTAACTATGTTAATTGTTAAATAAATCTGAAGTGTCTCCAATAAATTTTCTTAATATTGATACAGAAAAAGACTTGGAAATAGCGAGAGATTAGAGTAGAAAGATAAGGATTTAATTGATGACAAAATTAATCAAATGACTAATCAATACAACTCTAGAGAACTAACTAAGATTAAACAGACCTAAGTCTTTTAATTATATGATGCATAATCTTAACTTCTCCTACATGCTACTCTTCTTGTCCTCATTTCCATATACAAAAATATATATAGAAGATATAAGAACTAAATTAATAAATATATTTTTAAGTCTTAATGGTCGAGATAGAGACTAAAAGAGAACTAGAAGTGATGGTGATGATACATAGTAGATGGGTCATGATGATGCCGACTCATACCTTCCCTCAGACTGTTATGGTCGTCTCCATGATCCCTACCCGGACCCATCTGACCCGCTCCAAGATTGAGATACACAAATCTTGAATCTAAATTGTTATTACTTCCTCCACTACTTCCACTATTGCGCTCATCGTTCATCTGAGGGTAAATCGCATTGTTGTGATCATTATTGTTTCCTTCTTCTCGTGATATCACCATAGCAGCAGATTGAACAAGCTCAAGGCAGAGCCTAAGCTTGTTAGGTTCAATGTGAGTCAAACCAGGAACTGCCCCCTTGAACAAGAAATCCGAAGTTAACGTCCTAAGGATATCAAGAGGAGTGATTCCACCGACCGTCCTTACATTAGGATCTGCATGGTGGTCTAACAGAACAGCCACCATGTCGGGAGAGACCATTTCAGCTGCAATGTGCAACGGTGTTTTCCCTGCGGGACCTGCCGGGTAATTCACATCGGCTGCACCAAGTTCAAGCAAAGCCTTCACAACTTCTCTACTACAGCTTTCAACAGCGTAATGCAATGCTAATGACTCATCAAGATTCAAACCTTCTCCCATAACCATTAGCTTCACCAGCTCCACATCTGATGAATCCAAAGCTCGTCTCATCCTTCTAATCTTTTGATCTTCGAGGTCTTGAGCGACGGTGAGATCATGGTGGTGGTGATGTGGCATTAGAGAACGTCGAGCTATTGAAGATTTGAGACGAAGCTCTTCAATTTTGGCAACAACATCTATGTTGAGATGTTTGGCTAGAATCTCTGATGGGAGACCTGATTTGGCTACTAAGTGAGAGCAAGTGGTCCACAACTGATGCATGTCTTGCTTTCTTGATGCTATTAACACTTTCATCACATCTTCTATTGAGGCTTTATCCACCATGCTTACTAGTTGTTTCTGCCCAATAATACAAATAGTTCATTGGTTAGTGTTAAATTCAAAGAACCGACATATTTTCAGCAAGTGGGTATAATTTTCCTTTTTTAGGTTATGTTTATTTTCTTTCATTTTCTTGACATCTCAGATGGATGTTTTGATGGTGGAGTAGGTTTCATTCGTTATGTATGGATTATTATCAAAAACACACAAATGAGGAAAGTCGAGGGAATAAAGGTTTTGTATAAGAAATTAAGACTACAAAAGTGAATAGATCCAACTAAGTAAAATAGCTCTTCAAAGTTTCTACTCTAGGGAAAATTAAATGCTCATCCGTGCAACTAAACCAACGTTTTCTAATTTTGGAGTACTTAAGGAAGATGGTTTCTTTGCAAGAAAATAATCTCATATATACATGAAATTAAGACAACAACAAAGTCTATTTAACATATAATCGAAAAGCGTTTTGAAACCAAACTAAAAGGAGCAGAACAACAAAGAGATAGAAACATGTTCTTCTCTTAGGATATGCATGGAGAAGTAAACTGAGTGAAGAGAGAGATAAAGAAACCTGAGTGAGCAATGCAAGCTGCTCGACGCCGAAGTAACGAGAGGCGGCGAGAGTATCAAGAGCAAGATCGACGGCGGCTGAGCAATGTGTATGCCAACATCCTCTCTCTCCACAGTTAGGTCTCGGCTCGTGTTTCTGCGGCACGATTGAGACTTGTCCGCTATAAAGAAACTGAAGCAGCAACATGAACACCTCGTAACCGACTGAGTTCACTGGTATGACTGATCCAGCTGAGGCCGGGGGGGCTCCTGTTGGGCTACTGGATACTGATCCATGTCGGGTCGGGTCTATGCCTGTGTCGGATTGTGGTGACTCGGTCGTCCCACAAAAGAATTTTCGGAAGAAAAGACTCCGAGCGGCGAGGATGCAACGGTGAGCGTGGACTATACGGCCTTCGACGCTGAAGGTTACGTCGGAGAAAGCTTGACCGTTGATTAGTAGGTTTAGGAAATCCAACGACAGAGATTTAAGGGATTCCTCGAGGCTGCTCATTTCTTGATTCTTCAAGTTTCTTTAGAAAAAGTTAGGGTTTAGTTTTAGCAAGAAGTCTTCGGGGGAAAAAAAAATAGTTGCCTCCTTTGATTGATTTTGTTAGCTGGCTAGAGGATGAAGATATGGATTATCTTTTGTATTTGAGAAAGGAGAAAAAGCTTCAGCTTTTGTACTCTTTTGAAGCTTCTTGGTCTTCTATGAGAGAGAGAAAGAAGGACTATTATGCTTTACGAGAGAGAGAGAGAGAGAATAGATGAACCGGGCGGCTCACATATTTAAACTAGGATGGTTAAAAACTGCTAACTGTTTTGTCTTGATACCGATTAAAAAAAGAGGGTTAAAGCATTAATGAATTTAGTGATTTGGTTACCAAAAGAGGAAAAATAATTAGTTTGAAGTAAAGAAGAAAGGGTGGGCCAAATCTACTAATGGAAATGAATACTTATAAATAAAGAAAATCATTAGCATATCACTAATCAAAACCCTACTGACCTTTAATCAAACATTAAATTTCCATAACAAGACGTATTGATTGAGTAGGATAATATAATAAAACCAAAACCCTCGGCAATTGTCTTTTTGGCATGATACAGAACATGTGAAAACCTGAACAACAACACGGGTATAATATGTACCATATAATGTATGTGTATACAAGGATGTGTGCATGAAGATGGGTAAAAATGGGAGGAAGGTGATGGATAAGAACATATTCCTAATCAAGTTAAAAGACAGAAGGAGTGAATTAAATTTCACTCACTGTAGTGAATTCTGATTTGATGGTTTTTTGTTTGACCGTTGGACCAATCCTCACTCCTTCTCTACTTTTTTTTTGGCTAAGTATTCAACTATTAACAGAAATTACGTTAAATAACCCCAAAAAGTACTAAATTTACTAACTAAAATCACGTTTTCTTTTCTCTTCCTATCTCTCATTAATCTTTCTCTAAAAAAATAATTTTGGTTTTTTCTTATTTTAGAAATAAGCCTATTATTATAAGCGCATCCCAAATCAAATGAGACTAATCTCTATATTCTATGGAAAACCCAATTGTTTTTTACCAATTATTATCGTAGATAGAGTGGTAAACCATGATTAAAACAAGTGTAATACGACTACTTTTGTAACAATAAAGTTTTATCAACTTACCAACTGTAGCTATTTTTCTCATGTATGATCACTAGAAAGCATATATAATCACTCGCTAATTCCATCATCAATATTTTTTTGGTACCTTTTGTTGTCATGTCGTCATTCAAACGTAGAAATTTATTCTTTGGTTGTATACGTACGCATACTGCTCTAATGAAAATAAATACCAGTAATCATAAAGTAACAAGGCTATTTAGTATTCGTGTAAAATACCAAGAATCAAATCAATCAGGTCGAAAACGAAATTAATACTATGAAACATCCAACCACCCAAGTCAAGACGTGGCTCTGATAATGGCGCAGTCGTGGTCCGAACCCATATGTTCACCAGTTTAGAAAGCTGTAATTTACAAGTTGGACCAATCAAAATTTAATTAATTCTTCACTAAAAAAAACTTAACATCTTTATAAAAAACAAAAGAAAATAGTCTAACGTTTTTTCCAGTAGAAGAAATCACAAATGGATGGGAGAGAGTGGAAGGACATGGAGAAGCTTGTCGGCCGGGTCGATAGGGTCCTCAGTTGTGTTTTACTTCTTCTATTATTACTACCAAACCCAACTAATCAAACCGAGACAGAACACAACTGATGTTAATTTATGATTGACCGAAAAATTTGAATTGTGAATTTTTGAAGAGATGATTGAATGATTATTTCTACAGTTATTTAATCTTGTACGAACTATTTCTCGATGTTATATCGACCTTGTGTGCTCAGGGGCGCACGAGTGAGAGGATAGTTATCTTTTGACAGTTAAATTATATTTTGAATCAAAATATTTGAATATTGCTATTTCTCTCTTTGCTTAATTTAGGGGTAAAAGAAAGTGAGAAAAAATTAAGAGAAAAAAAGAATGACAACACAGAAGAGCACTGACAGTCGTATGATAAGGAAGTGGTTTGATCTGACGTTTGACTTGTCTTTTCATTCTCTCTCTCTCTCTCTTCTTTTCAATTTTACATTTTCCTCTTCAATCCACCTTGTATCAAAATGTTTTTTCAACATATGAAAATGTTTTTTCTTTCTCTGTAAACAAAGACAATGAAAATGTAAATGATTCTTATGCACATCGACATATTCTAGTTCTCGGATTATTTTTTTATTGGACATTATTTTACATATTACATTTATGATTGCAAAAGTTTTTAAACACATCATCGTCGTGTTTGGCCTAATTTGCGTAAGTCTTGAGTTTTGAAATTCCCCACTCGTCTTATTAGGTGCATCATGGTATTCATGAAGTGGTCTGTTACTATGAGTAAACAGAATAATTACGGATAAAAGTGTTATAGATTTTTCGATCAATTCATAGCTAGTATAAACTGTGTAAATGTACGAGAATTTGGAACCAGTTTTCTCAAAACCTAATGGTAACTGATATTATTCATGTGTTTTTAAACCAGCCATAATGCCAGTTTTCTCAAAATCCCTAGCATGACTGCAGTTGATGTAAAAGAGGGTTTACGTGTTGTGGCTTTAGATTTAGAGACAAAAATAAGTTTAAGAGAGTGATCCTAATTAGGATTATGTCTTTAATTTATGTCAAAGTCCGTTTTAGAGTAAATCATTTCCACAGTTTCTTATAGTTATTTAAGTTCTTATATAAAATTCAAATATTTCTATGTGCTCACTAATTCTATAATGAAAATTATCTACAATATGTTGATGCTAACGCAAGATATGTAACAAAAAGTTTATGATCAGTGTGCATGTTTATTGTCTACAATAGTATTAATAAAAACTCTGACAAGAAAAATAATTAACCCGAACATATTTTAATCAACAACTTGCATTTTATCCCCCACTCCTTTTCTTATCGCAAGAAATCATTTCTGTCATTTGCTTGCTTTTTGTTTTTTTCATTTCCCGACAGTTCTAGTTTTTTATTTATATATACAAGATTGGGGGACTTTTTTATAAAAAAGATGCCATCTAAACACTTAAAATATTAAATAATTAAGATTGATACGTGGACAAATAGAGATCACCTTCTTAACGCAAAATAAATAAATAGAGATCACTACATTTCTAAACCATTATTAATTAAAATGTCTCACTCAGTTTTTTAATCTTCTTTAGTTCTTTTATTGGAAACACTAAAAGTTTCTTTTATTCCTTTTTCAAATATAAATATGATTTAAGAGGAGACTAGAGCACATCGATTATGTGTGGACTGCGTTTATGAATAGCTAGGTTTCGAGTGAGGACAGATCATATTGTATCGCACCGTTAATAATAACAAATTTTTTATATATATAATATTTTTATTATTATTAGAACCGCACTGCAGTTATTCCGCAGTCGTCATGCATATTATCATTTGAAAACAATTTAAGTATTCACTTACTTACATCACTAATTAATCCTGTATGAGTTGGCAATTTCCACTGTTCTTCAACAGTGAACAACTAACGAATGGCTACGAACTATAGAGTTATATACTTTTTAATGCATTACCAACTTTGAATTTTTGACACACTAAACATAAATATATACAATACGGTGAGGCCAATGATATGCAAATATTATGTATGTTGAATCCCACATACAATATATATATATATATATGGTAATCTAGTGTTGTGATTTGAAATTTTGAATCTTAGACTAAATTCGATATTTGCAATTGTCAAAATTTACATCCATGAAAGCAAGATGCCATGTGTTATCTTCTCCAATGGTGTAGTTTTTTTGTTTTTTAACTGCTGCTAAATTCGTCCATATCTTTGTTATATTAGCTTCCAAGGAAAATACTCTTTAGAGCTTCGTGGTTTAATATAAAGCAAGATGCTCTTCTAAACAAATGTACAACCAATAACTAAATAAAGCCATCATTTTCCTAGCATCATGACATACTCTACAGGTCTAGGAAGTTAAAGAAGTATGATAGGTTGAACAAGATTTTTTTTTTGGTTGAACAAGATTTGAATAACTAACTAGACTATGTTTGAAAATAAAAGCATATGTACACATGTGTATAGCCCATCTCTATATATGTATAATTCATGTGCTACCAGTTTTTCCAAATAGATGACGGCCGCTTTGAATGCAGCCGAATATAACATGAACCCCAAGAAGTTCCACTCTTCAAGTGAAACTCCTGAATTTGAAATATCAAATTAAGAAACTTGTATATATAAATATATATCAAATAGCTCATGTGTAGGTGTCCACCAATCAACCATGTCTATGCTTTGAGTGCAAGCCCATTGGCTGATCGAGCTTCTGACTTGTAGCCTCAAGTTATTGTGTAAATAACATAGTTATGTATACATGGCTACAGAGGATTCATATATTCCAATATATATATAGAGAGAGAGGAGGAATTTAAGTGGAACCCAATTGAATGTCGTGAGCTGGTGATTCGAAAGTTGATGGAAAATCCATAGAAAACGAGAAGTGGATGAGCATAAAAAAATAGGTTCTTGTGGAATGATCGTTGCGTCAATACACAATTTAAATTCTCTTTTAAGTGGTTGTGGTGGAAAATTTATATCCTTGTGATGATTTTGTCTCTCGTAACGTTTGTGTTGGGGAAAGTCACCAAATATGCCTTCCGGTCTCTACCATCCATTCGACTACTCCAAAGATCATGACCTAATGGCAGGTGAAAACACCACTAAGTGGAACTAATTACTATTAAAAAATTTACAGTAATATATCTGATAAAAATTATAAAATAATTACTGCTAATATGGCCCAAAACATATATGCAAATAACATGACATATCTTAGGTTTTTGAGATATTATATAATCTAAAATATATACCCAATTTTTAGATTTAAAAATATATAATATATGTTTATTTTGAGATCATTCTTACTGACACGAGATTTAGATAAAACAAATTATAAAATAAATATTTTTATTTTAATTATATGATTATATTTAAAAAAAAAGTTGAATAATCAAACTGAAAACACATATCATTAAGTTTCTAAAAGTTGTAGTAAAAGAAAATTAAACTAAGAATATAGTAAAGTTTCTCAAATAAACATGTTTTTTACTTTTCTTTTCTATGTTTTTGTTCTCTTTAACATTTTTTTACAATCAGTCTTTTTGCTCTCCTAACGATGCTCTAAGCTGCTTTTTCTCTTTTTCTAAAAAGAAAAAGTTGTTACTACTCCCTCCGTTTCATATTAGTTGTCGTTCTAGGTTTATGCACACAAATTAAGAAAACATTTAATTTTACATGTTTTCAAAATAAAAATACTATTACCAATACACCTAACCATATATAAATCAATAAAAAAATAGAGTAGAGAATATTACCAATAAATTTTGCATTGAAAACCGAAAACAACATTTATTTTAAAATAAAAATTCTACTCCAGATCGACATCTAATTTGAAACGGAAGAAGTATAAATGAAGCCAATCTTAGGGATTCGAAATAAAATGAGCTATGCATATGTACATATTTCGGTAAGATATTAGATTTCGCGAGGGAACTTTTAAAGTTGACAAGCGTCACTTTGAAACATTTGACCAAAATATTTATATTGGCCGCATGATATATAACAGGAATTTTTGTATTTTGTAAAATGTCAACTATGCTTTCTGTTGTTGCAATGCACTCACATGGTATTTGCCCTAAATCATTGGGATTTGATAACAAGTAATTTCCATTTGTCAATTTGTCTTTTTCGTCTTCACAGCTATCACATCGACTGGTCTAATATATTATAGAGATATTTATGGATCATCCTCCACATATAAGAACCATATATATTCTTCCTATCTGCGATTTGGAATGATTGTACATGGTCGTTAAATATAATAGTTTACCTAATAAAATCCAAGGCACTTCCAATCGAGTACCTTGAAATCAACTTGTCTAGTAGTCACACGAACCGGAAAAAAGTGTACATACTTTCCTTCATCCCTTCGAAATCTACAATTAGTATTCTCTAACTCATTCAAAATTAATTTCCAGATAACTCACAAAAATATCCACCTAAAACATTGATCAGTTTCATACCATTTGCATTAAAAATCATTTACCTTTAAAAGGTTATTTAGAGAATGGCTTTTGTTTCTTAAATTTTATCAGGCCTAGTTTTTGCCATTAAATTTCTTTTAACTGAAACCTGTTAACAAAAACACATGTAAAAGTAGTAATAACTGTGTGTATTTACTGATTCCATAAGTAATTCTGGCTCTTTCTTCCCAAAATCCTGAGTATCCTTTTGCTAATAAATTGACGTTAATCATTTAAAACCAAAAAAAAACACATATATAAAAGATGTTATATATGCATTATGCACTAACTTCATACTGTGCATACGACAAAGTAGTGATACATATCAACATATGTAATATGAGGCACAAGAAAAGGGCCTCGCTCTTAACGTCAACCAGATGGAGGATAAGGACGTAGAGCTAATAAGATGGGGGTAGATTTACACTTCTTTACGCTTTTAGTTTCATTGCAACTTCACAATTGAAATATATATATATATATATATATATATATTTGAATTTTTTCAAGATTTTTTTTTTTTGGATCAAAGAAAAAGGAAAGCGTCAAATTGTTTTTAAAAAAAAAAATTGGACACAAATGGAGGTTATAATAATGCTTATATATTGGAAAAGTTGAAAACTAGGAGATTATGTATATCTTTCATATAATGGGAAAGGGACTTGAGAAGAGAAAGCAAATGAAAATTAAAGAAGAGCACATACTTCACACTTGATGAGAAGAAGAAAGATTCAATTTTGGAAAGAATTAAACATCTAATTACAAAAATTATAATAGTTAGGGACAAGTGGAGATTATTTGTCTTAATTTGATAACTGGGTCCATACGTCACAAAAAGTTAAAACTTATTAAATAAAGTTGGAAATGAGAATTAAAAGCTTTTTAAATCCATATATGGTTCACAATCGATCATTGAGATTTTGTTTCATGGATCCCACATTATTTCCCTCAAATCACCCAAAAGGAAAAACTTTGACAAATGTAGAGAATCAGATGCAAATAACGGAGACAGGCGATCTGAAATAACAATCATACTTTTACATATAACATATCTATGTATGATTTGATTAAAAAAAAACATATCTATGTATGAATGTACATATACCTTTATATAAGACCTAGCTATATATTTATGATATATATGAATAATTTGGGGGCAGAAAAGGTGTAGATACAAAAAAAAGGTGTTTGAGTTATCATATGGCAGGCTTTTAGGAGACCAGTAACCAAATTGTATAAATTAACCCAAAATGCTATAGTGCTTACTAATTTCTTAACTACATTTATTATAACTAGAAGAATAATATTCAAATGTAAATGTCGTGTTACTATTAGCGTTTACTAGTTTAGATAATTAAGAAAAGAACGCATTAAAAATATAAACACAAATGCAAAACAGCATGCCAAATATTTACAAGAACCATCAGATTAAGACATATAAAATTGATGTTTCAAACCTGATGGCTCTTGTAAATCTAGTCTTAATCTGTAGATAGTCCTCTGCAGCTGTTAATTAAGAATAGATTTACAAGAACCATCGGGTTTAAGACATATAAACTATGCTAGCAAATAATTATAGACTTGGTTATTACGGCCTCAAATGTATTTCAAGTCTTGCGTTGAAAGATCTAAATGTACCCACATGAAATCTCAAGACCAAAACTAAAATATGTATTGAATGAGAGAAAGTAGTTGAAAATATATATGTATATATAGATTATTTAAGTATTTGGGATGTAAAATAATACTTGACAAGACAAGACAATGGTGTGTGTTATTGCATGTGAAGAGATGTGATGTTGACTTCACCGACTTGACCTCTCAATCTCTTGCTCTCTCTGCCCCTCTCTTACTTTTGTTCTTCTTACATGTATTTATACTTTTCACTAATTATAAAATTATATTCGTTTTTGACAATTGTATAGCGGATGATGTTGAAGTACCACTGATTTAATTCCCTAAATTTATTGAAAATTAATATATTTTTTCAATTTATTTTGCGTTTAAGTTATTATTGTTTTTTATAGGTAATAATTACTTGAACTTCTAATCTATCGCATGAGAGGTCTCTTCCTAGTTATACGGTCATGCCAAATAGCGGCTTTCAGCAAAACGGTACGGTGCAGCGTTACTTTAAACAGACTCCGTTCGATACGTGTCATGAATTCATTATCAACTGACTAGCTTTTTTTTTTTTTTCTGCTGCTACATATACCCTAAAAACTAATAAGTCGGGGAAAAAGTTTTACTTTTTACGCGAGAAGTAAAACATAAAAGATCCAATTAATTAAAAAGATGAAACCAAGAAACCAATAGTGTTTGTTACCACGAAAATATATTTGACCGGTCTGTATATATACATTTTTAGGATACATCAGTTACATAAATATCTTTTAAAGCGTTCATGTCCACTGGTTAGATACTTACTTAAAGCTCTCTTACTCTAGTTAACTAACAGTAGATTTTGCATTATGTTGTAGGAGCACTGATTTCCACATGACATGATTGTGGCCTAGCTAGAGCTTAAGTGCCAGTCTCGTTTTGATGTGTCTCTCTCATTCAATGTAGATGTTCAGTAGTATTAAATGCATAATGATGCGTGCCTTTGCATAAAAACAGAGTGATAGACCTTTGGGTTGAACCAAAAGCTCTCATAAAATTCCTTTTGTTTCAGAATATAGAGAGAGTTAAGAAGACAGCAATTGAAACTTGGAAGCTGGAGTTAAGAGATACCTGAAACTTTCTGTTTTTGTGATTACTATGACCATTAGATTTTGATTTTCTCTATCATCTTTGTTCTCAAGGGCTTTCTTGACTTTTCTTCATCTTAAATATAAATTTGCATTCAGTTATTTATTTGATTTTGTCATCATTTACATTGTGCATTGCATAAAACATACACTAAAACTAATAGATCTTTAAAGCATCTACAATGAAGCTCCCATATGTGTTCTCATATATTCTTTCTGTTTTTTAATAAGAGTCAATTTGACACTTTGTATGAAGATTAAAAATTGTATAATACACTAATATATTCATATTTAATATATAATTAATTAATGAGAATATTTTTTTAAAAATATAATAGTTATTCAAAAGGGTAAAAATATATTTAATGTACAAAGTTACATTAAAATTATTTTTTGAAACAAAATAAAAAATCAAAAATAACACTTATTATGAAACAGAGAAAAGTATAAAGTAAATAAAAATTAGGAAATAGAATATGAAAAACTTTTCTTTGAAAGCACATATATTATACTTGAGATCACTTACTCTATATTTGTTATTCATATATGATGTAATAACTTTAAAAAATCTAAATAAATAAATAAAATATTAATATTGAATATTTTGAGAGTTTGAATTAGAGATTTACCAACTCTTAGTCGTAAGTATTTTGATACGAGTTTCTAGATAATATTTTATTAATATATTAAAATAGCTTAGATAATCTAGTAACCAATTACCTTGAAAAGCAGCACAACCATTTACAAAGGAATAGGTAACACATAGTTTCTCAAAAAAAAATTAAGTTTCTTAAGCAAAGATCGACTTTTGATTTTTCTACCTTCTTTTTCTGCTTTTTATTTATTTATTATTATTTTAGTGTTAAAAACTATGGTATATACTACCGTTGATCTTGCCCTAAGTGATCTAATGTAACATCTCAAATTCTCAATATATTGTCAACTTGTTTTTGGTCATTAATTTCCTATTAATTAGATTTGTTTTTTTCTTTCGTATCTTCAGCTTCTTTGTTTGACAAGACATATAATTGTCTGATTGGAAATCATAACAAGAAACACGTACTTGTGTGTTGATTTCTCCGTAACAGTTATTTCGATCTTTATATTCTCTAATAGCTTATATGCTTTCTGAATGAAACAATGGTGGTCTAGAACAAAACAAACACTATACAGTACCCTGAGACAATTCGAACATAAATTATATTGTTCTCATTAGTAGGCATCTTCATCTCCATTAGTTTAATTTTTTAAAAATCTTCATCTCCATTAGGCTATATGCGTGATATTACAATTGGCGACACAATTTTTTTTTTTTAACACTAAACATTCATTAACGAGGAAAATTACATAGGTGCGATATTTTGGTAGAATACATTACCGACAGGTTCACAAACTCCAGAGACGAAGCTCCAACAAACGAAGAGACAAAGTTCCAAACATGGAAAGACTAAAAATAAGAACATAAAAGATATACTGAACTACTATCCGCTACAATTTGGGGACACGACTATTCAATATTTTTTCGATAGGTAAAATCAAATAAATGAGTCAATGGTGAAACAAGTTGGCGATAATTAAACTTTTTTCAAGCGAGGGGCCAACGAAAGGTAAAATAATAATGGCCCGACATGAAATTTGACAATGATCTAATGAGGATTTACCATTAAATTTGGTTGTCACTTTTAAATACTTTTCTCCAATTTCCAGATTTCTCACTTTACCCAATTACCCTTCCATTATTTTAAGTTTTAAGCATTAGATCATATTTACCACCAACCTACTGACATTTTTTATAGCTTAAAAATGTAGCAAGTAAAAGTACTTTAGTCACATATGCTAAACTATCTCCTTTACAAAGAGCATTAAGAAATCTCCAATATTTTTTTAATTTTGCTGAGTAATTGGCCATTTTAATTTGAAAATGGAGTCAAAAGGTCCATCTCAGTTTTGAGAGCAATTTTTTTTTTCAAAAAAAAATGGTTTCAAGATTCTTCTGTCCTTATGTAACTAAAGATGGTCTAGATTCAAATTAGAGATTTTATCTGCCTTAAAACAATTTTTTTTCCTATATTCAAAATTCATAGTTTAGTTTCCTTCACAATTTGTGATCATACAACTTTGACCCGTTTCTCTCGAATCCAAAGTGAAAAGACTTTCATGGGAAGGTCTTATTGTCAATATATGTATTGGATTTCTTCACACTGAGATTAGCCCATATAAATAATTAATGGACCTTTTACGAAGTAAGATAAGAGGATCCAAGGGGTCATATGGATGTAGCTTTTGGATTGAGTGGGCCTGTTCTCAATTGTGATTACAAGAGTGGTGCTTACAAGTTGATAGACTTGGGCTTCTTCGGCGAAGATATCATCAATATTATGATCTTATTCTTACCAAAAACATAGGATTGTAGATAAGAAATGGGACCGTGAAGATGACAGAGCATGATTAACCCCGAATTTTTAAAGTAGGGTTCTTAACAGAAGTTAATAAACTATTTTTTAATTTTTAACTAAAAAACTAAGAATTGATTCTTAAATAAGGACTTTAAGAACCGGTTTTTAGTTTTTTTAGTTAAAAATTAAGAAACAGTTTCTTAACTTCCGCTAAGAACCCCATTTTAAGAACCTAGACGTTAAGAGAAACCATGCCTAGTAGCTCCAGCTTCCTCGGGGATCGAATCTTTCGCCAAAACCACATGCTACATTTTGTCCTCTTTCTCTCTTACCTGCACGCGCGACTACACAACATATGGTTACAGTGTGGTGCTTACTAGTTTACTTTCCAAGCTGGTCATGATCATTACTTGTCATTACTCATTACTATGTAAAATATCCATAAACTACCAAGATTAGAAATTTAACCTAAGTTCTTTGGCTCATCAACTTCGTGCTTATTCAATCATGTATGATAGATATCGTTTATCAACACGGTAGATATAAATCTTTATCAAAGGTCAAAATGATTTAAATCAGATTTTTCTTAGCACAACTCTTATAAACATATGCCTTTTCACTAAAAGGTTATTCAGAGTTGGTATGATTCTGGAGTCTTAGTAAGGATTTGATGTCGATGAGGACAATAATGATGATTTTGGGTTTGTTTAGTCAATGTTGATTAGCTCAACTACAAAATTCAGCTATCAATGAGACAGATGATGTTTATTTTTCTAGTACCAGTAACAAAATTAAGATAACGTTAACGTTTTCTTGATGATGTTTTGAGAGATGACTCTTTCTGGCCTAAAAAAAATGCCAAAGCGTTCACAATCTATACAAGCAGCCATGTAACAAACGTGTGAAGACAAACACGCCAAGAACTTTCAAACTTATAGCCATATGAAAAGTCATGCCCACTGTGTACACATCGATATGTCCACACTACCACTATAATTAAATTTGAAACGTTTGTTATTTTTTAGCAACGATTAAAATTGAAACATTTAAGATGGATTTTCATAAGAGAGACTTAAGTCAATACTAAACTTAAAATATTTTATATATAAGACTAATCACATAGATAGTACTTAAAAAAGTTTATTCCCAAAATAACACAAAAAATCTCGAAAACAGTATTCATTAGATATGAAATTATCATAAACCCTACACTTTTTTTTAACAATATAATAAACCCTACACTTTAATTCTATTTACCATTCAAATATTAAACCCTAAACTATCAATAAACAATAAACTCAGTACATATATATATATATATATTATTAAGTATTTTTAAAAGTAGTTTAATTTTTAAATATATTTGTGATAAATGAGAGTGTGATAATTATTTTATCATTTGATGAAGGATATTTTGAAATTTTTCTTTTATGTAATATTTTATTATAAATATTTATTTAGTTATATTTAAGGATATTTTTCTATTCACAACCCTTATATAAACTGATAAAATATACAAATGGACAAACAAAGAAATATAATGAGAAATTGAGAATGAATCATTGACCTCGACCAACCAAATTATCTGCTTTCTAATTGTTTTATACATCTCTCTAAGGTCGACACTTGTCTCCATATGCCTAACAAAAGGACTTATGTCTTAAGAAGCGACAAACAAGTCTATATGTTTTATTCAAGCATAATTCGGATTTGGAAATCCTTAATCGAGCTATTATCTCATTTACCATGTGAAGCACAATACTTAGACTAGATAAAGAGTACCATGTGGAGTATTTTCAAAACAATAGAATCTCATTAAAACTTTATAATATAAATCAAGCTGCTTTCAAATTATTCATGTCCTATGTAACATTAATAATGACATAATACGGTATATAACTTTAGCTAGAAAGCATTTATACCTCCGACGGTGTTTTTGATTCTTTAGCACAATCATTCGTGTTGTTCAAAAGAAAAGCACAATCATTCGTCTACACGTTACTTATAATAAATATAATACATTAATATAGTCTATTTACTAACCAACTACTCTATAGAAAATCTTGTGCTGCTCCAAATATTCCACGCCTCTATGTGTGGTTACGACTTATGAATCGGCGCAAATGCTTTTGTTGTGGAACTTTGTGGTGCATGTATCTTTCGTTTAATTCCAATTTAGAGTTCGGCGGAATCTAATTTTATAGAGTAAAAACTCGTAAATGGTAAACAGATTTACATTTTATTAAAAAAGTGAAAAGAAGAAGAAGCATTGGAGATGGGGAGGGTCCATGTCCCATAGGCCTCGGTTCAGGTGGAGGACAGTTGGTCGGCTCACTTTCTTGACAATGCTTGGACATAGTTCCTCGAATTTATTAATTCTTTTTTAATCCTGGATTTCATATCTTAATTTTATTGATTGGTCTAAACAAGTTTAGTTAACTGTTTTACAACCTCTTAACATTGAATTAACTAGTGTTGTTGAAACTTTTAAGACGTTGAATTATAGCACAACCAATGTGTGTTTTCAATTATTTATATATCGCATTAATCTCTCACACAAAAAGTATAAGAACGGATAAAATTAGCACATAATATTATATTACAACCATTACATTTTATTTTCGCTGAATTTTTTATTTAATAATTTGGTTATCTAAGCATTTTAAGTTTTTTTTTCATTCATTTTAATTTGTTGATAAAATTATTAAGTAAATTGCTAGGATGAAAAATAAGCTAAGGGTCGTGTAATTTGAACATATCTTAAATTCAATAGTTTTTGAGTAAAACAAAAGAATATCAACCAAATTTTAGCAAAAAACAAAAGAATATCAATATAGAGTAATTCCCTTAGATAGCCCATTTTAGTTTGTTTGTCACAAAAATAGTTTTTAAGGAAGAAAGTGACCAAAATGTTTTTTTAGAAGCTAAAAAAATTATTTATATGCATTTATACCCCTAGGGTTAACTAATTTGGACTTTAGGGTTTAGAGTTAAGGGGTGGGTTTGGGGTTAGGGTTTCAAATTTCAAAAAAAAATTAAAAAAAAAACCAAAATTTCAAAAAAAAAAATCTATTTTGGTCATTTTATTTTTTGAGGGCTATTTTTGTGACAAAAACTTAAAAAGGGCTATTTAAGAGAATTGCCCATCAATATATGGTGTAACTCAAATAATGAGATGAATAAACTTGTTTTAACCACCGGAGATCGACACATGTGGTATAAGCAATTGTAGAGAGACATCTGATTTTAAGCAAACCGACGGTTAACAATTTTAGTGCTTGCCGTCACGAAATTAAAACCCACCGCAAAATAGAAATCACAGTAATATAAAATAATGTGTAAAATAAAAGGCAAAAACAGAAAAAAGAGAGTGAGCATGGCACGATGTCATTATCATTCAATCATACAACATGACTCAATGATGATCATTCATCGCTGGAGCCTGAAGCTCCATCATGCGGCAAAAGTCATCGAACCGAACAAAACCATCACCGTTCCTATCAACAGTCGCTATCATACGCACACACTCCTCTATCGTGCACCTCTCATCTCCAATAACTCCAAAAACTCTATGCAACTCCTCCGCCGAGATTCTCCCGTCGCGGTCCGCGTCGAAAAACTCAAACACCTCTCTCATCTCCTCCTTCTCCACACACCTGCCTTGATCACCTGACGATGTTCCAGCCACGCGGCTAGCTAGCTCCTCGAGGCTTATACAACCCTCAGCGTCTACTTCTCTGAGCATCATGCTCACCTCTTCAGGACTCGGCGGTTCAGGGCTTAGCTTGCTAAGAAGCGCCGCTAGATCTTTTCTTGAAACCACACCGTCGTCGTCTCGGTCTATCAACTTGAACGCTTGGACCAACTCGGTGTAGAAGTCACCGGAGCTTTGTGGGAGAACACTGATGGGTGTAGCGGCGGGGCCTGGCTTGAGGTTACCGTAAGAACCACCGTCGGAGGAGGAGGAGGAAGAAGCAGCTGAGCTGAAGGAAGAAGGCTCGGATCTTGAGACAGAAGAAGCTTTGGACTTAGAGCGGAACATACGTTTGAGGCTAGCGGCGAGCTTCATGTCGGAGAAAGATAAAAGAAGGAGGAGATGATGATGTTTGGTGTGAGAGGAAAGAGCGAGGAAGGATGGTATTAAATGGGGAGGAGAAAGAGAGAAGCCATGGCAGCTTCCGCGAAGCTTCGTGGAGAGAGTGGTTTGATGATTTTGATACTTAAATACCGTAAAACACTATCATAATCATATTCATTCATTCCTCTATTTTCTTCCTTTTTTATTTTATTTTTTGCTTTTTTATTATTTTAAAATTTCCTTATTTCTAGATTTACATTTATTATTACGATGACTAACCAATTCAAATTTTATTTCTTCTTGTAACGTACGCGTACACATGCAACGTATCTACTGGGAGAAAGAAACAGAAACGTATCTATCTACTGCTTTTTTTTTCTAGTACAAGGGGTTAAAGAGTTTAACTTAAGAAACAAATATGTACTTGTCTCATTACGTAGGACTTTGTTTTGTGTCTGGATTCGGTTCATAACTATTGTCTGACATAGTCACAAGCACATGCAGTTCCAGAATGGTCGTCTAGTCATGAGTCATTTACCTAATTTTTCCTTTTATTTATTTATATTGGTGTGGAGAATTACGATAATGTTTTTACCTTGTATCGATTTGTTTACTTTTTTGAGTATTGTTAATGAATTTATTTACTTTAGAGAATCCGCAGTAGGGATCTCTCACTGAGAGTCAATACTTGAAAGATTGGTTCAGACTCTTTTTCTATATATCACGTGAAAGAAAATCGGTAAGAAAAAAGGTTATTGTCATTTTGAACTGAATACTTTTCCCAACATTTGCATGAGATAGGCTTTACAATAATAACAAATACTATTTGATGACTTTGTAGAACATTCTTTTAGTGCTAAAGTAAACATCGGCGTGGCCAAACACGTTGTGTGTTTATGTTTTTCCTTTGTTAACGGATTTATAAACCAGAAAGTGTGTCAAATATCATTAGCAAGACACATATTCAATAGTTACGGCTACATAAACAATTGAGAAAATCTCCACAGAACGTAAGACGCACTACTTGGTACGGCCGACTCTGGTCTTATAAAAATAATTTCTGTATAGAACTGATGACATAAGTTGATATAACCGAATAGTTTAACTTTATCTATTGACATTCAAACATATTATAAAATTGCTGATCATTTCTAGAATGTTATACGAAACAATAACAATAGCAATAGTATTTTTATGTTGCTGTTGCCTTCTCAGTACCTGAAGAAACTTTCACAATTCCAAATGTATTTAGGAGCAGTCTTCTTATCGTTACAAAACAGATGCAATCACAAATGAAAATTCCTCAAAAGGCCAAAACGCTTGTACAAAACACATCATTATTGTTCATAAGAACACTTGCTTC
Organism: Sinapis alba; assembly: GCA_012274485.2. NCBI lineage: Eukaryota > Viridiplantae > Streptophyta > Magnoliopsida > Brassicales > Brassicaceae > Sinapis > Sinapis alba. The sequence goes on along the minus strand of MU105720.1, from coordinate 36,785 downwards.
CACCAACCTCAACGTCATTCTCAGATCTCAATATTTCAGGAATCATTAACTTAGCACCACATACACAATCCCGGAACAGAGCCAAGTGAACACACATTGTTCTGGTCCGAATCAAAGCTTTAAAGTGACATTTCACCAGAGTTTGGGCTTTAGATGGACTTAAGCTTAACCATAATGGGCTTGTAATATTTTTGTTTCATAGCCCATAGGAGAGAGTACAAATATCAGATCCATGATCCAAAGCGCGATATGGAAACTTGTAACATGGAACTAGACTGATACGGCAAGTATCCATAAAACAATATGGAAATAATTGTTCTAGTAGTTAAGAATATACCCTGCCATATTCTTCTAGTTAGTTCTAGACGAGTTTTAAAGTCAAAACGTCGAAGGCAGAACAAAGACTTTTCAGACCCTAACCAAAATAGACTTGTTCTTCAAGTAAAACTCGTAGACCCCAAGAACCAATGTTTCCAAAACCTATCCAATATTTCCATTCTTCCTATACACTATAAAGCAGATACGTTTACACACGACAACTATCTATAACCACAAATTATTTTGAGTTTTCGATTTGATTGCAAAAGAAAAACAATGTCCGGTCTTCTTCAGTTCAATTTTTTCCCAACAGATTTCTATTATCCTAAGCCAAGTCGCGTGGAAATCGCTGACAAGGCTCTCAAACCTTGTGTTCAATCAGTATCTTCATACGGATTCAAGAAAGAGATGGCAATCGTTGTTACAGAAAAGAACCAAAGTGGTTTGGTTCGTTATGTCAACGGGGAAACAAAACGGCGTGGATCACCTGATACTGCTAGGTTTCTTGAGTATTCTTCTAATGACTCTACTAGTTAGTCTTTCTCTTTTAAGGATTGGCTTGATAAAATCTTGCTATTTTTATTTTTATACTTGTAATGGAATATTTTGCACATTATTTGTGATGAATTCTAATGCTTTATATTTCATGCCTTGGCTAATTGCAACTAGTTACATCAAGAGTAGCATTGATACGTTTGAAGAGTGTTCTGTTCTCTCCCAGATTACAACAGTTACCTAACAACATTAATGGAAGAACCAACCCATGTGACCATGTGGATTGGTTTGCAGAGAACATGGCCACTTGAAAACGAAACTACTTTTTTTACAATTATTATATATGAATGAAAAAAATCAATGATATATGGAAGTAACTAAACTTATTGAAGATGTGATACTTATACGAGTTATGAACACATATACAGAGAAAGCAATAGACTGAGGCAAAGGAATAGTAGTGTATTCATACCAACCAATTTACATTCCCATTAGTCTCAAATCCAAACCTGAGCTAGAACGTCGATAGAAACATAATTTATGAACCCACTAAGACAAACCGTAAAAGAAAGCGAATAGACGAGAAATTATATTATCAGCAATCCATCATTTTTTTTTATATCCCCATAAATCAATAAAGGTTCTTATGTTGCCAAACACTTCTCTTGCAAATAAAATCAGCAGCCTTTGAGACTAGATAACTCCAATTAGAAGCAAGCATCCAAGAGACAGCAACAGCACAGAGCAGCAAGACTGCAAAAAAAAAAAAAAAAAAAATTTGTTAAGAACAGTACAATAAGTATGTCTAGTTTCAATTATTCATAACACTTACAAAACAGTAACAGAACTAAGCATGCAATGTAGTAACCAATAATATTTAAATGGTTGATGCAACTTCACAAGATGTTCATCTTAAACATACGCAATATGGATGCAGTTCCACACTCTTTATCAATGATTCAAGCTCATAGGAATATTCTAGCTGACTTTCTTGTAAAAAAATTCTGAATAGTTAATATTCAGACACTGAAAATAGTAAAAAAAAAAAAAAAGCCACTCTACATAGACCCATACGAAAGTCATAAGATGATTAGATCGAGTGTATTTTTTTGGGACATACCATCCTTCTAGACACCCAGGACCGGTCTTTTGTGGCTGATGCTGCTGCGGTGGTGGAGGAGGATATTGAGGGGCATATGGAGGAGGATATCCTTGTGGAGGATACCCCTGTTGTGGGGGGTAGCCTTGCGGCGGATACCCCTGTTGTGGTGGGTAGCCTTGCGGTGGATATCCCTGAGGAGGATATCCTTGTGGTGGATAGCCTTGCGGTGGATAAGCATCCTTTGAATATCCCTCTGGTGGATAACCTGGTTCAGATCATCAAAAAAGTTAAGCACTAAAGATGATCAGATCTAAGACATAAGGACATAGCAGGTTGAAACATTTGTCTTGTCCCTCCAGCATAGAACAATGTTATAAATAAGAAAAAAAGGAATAGGCGAGAGAACCTTGAGGAGGAGGAACACCGACGGGAGTTTGATTCATTGTTATAGGTTACTGATCTCCTGGGGGGGAAACGTGTAGGTCAAGAAAGAAACAATGTAGAAGAAATGAGAAGGAGATGAAAGCAGAGTGCACACCCTGGATCCACAAAACTGAGAGGAGTAGTTATAGGAGCGTTAGAGAAAGTGAAGGAGATGGAAACGAGGATGAGAGTGTTTTAAGTAACACGCGTTTTTATCCCTATCGTTGATATTACACACCCATGTAACCAACCACCAGTTAAAATGTTAAGGTATTACAACAACTTTCACGAGGTTTCTGCCCTTTCCAGATAATATCATCTCTGTTTGTTTTAAATAACTTTAATATTAAAATATGATTTTTCTATAACTAAAATGTACATAATAAAATAATAAATAGCCTGCATTAGTTCCCTTGTACAGTATTCTAGATAGGGTAAGAAAAGGATGTTGAACAACATAATACATGATGGTGTTACTCGAGAAGAAAAACAAAAATCTCGGTGATGGGCCTTGAAGACTTTGGGCTTTCTAGAATAGAAGCCCTAAATGTTAGTTACGTAAAAGCCTCTCGACTTTTTCATTTCTCATTAATATTTTTATTTAATTTTACGCTCGAAAATCAAAGTGGCGCCAAAGAGAGCACCAACGCCGCCGAAGCAGTCGTCTCTCCACCTTATCGGTGAGAAAGCTCGAACCTTTCTACTGTTTACCGATTTCTCCGGTCAAAATGAATGAATCTTCGCGTGCTGTGACTGATCCCTCCGGTCAAACTGTATCTTCTTTTCCAGAGAAGAAGGAGACAATCGTTTCTTCTTCTTCAGCTTATCTGAAACAACACATGTTTCTTCTTCTTCTCAATCCTCGTGAGGAAGATGATTTCACCAATACCCATCTCCAGGTTAGTCTACCCTCACCAAACCCACTTGAAAGTTTTGATCTTTTCTGCTCATAAGCACTACTCGTTGTTTTTCTCTCGATTCAGCAAGTTCTCAAGTTGTATAGCAAAGAGCTACCCGACATGAACTACGCTTCAAACACTGGGAAGCATTCTGTGTTCCTTGTGAGATGCGTCTCTAAAGGGTAATAGTATTCGCTGAACACTCTGTCTTACCTTATCAAGTCTTTTGATTGTTTAGCTATGTTGTGAAAACCTTGCAGCAAGTATTGCTCATTGGTTCTGAAGTCCGGAGTCTCAGATGAGGTAAATAAGCTTTTAGTTATATGCTCTGACCTTTGATTAATAGCCAGCCTAGGAGGCCGGCCTTGGATGAATCTTTATTAGTTTATGATGTTGCACTCAATAGTTTGCTCTTTTGTTACTATATAAGAGCAGTTTAGTTTGTCTGCAACTGTAAGATTTGATTTTTTTATTGTAGATCTTTGCTGCAATCACCTATCAGATAGTCCCTGCTGATACACAGTATGCTGAGATACCTCTTGCTGCTGTAACATCTACACACCAGAAAAAGGTTTTTTTTTTTTTGCTCTTACTCGTTTTGAATAGTAATGGTTTTTATTGCTAAGTGCTTTACCAAAGATGTTGTGTTCAATAGTTGCATACTTGCTTTCAATTGTTAAGTAGAGTTGTAAAGTTTATCTTTTTCTTTTTACAAAACCTAAATAGATTACATTTTCAGGGTTTTGGTAAACTCGTCTATGAAGAATTAATGAAGAGGCTTCGTAGTGTTGGCATTCGGACTATATACTGTTGGGCAGACAAAGAATCTGAAGGCTTCTGGGTTAAACAGGTGATTATGTTAACTGTTCTTGGAGTTTTCTCTTCCATTGTTTATTGGATTAGAACTAAGCTATTATTTGAAGTACTTTGGCTATGGGCTTTCTGTAACTTTTTATTAACTTTTCAGGGATTTATACCACTAGCAGAGGTAGACCAGAAGGGCAAAGCAAAGAGGTTAAACATTAAGTCTAACATTCGAAAAGCCTTGTGTTTCCCTGGCGGTTCTACTCTCATGCTTTCTCATCTGAATAAGGAATCTTCTGTTAATCCTGCAAATATTGTGGCTGGAGATTCAGTTAAACTTGGAGAGAGCTTTGGTGAAAGCGTTTATGTTGACTGTAAGTGAAGAAGATACTTGTTCCAATTGTTTTCATCAAGCACTCAAATAGAACTGGTTTCACTTATTTACAAGGCACTTACATCTCTGTTTACAATGTTGTTCCACACACAGGTCTCTCTACTATCAGAAGTCCAGTGGAGCCGACCACCATAGGAAAGGAACACGAGAAAGTGATCTCTGATCAAGCTACCACAGCTGACAGTGATTCCGCACCTGCCTTGAAGAGATCTTGGGAAGCTTCACTGTCTTCTCTACAATCCAAAAGGATTAGGGCAAACCGCCATAATGACTCTAAGATAGCTAAAGAGGATCTGACTATCAGCTCTGCAAAAGAGCAGAAGCAATCGAAAGACAGTTCTTCCTTCCAAGTGGATTCAAACAAGAATCCTCTGCCCACAATTTGCAAAAGAAGCAATGGTGAGAACTACAGAATCTTGTTGATGGACATTGGGGATGAAAACAAGCGAGCTTGGTTAACAGAGGTAATTTGGATAAATATTAGTTTATTTTGATGTGTTTTCTGTTCACTTTATGTTGTCTTCTGATTCCCAATACAGGTAATAAGAAAACTAGGTGGGGATGTGACTGCGGATGGCAACATGAGCACACATATTGTCACCGGAAAAGTCAGGAAAACACTTAATTTCTGCACTGCTCTTTGCTCTGGGTTAGTCTCTAAAATTTACTAGCATCACCGTCGACTGTTGCCAAACTATGAGTTTTAATGGTGCATAGAAACTTGCTTGCAGGGCTTGGATCGTGTCACCAAGTTGGTTAAAAGAAAGTTTCCGACAAGGCAGATTTACTAGTAAGAAACATCTCCATGACTTATCGTATCTATCTTGTGGTGGCTGTCTGACTTTTTTTGCTGATGAATGGCACTGTTGTTGCATTAAGATGAAGCCTCGCACATATTGCATGACGAAGACTACCAGTTGAAATATGAAACCGATTTGAAAAGCACAGTTCTTAGAGCAAAAGCTAGACCAAACTCGTTGCTTAAAGGATATGATGTATGCGTTGGACCTCACGTTCAGTTGTCTAATGGAACTTCATCTGCTATCATAAAATCTGCTGGTGGAAATGTAAGTTGTCTGCTTTCACCAGAAGTTTGAATCCAAGGCATGTGATGTTTTTGTGAAACTTTCAGGTGATTAGTAGAGTGAACAAGGTCGATGATGCATCTAAAACGATATACATTGGGTGCGAAGAAGACACATCTGAGGCTTTATGTGCAGCAAAGAAGAGGGTTTGGACATTCAGCAGTGAATGGTTAATGAACTGTGTCTTAAAGCAACAACTTGAGCTTCAAGTTACTCAGTTCATAGAGTCCTTGTGATTCGGACTCGACTCCTCAATGTAACCACATGACATTTGTTTACTTATAATCGTTATCTCACAAATACAACTCAAATACCGCCATAAAAAATAGGAATTCCACAGATAATCAACCATATTACATAGCTGCAATGGAGGAAGCATTGATGGGTTGAGAAGACTTATCATTATTATTGGCAATGCCGTTGCAGACATTGAAGCCGTACCAGACAGAGTTAGGCAAGAAGAGGTTATAGTAGAAAGTGACTGATCTGATGTATGAGCCATAGATTTTGACGTTCTCTGGTTTCCAGCCGTCGTATCCTTGTCTGAGTAGGTAGAGATAACAAACGTCACGCATACACGGTCCTGTTATCTTGTATGTGTCCGAAGAACACCTTTCAAATGCCCTCGAGTGTGGATCGTCTAATCTCTTCACGTATACCTTAAGCAAAAAAAGGGTAACCAAAAAAGGGGTATATTGTAACTATCAAAATGCAAGTTAATACTTAGCACTATTTATCAAACACAATTTTTTTTGGTAATCATGTCAAATTTCATACCATTTTCAAAGTTTTACATCACTGTTGCTTAGCAAGATATCAAACACAAAATTAATACTCAAGTACTCCTATTTTCATTTTAATTGATGTTAAAAATTATTGCCCATAGATTAAGAAAAAAATAATTTTATACAATTCATCTTGGTTACATAAAAATATCACTAAATAAAACTAGTAAAAATAATGCATTATATAGTTCATCTGACAAATTAATTTTTACATAAAGCTTCCATTATTTTGAAAGTTTTTTTTCCAGTAAAACAGAGGGGAGTAGTATACTTTACTTTTATATCATTGATGTATGGTATGGAAACATAAAAACATTATAGAAAAAAACTACACGTTTAATACCAACGATTCTGACGTTATAGCAGAGTAAATAATCGTTGACAAAGAAAATCGAATTTTTGGATCTAATTTCCTCAAAATAGCTGTTAATCTCGATTACTAATAATGTGATTGGTTACACCTAAGCTATGTTCTTTGCATCTTAAGATTCCAGAAACTTTGTTTGGAGGTTAAGGAACAATGATAAAAAGAAAAAAAAAACAGTTTACCTCGTTGCCGTACACATCACCAAAGGCAATACTGATCTTATCTCTAGTGTAAGACACCGAGGAACAGCTTGTCTTAATGATCACCGTGTAAGAACATACGCCCGCATTCTGATTTTTTTTGAGCCAAAATGAAAAAAGAAAACGAATAAATCGACAATTAATAGGTTTGTTTTCTTAGTTTCTGGATCATGAATGTTAAAAATGAGTCGAGATTTGTTATTACCTCTAGCTTTGGTTTAGGAAGAAACGAATCAATCGGGCTAGGTTTTGTGGTGATGAAGGATCTCGCAGAGGAAGACGTTGTTAAAAAGCATAATGTGAAGAGAAACAAAGCTAACCTGAGCATTTTTTTCGTGAGTTGAAAAGGTTTGGAAATGAACAAAAAGGTTAGATCTCAGTGGTTTGGACCAAGTAGTTATTCTAGAGAGACCGACACGAGGATCACGTTCAATAAAATAATTGAGACAAGTAATATTCTGTTTATTTTACTGTCTTTTTCTATCTTTATGCATAGTTTTTCTCAACCACTTCAGAAACAAAAAATAATCATTAGAAAAAGGGAATTTTAGTAAAATTACATTGTATATCAGTAATAACTGGAAACTATTATTATTATCTAAAATCATTTTTTTTGGTCAAAATCAAAAATCATTTTCTAAAATTATTGGGTTTGTGTTTTCTTGTTGGGTTTCAAATTACGTTCTTATTTTAGTGTGTTGGGTTACTTAGCCACTGGGCCTTGTGCTCTGTAATTCTATGCAATTTATATCAAATCTTTAATCCAAAGCAATAAAATTTGTTTTTTTTTTCCTATACAATTTTTCTCTTAAACTTTTAAATTCAATACTTTACCAATTCTATTTTACTATAGTTTAAACTCAGAAACTAAAATTCACTGCCTTCATCACAATGTAATATCATGGAAAAACTTGTATTGATGTTTCCCTTAAGGTTTAACCAATTATCTAGTCTATCCGTTTCATATTATTTTGTCGTTTTAGGTTTATGTACACATATTACAAAAACATCTGATTTTGTATATTTCCAAAATAAAAATATAATTACTTATACACCTAATTATATTTTAACCAAACGATACTTATTTTAAAACGAAAACTTTTTTTTACAACGACAAATAATATGAAAAGAGGGAGTATTAAACAGTTTAATTAATGTTCGACTACAAGATAATCAAATCACACCTGAGTTGGTCTTTCGTGACTTTAAAATTCTCAAAAATCATACGTGGATGACACGGTGTCGTATTACACACAAACGGCAGATTCCTATTGGTTCCGTGACGCCTAAAGAGCACTCATATCATTCAACGAAACGTGCTTAGAAGCAAAATCAAGACGCGGGGAAACGAATTCAACCGAACAGATCCGCCATGGCAGCTCGTAAGAGAGCTTCTCCAACATCAAAACCCGATCCATCCCAACCCAAATCATCCCCATCGGAGCAGAAGACCACCCGGAGCACCTCCGACGACGTATTCCATCTGTCCCCGCCGAAACTGGGAGCAATCTTCGTGATCTCTACTCTCCTCTGCTCACTCCATCTCTACCTCCTCTGTTTCCACTACAAAGTCGACACGGAGCTGAAACGCTCCATCCTCATCAACGCTGGGCTTAGCTTGGTGGGTTTCTTCGTTACACTCAAGATGATTCCCGTCGCTGCCAGATACGTTCTGAGGCGTAACATGTTTGGTTTCGATATCAACAAGAGAGGGACGCCTCAGGGAGAAGTTAAAGTGTGAGTCTTTGATCCGTATAATGATCGAAAGTTGCTTCCTTTCAATATGTATTCTGGAGATTAAAGTGTGAGTCTTTTCGTTTCAGGCCTGAGTCGTTGGGTATTGTTGTTGGTGTTGTGTTTTTGATCGTGGGGATTATATTTCAGTACTTTAATTTCACTGAAGATTCGAACGTAAGTGTGTTTGTTTGACCGACCCTGTGCTGATGATTCTGTTTTTTATTTTTTATTAAATCAATGTTAATGAATGTGGTTGGGTGTGTGATTATGTGCAGTGGCTTGTGGAGTATAATGCAGCACTTGCTTCTATTTGCTTCATGATTTTGCTTGGGTTTGTTGATGATGTCCTTGATGTGCCTTGGAGAGTGTAAGTGTGTATTTTGTTTTGATGATATTTTGTTTTGTTTTAGTTAACATATTGTTAATGTAAACAACAGGAAACTTGTGTTGCCATCTTTTGCTACACTTCCACTGCTGATGGCTTACGCTGGACATACAACAATTGTTATACCGAAACCTCTAGTCGGTTATGTTGGCTTGGAAGTGCTTGATCTAGGTACTGATTGTTATAGCATGTTACCATGTTACACTTCCATGATTGTATCGTTGGATGAGGTTGTATAATGATTGATGATTAGCTCAATAGATGTTTCGATGTTGCAGGACGGATATATAAGTTATATATGGGGTTACTTGCCGTTTTTTGTACGAACTCTATTAACATTCACGCTGGTTTGAATGGCCTTGAGATTGGTCAGACTGTTGTTACTGCCGCGGCGGTAAGTCCTATGGTCATAAACTTTTCCTCTCTATCTGTTGTTCCTTTTTGGGTTGAGATGTGATGCGTCCCTGTTACTTGTAGATTCTATTACATAACGTTATGCAAATCGGATCATCTACTGATCCTGAGTATCACCAAGCTCATGCCTTTTCGATATACCTTACTCAGCCGCTGATGGCAACTTCCTTGGCATTGCTTGCTTTCAATTGGTAAAACCATTCACAGGATTTTTTTTCTTTTAAACTTTTTGTTTGTGGAAGTAATGCTTTCTCTGACCAGTTCTTGGCATCTTATGTTGTTAGGTATCCTTCTTCAGTTTTTGTTGGTGACACTTACACAGTCTTTGCTGGGATGACTATGGCAGTTGTTGGCATTTTAGGTCACTTCAGGTATATTTCCAAAACCTTCATCATTTGCTCATGTATCTAGCTAGTGTATGATCCTGCAACTGGTTTCCATGACATCTTCCTCTTCTGAAATTTTGCTTTTGCAGTGAAACTCTCCTCATCTTCTTTCTTCCTCAAGTTCTGAACTTTCTGTTGTCGCTTCCTCAGGTTCATATTTAAGTACACTCTTCTCCAGCATACTTATAATCTTGTGAACGCATGTGTTTTAACCATCTAACATACTATACATAACCTCTTCAGCTTGCTGGTATTGTGAAATGTCCACGCCATCGTCTCCCCAAGTAACCATCTCTGTGTTCTTCTTACCTTTTGTAGATTTGATTAAAGAACAAACACATCACTCAACTTGTCTTTTGGAACATACAGGTTTGATCCTGCAACCGGATTGCTGACCGGAACAAAGGACGGGACACTCGTCAATGTTTACTTGAGGTTGTTTGGTCCTAGATCAGAAAAGTCTCTTTGCATCCATCTCCTCGTCTTCCAGGTAGCTCTCAAGAAACAATGTTTCATCACCATTTTTGTAGCATGAAATATAATCGCTATTGGCTTTGTGATACTCTGCTTTGTTTCTACTACAGGCTCTAGCGTGCGCCTTCTGTTTCGTACTTCGACACTTTCTAGCTGGTTGGTACAAATAAATTTGAAACCTGGAGAGTCTTGAGAAGATCCTGTCTTTCTCTCTGTTCTTGAGACAAATCACACATACAGAACATAACTTATGTTCCTTGTACAATCTAATATTGCAATGTAACTTGTTACGTTAAGATGGTGTCAAGTAGTATCTCAGAGAAACAAAGTTCAGACAATGTATCATCATCATCATCCTGAGTTTGGATAATCCTCAACAAGACTACAAAATCAATAACATTTTAAAGAATCTCTGTAACAAGTTAATCAATAAATCCTTCTTGCGAAATATGATGAATAAAGAAGCTAGAGATCTATGTGTATTGTTTCTCCTCCTTGTTCTTGTTCTTCTTCGTTGCTACTGCTTGTCCAGAGCTTGATGGTACGGTCATGTGAAACAGTTGCGATACACGAGCTGTCTGTAGTGATATCTAGAGAGGCCACTTTTGACTTGTGTCCTGCTAAGCTTTTAACTTGTGTATATTTCCTCATTTCTCTTTCTTTCTTTGTATATTCCTACGGTTCTTTCTTTTTCTATCTCATTTTTGTACAATTTTTTTTCTTTTGATTCTTGCTAAGCAGTAAAGTAATTCATCAAGTTATGTTTCCAAATTCATATTAATCGGACTAATCTTCCACAAACGTGAAGGAAAATCATGACAAGGACTTTGGTATGCAAGGAGGACCACCAATAAGAACAGAATACTAGAATATTTTTTTTCTTTGATAAAATTTACTAGAATCTTTTATATGAACCCACTTTATAATATGTCATTCTGGAACCTGTGGCAACAGAAGATACACGTGACTAGTATCGGTCACGCTGTGATTGGAACATTTTATATGGCAACACGATTATTATTCTCTCCAAAGAATCTGGAACAATTAATTCTTGGCCACATCATGTGTGTGTTTCAGACAGCTCTGCATCCATCCTGCAAAGAATAATAGCCAATGATGATGTGTGGTCCTAAGAGTGTGTGACGTAGTTCCAAGCTTAACAATCAAACTCAAATGCTGCAAGAAACTGACAAGATAAACTGATCATGCAACAATGGTCAAGGCTCTCTTTCCTCAAACTGAGCTCAAGTACCATGAGACACAAGTAAGGGCCCTACTGTACATGCTCGAACAGTAAGTTGATCTACTTTACAACAAGAGACAAATGAAAGTAAACAGAACACAAGTTATATGACTGTGCCGCCCAAAACCTTTCCTTTAAATTCCCTTCTCTACCTCATTTTTTCCCTGAGAGAGTGCTCTAAACCTCAAGTTTACCTCTACTTCCTTCCTCTCAGTCTTTTCAATATCTCTCAATAAAGTAAAAATGAGATTGACCTCATCCTTACGGTTCCCTAGACAAAACAATAAGACTTTCCTCAGAATCTTCATGATCTTGGTTCTTAGCTGTATACCAGGTAGAACCAATCTTTGTTCCAATCATTCAGATACTCGTTCCTCATTAGATTCACTCGATTTAGAGGGCTACATAACCTTTGATGATGTCCACAATGCGTCCAAGGACTTTGGCAACAGATACCAGTTACCACCTTTGGCAATTCTCCATCCCAAGTCAGTTTCTGATATCTCAACAGTGATGAGACATATCTTACACCTGGGCTCCACCTCAAATCTTACAGTAGCAGCCAGAGGTCATGGTCACTCGCTTCAAGGACAAGCTCTTGCTCATCAAGGTGTTGTCATCAACATGGAGGCACTTCCAAGTCATGGTATCAAGATTTACAAAGGTACACAACCGTATGTTGATGTCTCAGGTGGTGAACTATGGATCAACATTCTAAGGGAGACTCTAAAACACGGTCTTTCGCCAAAGTCCTGGACAGACTACCTTCATCTGACTGTCGGAGGTACTCTGTCTAACGCTGGTATCAGTGGTCAAGCGTTCAAGCATGGACCCCAAATCAATAACGTCTACCAGCTAGAGATTGTCATAGGTAACTTCATTCATACTGTATATACGCACCTGCAAAGTATATGGATCTCCAAACACTTTAAATATGTTTTGACATTAAAATAAGAGTGTGTAGTCTCCAATGTGTAAACATGCAACACACTTGTAACTTTTAGCCAAGAAAAGATTAAATAAACAATATATTTCACATATTGAATCAGGGAAAGGAGAAGTCATGACCTGTTCCGAGAAGCTGAATCCTGGACTTTTCCACAGTGTTCTTGGAGGGCTTGGACAGTTTGGTATAATCACCCGGGCACAGATCTCTCTTGGACCCGCACCGCAGATGGTAAAGTTCTAGTCAGAAACATATACACTATATGATCCTCAGCACAAGTTTCTTGACACAGTGAGATGATTTTTAAAACAGGTTAAATGGATCAGAGTACTCTATTCAGACTTCTCTACGTTTTCAAGGGACCAAGAACATTTGATTTCAAAAAAGAAAGGTTTCGACTTCGTGGAAGGTTTTGTGACAATCAATAGAACAGATATCCTCAATAACTGGAGGTCTTCATTCACTCCCAATGATTCCACAGAGGCAAGCCAGTTTAAGTCTGATGGGAAAACTCTGTATTGTCTAGAAGTGGTGAAGTATTTTAACAAGGAAGAAGCTAACTCAATGAATCAGGTGGGATGTGAAAGCAAACTATATACTCTCTTAGATCAAATCTTCGGTCTCTAACATTAGCAAGAGTGGTTTCCCTGCAGGAAACAAAGAAGCTACTCTCAGAGTTGAGCTATATACCATCTACTTTGTTCTCATCTGTTGTGCCATACATAGAGTTTCTGGACCGTGTGCATCTTGGGGAGATAAAACTGAGAGCTAAGGGTTTATGGGAGGTTCCACATCCCTGGCTGAATCTTCTGGTTCCCAAGAGCAGAATATTTGAATTTTCTAAAGAAGTTTTTAACAACATTCTCACAAGCAACAACAATGGACCTATCCTTATTTATCCGGTCAATCAATCTAAGTAAGTGAGCAAAATAGCCAAAAGAGTGATTCTGAATTAAAAAACAAAATAAAAACTACTAACACTTTTTGTGTGTGTTTTAGATGGAAGAAACATACATCTTTGATCACACCTAATGAAGATATCTTCTATCTAGTGGCCTTTCTCCCCTCTGCAGTGCAAAATAATCTAGAGTACCTTTTGAGACAGAACCAAAGAGTGCTTAACTTCTGTGCAGAGGCAAACATGGATGTGAAGCAGTATTTGCCTCACTACGAGACTCAAAGAGATTGGAGAGAACACTTTGGAGACAGATGGGGAACATTTTCAAAGATGAAACACGAGTACGACCCTCTAGCGATTCTAGCACCTGGTCACAGAATCTTTCAAAAGGCGACACAACTATATCCTATTCAACTTCAATAAAGCCAAGAGGGCAACATACATACATATAGTCCTTCAAAGGTACCATCAAAGATGGGCAACAAGAGAGTGAAATTCAATTTTTTTTAAGAGACTGAGACACTGTATAGGATCCATGAAAGCCTACAAAAATGTCTTTACATTTTGTCATTATAACAGAGGAAAGAGATATATATTCAAGCAGCCAACATCTGTTTCTAGTTTCCCAACAAGTAAAAGATCATGTGTCTTGTCTATGAAGTTCTAAAATGTCTGTTTACTCTGAACCAAACAATACTCACCAACCTCTCAGTGCAAATAAAAAAGCTTTTATGTTTTTCTCTTCGAATTACACTCACGTGTGAAGTAATACACACATACACACACGTGTGTTTAATATAATATAATATTATATGATATTTATTTTATTTTAATTTATTTTTCCAGGGCGGTCCTCAGGCGAAGCAGACGCTCCTGTTAATGGCGAGGAAGCAAGTTTGGTAATAAGCAACCCCCCACACAAAACCCTAAAACACACTATTCAACCTCAGTACGCCAGGAGATTGATTTTCCCGATTGATTCCTTTCGAAAGCTCAAAACTTTGTACTTTTGATTATTGAAAGTATCGAACTTTTTTGTTTTGTTTTGGGATGTCTCCGCCGGCAGTAGAGATTGGGTCTCCTGTTGAAAAGGTCTCTTCTTTCTTCAACCCTCCTTCCTCTGCATTCTTCCCGGAGAGTGATCAACGAAGCATGGACCCTCCTTCGTCTTCCTTCCACTTCGGGTCTGGAGGAGATAAGACCAAGAGTCGGCAAAAACCGAGGCTGGTCAAGCTCAGGAAGAACGGTAGAAAGGTGAAAGGTTCCTCCTTTCCCGGCGAGACTCCACCTGGTTTCAATCCATTTGCGCCGCCCAGTAAAGGTGATGTTCTGTTACCTTTCTCCCGTGTTGGGTTCCTTAAAGATTCAGTTTTTTTTTTATGTGAGCTGATTGTTTTTGTCTTTTTGTAGTTTCTGTAGGTAGTCTCCATACGAACAGTGTGAATGATGGCGAGTCACCTGGGGGTAAAGCTTTTGTTTTTGGGGTTAATGGGAACAGTTCAGGTAATGCTGCAGTATCTGATGAGGAGGAATTTAGCACACCTGTAGGTGACTTTGTCTTTGGTTCGGAGTTCACACCGTGTAATGAAAGCAGATGTTCAGATAATGGTAAAACTGGAAGGGAGTCTTGTTCTGAGGCTTGTAGAAAGCCTGACAGTGGTGATGGTAAAGCTAGAGATGATTCTGAGGTGAACCTGCCTGCTGAGATGAAGAAGCTTAATATCAGTCAGGAAGCAAGGGAATTTAAAAACGCACCTGCATTCATCTTTGGCAGCTCCGGAAAAGGTGATGCTGAACGTAAAGATGCAGCAGCATCAGGGCCATGTTCGTTCAGTTCCAGTGGTTTTCACCAAAGTGAAAATTCAGCTGATACAAGACCCGCTTTTCATTCCGGTACTAGCAACGTAAACAACTTAACAAGCGCTACCTTTGGGGATTTCAAAGTACCATTGTGTGATCCTTCTTTGCTTAAGAGCAGTCTATTTCCGGAAATAGGCAGAACTCCAGTACATGTGAGAACTAAACGTTCATCCAAGGACCAGAGATCAAACAAAGTCAAGGGAAAAAAGAAACAGCATGAGCAATGCAAGGATCAGGCTTCTAAGGGCATTGAGTCTCAAGAGAAACTCAGTTCCCCTGGATATTCCTCACCCATGGATTTTTCTCCTTATGAAGGTGAGAAATCCAGCAATCAGTTTGCTACAGAAACTCATCTGACATCAACTGATCCTTCACATTCGAGAGAACATGCAAATGACGTTAAGGTTGTCTTCACGGCAGAGGATCGTGGAAGTATTCGGATGCCGGAATTTTCTTTCTCAGCGTCCACCTCTCAGGGAGAAATATCAACTAAAAAGCTTCATGCTGTAAAGAAATACAGGAGGAGAGTTAATAACGTCTTTCCGAAGAAAAATCTTCTTAACACTACCATGCGAAACAATCAAGAGAACCAACCTGTGAATACAGGTCAAGGCAAACAGGAGTCAGACTCTACATCTGTGATGCCTGGTGAATGTGAGGTTTGGCGACTAAGGTATTATATTCTAACTCAACAGCCTTTTGAATACTTATGTTTCCGAGATTTTGAGAGAAGTAATGCTTTTGTATCAGGGGAAATCAAGCCTACAAAAATGGTGATATGCGTAAAGCCGAGGAATGTTACACGCATGGTATTAATTCCTCGTCGTCAAATGATAGCTCACAGAATGACTCTGTAAAGCCTCTTGCGCTTTGCTATGGCAACCGCGCAGCAGCAAAGATTTCTCTTGGAAGATTGAGGGAGGCTATAAGTGACTGTGAAATGGCTGCTTCACTTGATCCAAGCTACAATAAAGCATATATGAGAGCTGCAAAGTAAGTTACGGCTTACTTTTCCAGATAGTTGCTTTGTTGTTAATTCATATGAATCATATCTTTTGAATAAAGGAACTTGGATCATGTACAGATATTAGTGTAAGTTTACCTTTTTTAACAAGTGTCATCCATGTCCTTTCTCTTTACACTAGCTAAGGTCTTAGATCCAATTTTCTTAAGTGACCAAGTGTCTATCCTAGCGAATATGATCAGTTATATTCTGTTGTATGGAATTTGATGTATTCTCTTTTTATGTTTGCTTTAGTTGTCATCTTGTGCTGGGAGAACTTGGATCAGCAGTGCAGTACTTTAATAAATGCATGGAATCTGCCTCTAGTGTCTGCTTGGATCGACGAACTACTATAGAATCAGCTGAAGGTTTACAACAGGCCAAAGTATGCTTTCTCTCTTCAGCTAGATCACTGCTCTACCATGGTCCAAATCAATATAGTTTTATGTTTATTCATCCAAAAATATGCTGAATTAGCACAGCACTCTGTTGGTTTCTAATTAAATACATTTTATTTACTTACTGGCAGAGGGTAGCTGACTATACGAACAATGCGTCCATATTTCTGGAGAAGAGAACACCTGATGGCGCATCTGACGCATTGGTTCCAATTGCCAATGCCTTGTCAATCAGTTCATGCTCAGAGAAACTGCTTCAGATGAAGGCGGAGGCCCTGTTGATGGTACGTCGTCTTTCCTTTTCAGCTCTCAAAAATTGATTTTTTTTCTTCTGTCACTGAGTATGAGCTGCCATGCGCTTTTTTTTCTTTCAGATCCGGCGTTATAAAGAGGTGATAGAGCTCTGTGAGAATACCCTTCAGACGGCTGAGAGGAATTATGTTTCAGCAGGGTCTGATGACATGATAAATATGGATGGCACAGGGTCTAAGCATCATCACTCACTAATAATTTGGAGATGGAACATGATTTCCAAGTCGCACTTCTACTTAGGAAACCTTGAGATGGCTCTTGATACATTAGAAAAGTTGCAGCAAGTGGAATCTAGCCGCAACGAGTAATCACTTTTGTCTCTGTTGTGCAATAATGAACGTGTTTTAACTTTATTTCTGATCCTTGCTGAATTGTTTTGCTCTCTAGGAATCAGGAAGAGTGTCGTGACTCACCAGCTTCTTTAGTGGCCACCATTTCTGAACTTTTACGTTACAAGGTATGCTCTATAATGGCACTCAAGTGATTCTTTATTGTCTTTAACAAGAAAGTTCTGATACAGTCTTTGACCATGCTTCCTTGCTGAACAGTAGTGATTTTTCTTTTGCCTGTGATTTCAGAACGCCGGTAATGAAGCTGTTCGGGCAGGGAAGTATACAGAAGCAGTAGAGCAGTATACTGCTGCACTATCAAGAAATGTTGACTCACGCCCTTTTGCAGCTATTTGCTTTTGCAATCGTGCGGCTGCTAATCAGGCCTTAGTCCAGATTGCTGATGCAATTGCCGACTGTAGTCTTGCCATGGCTCTTGATGAAAACTACACAAAGGTACAAAGAATCCTTTTGAACTTTTGTACTGGAAGGAGCTTTCTTTTTTTTAAAAACTGAATCCTGCTTGTATTTCTGTTTTTAGGCAGTTTCCAGGAGAGCCACACTACATGAGATGATTAGAGATTATGATCAAGCAGCTAGTGATCTCCAGAGGCTTATCAGCATTCTCGTAAAGCAAAATGGTGAGAAGACGAAAACGTCAGAGACATCTGCTGAACGTTCAAGCACCAGGAAAGAACTAAAGCAGGCCCGTCAACGGTTGTCTGTGATGGAAGAAAAATCTAAAGAGGGCATTGCTCTGGATTTCTTCCTCATCATGTATGCTCTCACTTTTAGCATTTATTCATGTCGTTCCAATATAATTGTATGCTGATGACATTCATACTATCTCTTTTTTCTCGTTTTGCAGGGGAGTGAAGGCATCTGACACTGCTGCTGATATCAAAAAGGCATACAGGAAAGCAGCTCTTAGGCATCACCCAGACAAGGTAATCTATGTTTTGCTTGATGACAGTATATTACATTTGCTGATGTTTTGCTCTTTGATGTATACTCAGGCTGCACAGATTCTTGTCAGAAGCGAAAGCGAAGGACCGTGGTTGAAGGAGATACTAGAAGAGGTTCACAAGGGTGCAGATAGACTCTTCAAAATGATTGGAGAGGCATATTCAGTTCTTTCTGACCCAACTAAGGTTTGATTTCTCTCTCAGCAAGGCAAACTTACTAGGAATATAATTATCCTAAGACTTTCCTTTTTTTGTGTGTGTTTCAACAGAGGTCGGACTATGAACTTGAGGAAGAGATTAGGAAAGCGAAGGCCTCTAGAGAAAGCTACAGAAGCAGAAAGGCTGCAGAAGCAAGCACCACCTCACCATATCAGACAAGTCCAGGCAGACGATACTGGAGGCACAGCGAGAGGACATACTACAGAAGCACGCCTTCTTGGTGGTAGAATGCTATATTTTGTTGGTGGAACAAGCTATATAGTGATCCACTAGGTTCCTCCCAGGTGCGATGTTCAAAGAGCTGATGAAGTGTAAAAGGTCTGCTACAAATCAATACATCAACTGCTTGTATGCTAGGAGTGAGAGAATTGTTTGTTCCCAATTTTGAAAAGGGAAAGAGATGTGACTGAACAAACGTTTGTTTGCTTTGTACCTTTTGTAACACATTCAAAAATATCAAAGAAATGAAAAACTTGATTTGGTGTGTAACACAACCAAAGATCAAATGAGACTTCAAACCGCTTAGAATGATTAGTTGAAGAAGTTTTGTTCATCGGAGGTTTGATTTATTTTATTATCGTAGACAAACACCACACACAGCAGTTATTGAACACACAACATTACAAGTCCGCTTGCTTTTATTGATACTAATATTTGGACAAAGGCAGCAAAGCTAGATGATTCCTAGCAATAGGAGTGAGCTACAACTCAAGGGCTTGAGCATGGTGACTGATGTGGTCTTCGATGAAAGTTGCAATAAAATAGTAGGAGTGGTCGTATCCTGGCTGCAGACGCACTAAGAGCGGCGCATTCACTTTCTTGCACGCCTCTTCAAACTTGTTGGGCAATAACTGATCAGGGAAGAACTGGTCGTTTTCTCCCTGCAATTTGGATGGACCACTCCCTCAGTGTTTATAAGATACAAGTAAAGAAGAAGAAGACCACACTCTAAGAAGATTTTTTACCTGATCAATTAGAATTGTGGCAGAGAGATTGTTGAACTTTGAAATAAGACAAGTGGCATCGTATTCCTGAGTTTCATGAAGAAAATCAATATAGTGTGGCGGCTATATGCATACTAATCTTTTATTACCTCCCAAGCAGCCTTGTCGTCACCTAGATAATTGGTGAATGCTTTCTGTCCCCATGGGCAATTAATGGGATTGGCAATTGGTGCAAACGCAGACACAGACTAATAGAGCCATACATATAAAGAGTAAGTTGAAATATATTATCTTGGACTGGAAGTGTACCAACATAGATCTTAGAGCACAGAAGAAGAAAAGAAAATTACTGGAATAAATACCTTGTACTTATCGAGGTTCTTGAGGTAAATAGTAAGAGCACCATGTCCACCCATGGAATGTCCAGAGATAGAAGCCCTTGTCGTGTCAAGCTGAGAAAAATTCTCACTCAGGAGTTTTGGCAACTCTTTGACAACATAGTCATACATACGCCAGTTCTTCCACTTCTCCTGAGTAGCATTGAGGTAGAATCCAGCTCCTACTCAAAACCAAATAGGAAAGAAAGAAAAAACTAGTCACTCTTCATTACAACAAGTACCTGAATACTATATATTAAGTTACAAAGAAAATGAACTGTGTTGGAATGCAAGGCAGAGAGGGATGTAACATTGCATACCTACACCGAAGTCGTAACTGTCTGCTTCCCCTTCAATATTGAGTCCTCCTACAAATATCAAAAACCGTCACAGAACGTTAACAAAGCTGAAAGACTGTTATGTTACAAACAAAAAATGAAAAAGAGGTGTGGTATCATCACTTGGAGAAGTATCTGGAGCAACGAGAGCAATGCCGTGAGAAGAAGCAGCACGTTGAGCCCCAGACTTGATGATGAAGTTCTCGTCTGTGCAAGTGAGCCCAGAAAGCCAGTAAAGCACCTGCCAATCACACACACAATATGACTTGTAGCATCACAACGAAAACTAAACTCGCAAAGGTCGACTCTTTATGCTTAGAGACATGTAATCCAACAAAGGGGCAAACGAGAATAGTGAAAAGAAATTAACTTTATAAGATCAAAACAAAGAAAGTGGAGCTGAAAAGCAGGTGGATGATGATGAAGATAAAAATCAAAACTTTAAATAGCTAAAAATGAAATCGAGATCAAACTAGTGAAGATATGCATACAGGGGATCTGTGGGAAGAGGAGGAAGAAGGAGGAGGAGGGAAGTAGATGGAGAAAGTCATGGAACAGCCAAGTGTCTCACTGTAGTGTTTGTATCTTTTGTTGTAGCCATCGAACATCTTCGTGCTTCCGATCTCGCTTAGTCCACTCTCCATTTTTCTCACTCACCTGACTCTTTCTCTCGCACACCGTAAAATCCTGAACAAAAAAAAAGGCAGATATGCAGCGAAGAAGAAGAAGAAGAAGAAGAAGAAGAAGAAGACACGAGACAGATCGAAGGAGGAGAGAGTAGTGTATCGCTTTCTACAGTAGAACAGAGCCCACTAAAATGTTGCTACTTTAACCCATTAACGTATATGTAACTTTAGGCCCATTAAGAGAGTGTCCTTGAAGGCCCAACTTAGTAATTAAGCAGATGGTTTAGTCAAGAGCCTCCGAAGCGTTCAGAGTTTTTTGGTTTCATAAAGAGAAAAGGATGTATCATGTACACACAAACACATACAAATGCGTGTATGTCAGTGCATGTCACCTTGCAAAGAAGGTGTTTGATGAAGCTATATGTCTCAAGTCTCAACTATTGTCTATTTTGTACTCGGGTTAGTTCAATTAGAAAAAAACAACGGCTATAATTTATTGGGCTTTGTGAGTTAACGGCTACATACTGCTATTTCCTTCTTCTTTTTTTTTTTATTATAAGTGACTCCATTATCGGTTAATTTTTGGAGGAGATGAGAAGTCTGATTTGTTAGGTAAGAGTCTTGTTTACTCCGGGAAGTTTTTATTGGATAAGAGACAAATCTGCTAGAGGAAAAGATGCAACAGAGATACAACCACCATCCACAGACGTCTTTTAACCATAATGTCTGTTGTTAGATGAGTATCTGGTTCCGAGGGTGATTCAACCGTTTTCTTCAACATGATGAAAGCTTAATGCTGCTCTTCTCCTGATATGTTAAACTTGATATCGTTATGCATATGAAGATTTGTTTACTTTTTCTTTTTTTTTTTGGGCAGGAAAGGTGACTCATTACCGATATCTAGCGGAAAGAGGCTGCTGATGATTAGAAGGAACTAAGTGATCATCAGGCTTCCAAATAGGGAAGCAGGCATGATGATGAAGATAGGCTTCCAACTGTGCTCAAAACAATGATTTATTAAATGTTTTTTGTCTTTCTTTATAAAGAAAAAAAACGAAATATGTTGTGGGAAATCAATTTGATTATAGAATGTGTGTTATTTAGTTAGGTGATCAAAAATCATTTGTATATATATATGTGACATGTTTTTCTTCTTCTTCTTCATTGCGGCGGACCCATTTATTAACTTGCAATCTTGTTGTGATTCGGTGTATGTATAATAAATGTTGGTATAATAAAGTACTCCCCTCTGTATCATAATAAGTGTCTTTTAAGTTTTTTGCACACAGATTAATAAAATATTTAATTTTGCATATTTTCTATAAAAACAACATTATCCATATATTTAATCATATTTCAACCAATAGAAAATTAAACTGGAAAATAAAATCAATAAATTATGCATTAAAATCCTAAAACGACACTTAGTAATAATTTTTTTTCTCTAAAACGACACTCTTTGCGAAAGGGAAGGAGTAGTATATAACTAAAAAGTTCACCAAAAAGAGAAGGAAGAAGAGTAGTGCCCATTAATGACTTGTGCCCGAAGTTAGGCACCTTCCCTTAAATAATACTCAGTCTCTCCCTTTCCTCAACTGTACCCATCAATGCATATGTCAATTCTTCTCCCTTTGCACAAAACCTTGCTCTGTTGTAGTATTTATTTTCCTGTTGTATTAATTTTACTAAAACTTATTTTCATGCAAGTTTTATGATTTTTGTGAGCAGATAAATAATAAACTTCTCATGCGTTTTCTCTTTCTTGATTTGGTAGCTCTCTCACATGAGTTGATTTGGATTTGTTTATGGTTGCCTACACGAGAGGTTTGTTCTTTGACTTGAGTTGTTTGTTTACGAACTTCTTATTTCTTGTTGGGTAGATGAACAACTCAAAGACGGAGCTAACCAAGTTTTGTATTCTACTACTAGAAAAAATACTTCTTTATTTCTTTATTTTTCTCTGTAGGTTGTAGCATTACTATTTATAGGTTTATTCGGTATCTATTACGTTCTTGTCTGTTTTCTTATTTCCTCTTTTGTTATATATGGCAGAAGAATCTAACAACACAACACATAGAAAAACTCAATTTCTGTTTGGTGAGAAAATCTGAGTTAGCAAACCAATAAAATCTTATTCTTTTGGAACAAGAAGCTTATTGGTAATGCTCAAATTGATTTCTCTGGTCTTAATGATACAAACCAATATATAAAATCTCTATTGGGTTATTTCTAGTCACTGTTTATTGACTTTGGTTTGTGTTTAAGTTTCTTGCTGTGGAAATAAAGAAAATGGTGGGAAGTATTGAAGCCAAGACACTGCTAACAAACGGGTCTGTTCAACTTCAACATAATGGTCTTAACTTGGAGGAGAAACTTGATGACTTTCGTCGTCTTCTTGGAAAATCAGACAAAGATCCGTTAAAGATTGTAAGCATTGGAGCTGGTGCTTGGGGAAGTGTTTTTGCAGCACTTCTCCAAGAAACCTACGGAGGATTCAGAGACAAGTTTCAGATCAGGATATGGAGAAGAGCTGGGAGAGCTGTTAGCAGAGACACAGCAGAACATTTGTTCGAAGTGATCAACTCTCGTGAAGATGTCTTGAGGAGACTGATAAGACGCTGCGCTTATCTCAAATACGTTGAGGCAAGACTCGGTGATAGAACGCTCTATGCGGATGAGATATTGAAAGACGGGTTTTGTCTTAACATGGTAGACACGCCTCTTTGTCCTCTCAAGGTTGTGACTAATCTACAAGAAGCTGTGTGGGATGCTGATATTGTTGTTAATGGATTGCCTTCAACGGAGACACGTCAAGTGTTTGAAGAGATTAGTATGTATTGGAAAGAGAGAATCACGGTTCCTGTTATTATATCTCTTTCAAAAGGGATTGAAACTGCTCTTGAACCAGTTCCACATATCATTACTCCAACAAAGATGATCCATCAAGCAAGTAAGCTTCTTCTTCTTGGTGTTTACCCTTTGTATTGAGTCTATTGACATGAGAAAAGAAACTTTTTTTCATGAGAAAAAAAACTTAAATAGCATTAATTCACGGTTTATGTCAAATTAGCATTCAAGTGATTTTTTTTCTTTCTTTCTAAATAGCATTAATTAAAAATTAAAAATATACTGTTTTTGTTCCTAAAAGTAAATGTTTTAAAATAAAAGTTTGTTTGAAAGGATGTATGTTTTAAATTTTCAATCCAAATTTTATTAGTTAATAATGGTGAATTCTAAACTTTAAAAATAAATTGCACTCTTTAAAATACTATTGGTTTAGAATTATGGGAAATTAAAAAATACAGACAATAATACATTTATCATCAAAATTTATTATTATTTTCTTAATATGTGTAAAGACATATAAAGATGCATTTTTTTAGGAATAGAGGGACTATTTTTACTTTATATTTGGGTTTGACTTTATTGATTAGTATTTATGGTTTTCTATCAAGGGGTGTGGATGGGATTAAGATTTAGTGTTTTTTTGGTTAAATTAGTGCTATTTTGGAATTTTTAATTATTGAGTGCTATTTTTTGAATAAACTTTTTTGAAAAATGTTATTTACCCGATTTGACATATCTTTGGTGTTTGTGGATATAGCTGGTGTGCCGATTGAAAATGTATTGTATCTTGGTGGACCAAACATTGCTGCTGAGATATACAACAAGGAATACGCTAATGCTAGAATCTGTGGAGCTGAGAAATGGAGGAAGCCACTAGCAAAGTTCTTAAGACAACCTTATTTCATTGTTTGGGACAATAGTGATCTTGTTACACATGAAGTAATGGGTGGTCTCAAGAATGTGTACGCCATTGGAGCTGGTACGTTTCTCTCGTGTACACAAGGATTCAAGTGATTACCTTCACAACAGCTTTTGATCCTTCTTGTTTTGTTCTTTTTCAGGAATGGTGGCAGCGCTTACTAACGAGAGTGCTACAAGCAAATCAGTGTATTTTGCTCATTGTACATCTGAGATGATATTCATAACTCATTTACTAGCAGAAGAGCCTGAGAAACTTGCAGGGCCTTTGCTAGCTGATACTTATGTGACCTTGTTGAAAGGGCGTAATGCTTGGTATGGTCAGATGCTCGCCAAAGGGGAAATAAATAGAGACATGGGTGATAGTATAAGCGGGAAGGGAATGATTCAGGTACACAGTCCTAAGTAAGAGAACAAGTCCTTGGTGTCTTATCATGCTTATGTGAATGTTGAGTTTTGTTTGGATAGGGTGTTTCTGCAGTTGGTGCATTTTATCAACTGCTTAGTCAGTCTAGCCTTAGCATATTGCATCCTGAGGAGAAGAAACCTGTAGCGCCGGTTGAGTCATGTCCTATTTTGAAGACACTCTACAAGATACTCATCACAAGGTCCAATACAGAATAGTTTGCATGAGTATCTTTTAGGTACTTGCTTCTTAGATTCTCTAATGAACTTTGTTTGTTCACTTCTGTGTTCTGGTTTTTGTAGAGAACAATCAACACAAGCTATTCTGCAAGCGTTAAGGGATGAAACACTGAATGATCCTAGAGACCGGATTGAGATTGCACAGAGTCATGCATTCTACAGGCCTTCCCTTCTAGATCAGCCTTGATTCTTGTCTTGAGTCATGGCTTCATATAATCCAAACTTGTTGGATATGATTACTAAGAGAGATATAACATAAACAACTTGTGCAGACTGCAGATTCTGCAGCGTGAAAACATCATGTCTTAAAATGGAATGTTGTTCGTTGTGTAAACCTTGTACTGTATCTATCTATTTATGATTAATGAGGCTTTAATTTCTCAAATAATTTACTAAGAAAATATCAACTTGAATATTCCAATAAGCATTCTACTTTTGAGTATTCTGAAACGCACTCTAACAGCAAAGCAAGTTCCGTGTGATTTATACAAGCTAATGTATAAAAATTAACCAAAGCTGACCTCCTTCACCAGAACCTCTTCCCCCAAGCAAAAAGTACATACCACCCTCTCACAGAAGAATCTCCTCCACCTACAGTAACAGCAGCTTGTGCATAATACTCTACTGTCACTTGGAGATCTCCATGATGCAGAAACAGACCCATATTGCCCAAAATCATACTAAATGCCTCAGCATTAGGATGAAGTAGCTATACGAAGAGCTTCAATGATAAACCCTCCATCCCCTGCTTCTTTTGCTAAGTGCATGATAGCAGGAAGTAACTGAACGCTAAGAAGCAAAAACATATGGATTGACCAAGGGTTCTTTTCCATTTTTCGTGTAGTATAAAATTTTAATATTTCTTTTTAAACTTCTTAACGCATTACAAGAACCTTAACAAAAGGACTCCAAAAAAAGAATTGTAGAAAGAAACCAAAAGCCTCTCTACTCGAGAGAACAACTGCTTTGTATCCTCCTCGATACAGTAATATAATAAGATATAAAGAGTTTCTATTGCATAGAAGAAGAAGAATAAAGAAATCATTTCAAGGACTTGAGAGGTTCTTAAGATCCTCTTCCTTTGCATACCAACTTGGTGCTATCTTTTGAAGATGAGGATACAAGTCTTTGTATGAGTTCCTTATTGTTCCTTCTGCTACTCCTGTCGCTATCGCTATATCTGCATCCCCATAATATTAATGATTAGTTTATAACTACTTTTTGCTTGAATAAATGTGGCCAAACAAACAAACCTTTGAGAGGCTTCTTGTCATCAGAAAGCTGGGTGATGATATAGATAACTACTGCTGCTATTGATATAGGACTCCTCCTGCAACATGCCAGATCAAACATCTGTAAAGTTTCTGCTGTGTGTATCTAAACTGCGAATAAAATGTAAGTAAGTACCTTATATCAAATTCCTCAGATTTTTTCACAGCTTCCTCAGCAGCTCTAACCGCTTGATGAGACATTCCAAGGTTAGAGCAGAACCTTTTCTGTAATATCCAGTAACAAGACCGCAATGTCAAATATAAGCCAATAAAAAAACTACCACTACTCGTAAGAAAGTGCAAAACTCACCATGAAATCACCAGCGTGAATAGCGCCCATTTCCACAGAGTGACCAGTCTCCAGCCCCAATGTCTTAACTATGAAATCTTTTGCTCTTCCCATTTCCTTCTTTGTCGCTCCATTGGCAACAGAGCAGATTTCTATTCACAAGGTTCAGAGATTTGATTGACTTATGATGTCAAAGCTTTTTAATACCACGACTCTCTCAAAATGAGAAACCTATCAAACTGTACCCTTAATAGTTCGTGGCTTGTCCTCTTGTCTACAGGAAATGTACAAGCAAGCTGCCAAAAGCGCATCCTGGTTTCTTCCCCTGGTTGACTTTTGATCCTCCAGCCTCTTAAATATCTCATTAGCCCGATCCTACACATCATCAACAACAACAACAGCATTAGCTTTCTCGTAACAACACATCCGCAGGCTATGAATTCACAAAACCAGATTAACANAAAAAAAAAAAAAAAAAAAAAATCGATCAACAAGTTAGTACTCTCACACGTAGTCACAACGAACACCAACAGAAACAGCAACATTTTTTCACCAAGAACAAGACTCTCACTGTACATTAAAAAGGAACCTCCTTTGGTTCCTTTGACGTAAATACTGGAAACATAAACAGAGACTCAGCACCAGCATGTATCACCAAAAAACAAAACTGCCAATTCCCATTAGGAACCTCCTTAATTGAAAATTGAAAATG
Source organism: Sinapis alba (assembly GCA_012274485.2). Classification (NCBI taxonomy): domain Eukaryota; kingdom Viridiplantae; phylum Streptophyta; class Magnoliopsida; order Brassicales; family Brassicaceae; genus Sinapis; species Sinapis alba. Next base: position 9,377 of record MU105720.1, on the reverse strand, counting down.
TGACCTCTCTCAAACTAACAACATAAAGGACAAAACTTTCACTGCATATGAATCATCAACAGCAGCAACAAAAACATGTATCATCAAGGATACAAAACTCTCAAGTCTCAATACCCATTAAAAAAGGAACCTCCTTTGGTTATGTTAATCTCTCAAACGAGTATACATTTGCAAAAATAGCCATCAACCACCGATAAATCAAAGCAAAGCCACACAAAATCAATCTCATTCTGATCCAATCTCAAAGATAGCTACCTGTCAGACATGGTGGCGATGGTTTTAAACGCTTGCATCAACCCACGCTCGGGATTACCGTTACGATTCTGCCACCTCCCTAGAGAATTCGACAAGAAATCTCCCGAGGAGCCGTTGGTCTTCGCGATGACAGTGGTGAGCGCACTATCGGCGAGGAGAGGGTTCGTCGGACCACCGACACGGTTCGGATCGCTGTTTGAAGACTCGTTGGCAAAGGTACGCCACTCGGAGGTCTCGTCGATGGAGTGCGATTCCAGAACCAATCCGCACTCGGAGCAGAGGGTGTCTCCGGCGGAGTGATCGACCACCAGCTCCGTTTCCTTCTTGCAATCAGTACAATACGCATCGGACATGATCGGGGAGAAAACAAACAAACCCTAATTTGATCTTAACCGGGTGCAGATTCCTCCGGTTGGTGTTAACCGGTTTCGTCTTCTTCTCCGGTAAGAGACAAATTAGGAGAGAGAGAGAACAAAAAGAGGGATGGAGGAGGAGGAGAGACTCATTCGTAGGTTTGTTTCGCTTTTTTATAGACGGAGGAAAGGTAGGCAAACATTTTGAGGTGCACCTTATCGAGAAGATCTTGATCGTAGGTTTTAGTGGGTCCTATGAATAGTTAATCGGACGGTTATTGTTTTTTCCAGCGAGTGACGTTTGTTTTTTTTTTCCTTTTTTCTTTTTGTAGTTGCTTGTCCGTTTTAGGAGGATGGAGGAAAAGGAAATAAGTGACTTGTTAGGAAAGTCATACATACCGGTCGCATGTGTTGGGTTTAGTTACAAGATTTTATTACGAGTGTTTGGATTGAAACTTATAGTGTGTTTGGATATACGAGATGTTCTAGAATTCGTTAAAATTAAACACTATAAAAATTCTTGATTACGGATAGGATAATTCTCTCAAATAATTATTTTAAAAATTTTATCATAAAAATAACATTCAAAAAATAAAATAATCAAAATAACTTTTTTTTTATTTTGAAATTTTAAATATTTATTTTTTAAATTTAAAACCTCATTCCAAACTCACTATTTAATTTTAAACTCTAAATCTAAATTAGCTAACCTTAAAGGTATAAATATATATAAATGTATATTTTATTCTTTAATAAAACTTATTTTGATCATTTTTTTAAAAAAATATTATTTTTTTATAAAAAAATAAATTAAAAAGAGATATCTAGGAGAAATTTTCTTACGGATTTCTAGATCGATTTTTTAAACATGTAGATCATTTTTGAAAAGATTGTAAAAAAATATTATTTCGTTTAAATCTGATTTACCGCATAAACAAATTCTAAACGTCATCCAAACCAACTTTTAGAATAAAGGATATACACTGTACTATCTTCATTTGAGTAGTTGGTTCTAGACTTCTAATAAAAATCTAATGAAACATTTGCTTTGATTTTTAAAACTTAGAAATTCAATATGTATAAGTTTTATGGTTCTCAAATTGTAAAGGAAATTATTTTTATTAAAATTTGTCTTTAAATGCTTATAGCCATTTAAAGACTGATGATCATGAAACGTTCAGGTTTAAAACTTAAATTAGTTACAGTTTAAAAACCAAATATTATATATGATGATTTAATAATCGGTACATGTTAATCATTAAAATTTAAAATGAAAGGTGGATATTACATTCCAATGTTTTTAGAACCGGGCGTGCTAGTGGTGCAATTGAACTTGGCTCAATACACATTCAAAATACAGAAACCAGATAAATACTTGGTGGGGAAAAGTTATTCCTGAAATAGCCAAGCATTAAAACGTGAGACAGATTGATATTTCGCTTTGAAGTTGACATGTCACCCCTTTTTATACGTGTCTTCACTAAATAATTAATATTAAAAATATGAATGAATTCAATGCCTCTAGATTTGTTACCATAATATACGAATTCTCAACTACTTCGAAAAAAAACAAAGAATCTACTATTATAATGCTGAAGATAAGTTTTACATTTATGACTAGAATCTTTTATAATATTTAAGATATTAATTTATGAATCACGTAAAGGATAAATTCTATGGTTTCTTTTCTTTCTGAACACACATTTTTTTTAACACAAATTCTATGGTTTCTATTTTGTTTTCTTTTGTATTGTTTACACGTAAACATTATTGTGTGTCTCAGATTCTAATTTTGCTAGTTTTAAATCTTTGCCGCGCTAGTTATAGAAGATACATATAAATCAGTTATTTTGTATATATGTATTGTATCGTTATTCTGATTTTCATCTACCAAAAAAAAAAGAACCATTCGGGCAAGACAGTCCCTCTTATGAGGCAAATGAAGCATTTGCTTCAAGACAACAATGTACTCTATATTAAAAGGCAGGCCACATGTTAGAAAATATACGTGTGATCAATTGGTTACATATGTATTCTTAGACCATAAGCTCTCTCTAGATTCAGCCTTTCTACAACTTATTTTATTTGTATTTGCTTTTGACGTGTAACTTATATTGTGTTACTTAAGCAGTGTTAGATTATTTTCCTTTTCTTTCAATGAAGAATTTTTGTAACTCATTTCAATCCTTTTAGAATGCCACATTTTTAAGGTTCTTTAAGCCACTTAAAAAACTAAGGGCCGCCATTGCATTAGGCCATGGTTAACCAGGAAACCCACTATGCTCAGAAGGGGGAGGGTCTGTAAAATTGACTCATGTCAACTATGACTGCTTAGCAAGATACTACTTATGTTTTCAAACTAGAGGAGTTTTTTTTTTAGTTCTAACTATTTATTAGTTTTTTCAGATTCCCTATAGACGAAGCCATATTAAAAAGTTCTTATATTTGTATAACAAAAATGTTTTTCAAGTAATTTGAACATCTTACAGCAAAAGAGAAAACATTTGTAGAACACAGTGCTAATGTCCAAGTTCAGTTACTATTAACAAATCTTTAGTTACATGTGTTTTTTTTGGTAAAATGTTAAATTCGCTTGGAAATGTTCTTATATTCACTTCTAAATCGTTTATTGTGTGGTATAAATGTGACAATGACAAGATTCACACTACCATTTAGGGCTGTTATATATTCACACCACCACCACCAATGGGACAGCCTTGTGCCAAAAGGCCATTACAAATTTTACAACTAAATCTAATCTTTAAAGTTTACTATAATGTTCCAAGCATAATGATATTTATATGTTAGCGTGGCCTAGATAATATAGGCTACAAAACGTCTAATATTGAAGTGGGCGTTGTTAATCAACAATGCAAACATGAAACTCTAAATAACATAAATCTCATAACAGTGGATACTCTCTTTTCTCTATACATAAAACTAGAACAGAAGAACCTAGTTAACAATCTATCGTATGAGTTTTCGGAAATCGCTGGAACTTGGAAGGGCTGAGATGTCACGCCTTGTAGTCTTATTAAATGTTCACTTTTCAAAGAGATTACAACTCATTGCCTTTTGTAAAGTAGCTGGACAAAACATTCGTCTTGTCTCCAAATTTTAAAGAGGTAGAAATATACATTAGTTTTGGTGGCCCTTAAATTATCAAAAATGTATTAAAGGTTATAGTAAAATGTTTATAGACCTGTAGAATTTGATGGCGGTTCCTGTTAGGCGATAATCTACAATCAGAACATGAAACGCCACATAACATAAATCTTAATAACATTGGATACTCTCTTCTCTATACATAAGAACAATCTGTACCCGACAACATTCAGGTAAAAAAATACTAAAAATGGAACAGAAGAACCTAACAATCTATCGTATGAGTTTTCAGAAATCATTGGAACTTGGATGGGATGATGAGATGTCGCGCGTTGTAATCTTATTAAATATATTCATTAATAAAAAAAAAAGAGGGATACAACTCATAGCCTTTTGTAAAGTAGCGTATGTTATGCGAATGTAATTATCAAAAGCAGATGTTCGGCGTCATGCACATGCCACATGCTCAACAAGAATCTATAAGAACTTCTAAAACATCACGCGGTTTTATATAAGCGACACCACACACTGTGCCGTTTCTCTTCTTCTGGATAACCCCTTCCTTACGTAACTTAGCTTCCAATTCCAAGCGAATAAAAGCCAGCTCACTACCCTTTTCACCATTTTACTTTTCTTTTTGACTGATGCCAAGAAAAAAAAACTTATCTTTTTGACTATTCTTCACGTTTTTTTTCCGTTGCAAATTTTGACAAAGCTTATATATAATTAAGCTAATTAACTCTAATTTCAATTACGTTTTTGAGAGATGCAAGAAAAAAAAAAAACGAGTGTACGATGTAATAAAAATAAAAAAGGAATTAAATTAATTAAAGGCCAAGCTATTTGACTTTGACCAAAGACTTGACAGCCGTCTTCTCTCTGTTGTTTCCGTGTTCTTACCGAAAGCCAGAGGAAAGTCCACTAAACACCATATATTATAAAAAATCATATAATTTATTTATTTAAAATCAAGTTGATCTCTTTCACAGTTTCACTCGTTTTTTTTTTTTTTTTTTTTTTTGTAACATCACAGTTTCACTCGTTAAAACAGTTTGTATGTATATAAGCGTATGTATCAAAAAGTCTCTTTAAATCATCTCACACACGCATCTCTCTTATCCTTCCTTCTCAAGAAAAGTTTCCTCTCAATTCTTCTCTGTGATTGCCTTAAAACTTCACCTAAAGTTGATCAAACCCTTCATCAAAATCAAAACTTTGTTTCTGGGTTTTTGCTTGTACCTCCCCCTAGAGAAGAAGATGGTGCAGTATCATAGGTTAATCATCCACCACGGAAGAAAAGAAGAGAGGTTTAGAGTTTCTGTAGAGGAAGTTGGTAGCTTGAAGAAAGCTAAACAAAAGTTTCTCTCTTTTCTCTTCCTCTCTATCCTCTCTTTCTGTTTCATCATGTCTCCTTATCTCTTCGGCTTCTCAACTCTCTCTCTCTTAGGTATGATCATCATCTCTCTCTAACACACAACCTTATCTTTTGTCTTTTTGATTTTGTTATCGCTCATCTCTCTGTTTTTCTTCTTCTTCTGTAGATTCATTTAGCAGAGAAAGCGAAGGTCTTAGCTCTTATGAGCCAGTACTTGCCCCTGTCTGCTCAGAAGTCTCCAATGGTTAGTATTCTAATCTCTTCTTCAGACAGAGTTTTGATCTCTTGTCTCAAATTAGAAAACCCAATCCTGAACTGTTAACTCTACTTGTAAGACCTTGTAAGACCTTCTGTCTTAAAGGTAGAGGTGTCAGGTTCGAGTCTAAGTTCCAACGGAAATAAAATTTAGCAAAACTTCTTTTAATTCCAAACAAATATATAAATAACATTAGAAACCCATCTTTGTGTTGTTGAAACCTTATGGTTATGGATTCTTGAACTCTGTTGTGTAGGAACCATATGTTGTGACAGAACCGGTTTGAGATCAGACATCTGTGTAATGAAAGGAGATATTCGGACAGACTCTGCTTCTTCATCACTCTTTCTCTTCACCTCCACCAGTAACAACACAAGCTCTCAAAAAATCAAACCCTACACCAGGAAATGGGAGACTAGCGTGATGGACACGGTTCAAGAACTCAACCTCATCACGAAAGACTCAAACAAATCTTCAGACCGTGTCTGTGATGTCTACCACGACGTTCCTGCAGTGTTCTTCTCCACGGGAGGATACACTGGAAACGTGTATCACGAGTTTAACGACGGGATCATCCCTTTGTTTATAACTTCGCAGCATTACAACAAGAAAGTTGTGTTTGTGATCGTTGAGTATCATGACTGGTGGGAGATGAAGTACGGAGATATCGTCACGCAGCTCTCTGATTATCCATTAGTTGATTTCAATGGAGATTCAAGAACGCATTGTTTCAAGGAAGCAACTGTTGGGTTACGTATACACGACGAGTTAACAGTGAACTCTACGCTAATAAGTCATGGGAACAAAACCATTGTTGACTTCAGAAACGTTTTGGACCGTGCTTACTCGCATCGTATCCAAAGCTTGGTTCAGGAGGAAACAGAGACAACAACAACAACAGCAACACTTGACTCCAAGAAGAAGCCGAAGCTGGTGATTCTGTCAAGAAACGGGTCAAGAGCGATACTAAACGAGGACCTTCTTGTCAAGCTAGCAGAAGAGACAGGGTTCAGTGTTGAGGTTCTAAGACCGGACAAAAGAACAGAGATGCCTAAGATCTATCGTTCGATGAACACAAGCGATGTAATGATCGGTGTGCATGGAGCTGCAATGACTCACTTCCTCTTCTTGAAACCTAAAACTGTTTTCATACAGATAGTTCCCTTAGGGACTGATTGGGCGGCTGAGACATACTATGGAGAGCCAGCAAAGAAGCTAGGGTTGAAGTACATTGGTTACAAGATTATGCCGCAAGAAAGCTCTTTATACGATGAGTATGGCAAAGATGATCCTGTCATCAGAGATCCTGATAGTCTAAATGATAAAGGATGGGAATATACGAAGAAAATTTATTTACAAGGACAGAACGTGAAGCTTGACTTGAGAAGATTTAGGGAAACGTTAGCTCGTTCTTATGATTTCTCTATTAGGAGGAGAGTTAGAGAGGAAGTTCCTAATTTGTTTGTTTCATAAGAGTAAAAAGAGAGTATAACATTCTTTTGTAAAGTTTTTTAAAAACATTTAATTCAAATTCTTTTATATATTTTCTGTATGGCGTAATTAAACAATTAGTCAAAATATGAAATGCAATAAAGCCTATAGTGTTTATCTTACACTCCCTCCAATTTCAAAATAATCAATGTTTTTTTTAAAATCATAAAAATACATTTTATGCTTTAACTGTATTTTATTAAGTAATAATGATAAATTGTAAATTCATAGAAAATAATTATGATTACTTAAATTTGACTGGATCGTTTTTTCTATGAGAAATAATTAATCAAAATAATATATTTATAATTAAAATTTAAAATATTATATTAGTATGTGTAAACTCCAAAACATCTACTTTTTGAAACAGATGAATGGAGTACTATTTATTTGCAAAACAGATAAAATGTTCACCATTAATAATCGAACAGATTCAGGTCTGCTAATCTGATAATATAACAACTGAGAGATGAATGCGGACTTTATTGACCTGCTTAATAGAACTATTGGGTTTCTAGCTTTGAGCTAAATGTTGTTTCAGTTTTTCTGTATGTATTATTTGATCTAGAGATTAGAGGTATCAGTCAAACTCACAATGCATTACACTATTAGAAAAAAGGGGAAGGCTGTGAGCTGCAATTTAAATAGGGCATTAATGGCTCTGTTTGGTGGATGAAGGAATGCTTTAAAACGTCTGCAGGTTTGTATTCTTCGGACGGTGAACGTGAAAAGAAGTGGGAAGCAAACGTCAAGTTAGATTTTATGCTACAATAATGATTTGGCTTAGAAAGTTCAAAAATAATTTTGAGCTGCGTACGAATTTAAATGTTGACAAAATAATCAATTGGGCTGTAAAGTTATTGAATAGGTTTAGATGATGAGTATTATTATTTTTTTACTAAAATGTGATTAGTTGATTATTTTTAGTGAAGTGGATAGGCTAGGAAGACTTGAATAAGAGATTTTATATATTGGGACTAGGTCACCAATATATTACATCATGATTCATGCAAACAAAGAACCATATTTTATGTTTGGAACCGCCCAAAAGGATTATATTATTCCCCCTTTACAATTCTCCTTTTTATATAATCGGATTCAACTATATTATTTTTAGCTTAGGATGTTTATTAATTGATGTTTATAATGAAAGCAAGGTTCCATGCCATTGAGGCCTCACACTTGTACACATATATAATATAAACAAATAACCATGCTTATATATATCATTTTATCATTTTCTTTTCATCGTTTCCTAAGAATTATTGTGGCTCTCTAAAGATGATTTTACCATGTTCTTTTTTCTTTTATGAGTGTTCAAAATCCAATCTGAGACAATATTAAAAACTTGTCATTTTTGCTCTCAAACTTTTGACACATGTTGTCTTTGTGGTGTAAAAGTTATTATAACTTAGAGCAAGATTAAGGGGTGCTTATAAGAGTGCTTAAGAAGATGATTGGGGAGAAATTAATTAAATAGTAGGTGGGGCCCATCCAAAAAATAAGCACTTTTGTTTATGAAGAGAGCTAGTGTTTGTACTGTTTGCGGACTCCACTGATACGAAACAGTTCATAATTGGTTCGTTTATTGATTTTTTTTTTTAAATCAGAAAAAATAACTCTTGGGGATGCTAGGATTGAAGGTGCGCTTACCATGTTATTATAAATAAATGATATACGTTTCCAGAAGAGCCAACGCACTTCAAACAACCGAGACACTATGACAAGGGATCCCCTTAAACTATCTTCAACCCCACTTTATTATAGAGTAAATTATAGAGTGGAGTTGAAGATGCTCTTAAAGCCAAACAAACGTAACAATTTCAGTTGCGTTGTCACTATTTGATATAAATGTCTAACATATTAAACTTCATAGGAAACAAAAGAGTGAGAGTGTCAACTTGAAGATAAACAATTCCACAATAAAGTGAAAATTTAGCCCGATCCATCGTGGATTCACCCTATTTGACGGTTATGATTAGTGGATGGAGGTGAGACTTTGATGATAGTGACTGGTGAAATGACATCTCGGTGTGAAAACTAGTAAAAAACGCATCTACTATTATAAACAAAGTAGCAAATTACAAAGTCGTAGTCGTATCAATCATATACCCAAAGGGACAAAACTATATACTCGTATATACACCTTGATTATTTTAACCTTCAAGAGTGTATATTTATATTAATATTAAACAAGTTGTACGAGCATCCATGCGTATTAATAGATTAATAGTGAAATACTAATATCTTGTTAAACTATGTTTTCTGACAACTTCAAATGCAATAAAAAAAAGTAGACAATATATAATGTTATTGGCGACCTTTCAAATGATAGCCAATAAATAACATAATCAGCAATATATACTTTATTTAAAAATCATGTAAGACGTGTATAAATACTTCGAACACTCATAACCACTTTGGTCGGGCGCTTTCTTCCTTTCTCCTTTCTCGAATAGCATCTCCTCGAGACATATTATAAAGAATGGCTCCATACCAAGAAGTCGCTATTCAAAGAAGCTTCAGCTACAACACAAGAAAG